>CM061527.1:78953782-79448782 GCA_030068015.2 Neoceratitis asiatica
TTGACTAAAATTTCTTCCCACAAACTTATAAAAAATGCTGAGATGATCTGAAAATTTTGTTTCATTTCTAAGTTCTATACAAGTACTATAGAGCTTTTCAACAGGATCGCTGGACAATTTTAAGAATTTAGCTAAATCTTCCAAATATTTGCGGTAATTTCTTGAAATCAAAAGCTCTTTTCAAAATGACAGCTTTGAAGCGTTTGAAGCTTTTCGGAGCTCGAAAGCTTTTCTGGATGCTTTTTGAGAACTATGAAAATAAGTTAATAAGAATAAAGTTAGTTAAAAGGTCGCCTGAATAATTTCATAATTTTTAAAATCAAAAGCTCTTTTGAGCTTTCAAGCTCAAAATTGTATAAAATGAAATAACTTAAAATTCAATAATAATAAAAAAAAATTTCAACTCTTTTTTGCTTAAAAATTCTTTAGCTTTTCTTATAAAAAAAAAAGCTTGATGGCACCTTGAGCTACGCTCAAACTACAACTGCAGCAATTTTTGAATTCTTTTTTCTCAGCCTGCTTTTGGCAACTAAAATACTTACTAAATATTGCCACAATAAATCTACTTAAGTAACACAGTTACTATGTATGTATGAGTAGAGCCAAGAAATGCCGTGGCAAAGTGTTGGCAACACACAAAATTCATTGCTACTAGTTGGTTACCAAATGCTTCCATGTGGTACGAAAGTCAAAAATAAAAGATTTTTATTCAAAAAAAAAAAAAAAAAAAAAAATACAAAAAAAATATATATATATATAAATTTCAGAAAGATTTTAATATAAAAATTTATATAAAAGTATAGCGTAAAAGTTAAGAAAAAATATATAAAAATAGAAAATGTAACAGTAATATAAACTATTAAAAAAAAAATGAGCAAACTGCGCTTGGCAAGCATTCCAGACGCAGAATATGCCATAAGGAAGTGGTGCTTGCCGTAAGACTTTACTGCCCAAAAAAATACTCTTCCAAGCAGTAGCTAAATTTTCAGTGCCTTTACTTGCTCATATTACAGTTGCTACAGCCAATTTCAAATTTTTTTCTGCGTCTACAATGCAATTTAGACGTTGCACGCTGATTTTTATGCAGTCTAACGGTAAAGCACTGTCATAATAGAATTTTTAAATGCTGCCAAAAGTAAAAGGTCAGCAATTTTATGCTTTAAAGTGCCGCAGCAATTTACTAAAAAAAAATTTGGAAAACTTTAAAGTATCAAAACCCAAAAACTTCCGATTTAAGTACCAAAAAAAATTAAGCTTTTACTTAAATCAAGCTCACTTTTCACCAGCTTTCTTGTGCCTTTCAAATTTGGTACCCATCGAGCACCACTCAATTTAATTTCACTACAGAAATTTTCGAAGCATAATAAGTCTGTCAGCTACAGCGACAGGCGTCATTTAACAAAGTAATTTTTTAAAAATTTCAAAAAAAAAATAACAGATAAAAATTTCTAATAATTTCACGCTCCAGCTGCGCTTCGCTCGCTCTGTAGTGCACTTCACCAAATTGCGCGCCTGCTTTACTAGCTCACATTTTTCCATGCCGTTTTACCTCAACTGTCAGCACTTGGCGTGAGTTCTTACACTGCTTTAACGGTTGCATCAATTTTTTGTATTTTTTTTCCACCTTTCTTTTACCAGAGTGTTCATTCAGCCATTCACCTTAAGTAGCTTTTACTCATTTACGTTTCATTGATTGCTTGCTGTATTGGCGCAATTTTCCATTGTAAGCCGCATCCTCAGCGATGCAATGATTTTCCAATTAAAATGTAATAATTTTATTGCAGCAGCTCATCATGGCAGCGCGGCAGGGCACACCTGCCCGGCGCACATATTTAGCGCAAATTTGGTGCGCTTCTCTGTTCCTCGTTTTTTGTTGTTTTTTTTTTTTGCGCGCCCGAATACTTTAAATACTTCATTTGGCAGCAATGAAAAATGTCCCGCCAAAGTGGGTCAACAGCGGCATCGATTGCGCGCGCTGTGCATTGTTTGGGTCAAGTGCAGGCACAAATCTTTTCGATTGGATTTTCAAGCGTTAGTGAGCGTTTTGTGTTGTGTAGGGCAGTAGCGAAAGGTTATCGCTGGATGGTATAAATTACTAAAACAAGTTTTCTGGTGAATTTATTGCACTTCGATGAATACATCTTTAAAGTATGAAAAAAAATTTAATTTAAAAAATAAATTAAATTAAATATAAAATATTATGAAATAATAAAATAAAATAAAATAAATAATAATAACAAAATAAATGGAAAATAAAATATAAAATTAAATTAAATTGAAAAGAAAGAAAAATAAAAGAAACAAAAATAAATTAAAATCAAATATAATAAGAAAATATTTGAAAAAATTATAAAATTTAAATATAAATAATTAAAAAAAAAATATTATAAACGCTTATCCACTTAGTGCTTTTTAAAATGCAGGTCTGTATTTTCACATCCGTCAAACTAAATTGACAAAACAAACATTGTTTGCTTTACTTAGCAGTCAGGCATTTCTGAAGATGTATCGCTTAATCATCTAGAAAAAACAACGGTTTGGTTTGGTTTGTGGGCCGGTGGAAACATCGGTCCATAATTTCACGTTTTGGGCCGGTCGATTGGCCACCAAGATCGTGTAACACCAAACCGTTAGAATTTCTTCTGTTGGATATTTAAAATCTAAAGTCTATGCGGACAATCCCGCTTCGATTCGGGGTTTGGAGCAAAACATCACGCGTGTCATTCGCCAGTTACCAGTCGAAAGGCACGAACAAGTCATCGAAAATTGGACTCAGCGGATGGACCATCTGAGACGTAGCCGCGGCCAATATTTGAAAGAGATAATTTTCTTAAAAGATAAATGCGAAAGAATATTCTTTCGAATGATAGTAAACATTTCCCATTACATTTGAAATTTCTGTGTTTTTTTTTTCTCTAAAAAAGCACGGAACTTCGTAATGGATCACCCGTTTTTTTCCTCCCCACAAAGCGATTCAAAGACAGTTCTTCTCTATGGACTACGTAGCCAAAATTATCTTTCATGAAAGCTTTGGAAGCTTTTATAAGCGATCCACACGTTACATTATCGAAGTTGCCGCTTTAGAGAAAGGAGTTATTTCAGGCATAACACTAGGATCACCGTTTCAAAATATCTGGCACTAAAGCGACCATGTTGTTAGTGTTAGTGTTAGTGATTGAAGACAAACCTTCATAGTTGTAGACATGCCCTCAGTGTAGCAACTGCAAACATAATCACTGTTCGACTTTTGAAAGTTGCTCTCACTCTCTCGGATAAATATCCAGTACTGAACTCATTCGCTGTGAAGAGCTTGTCAGAAAAGGCCAACATATACGACAAAATTTCTACATAAAACAATGTGCGTCATGTGTGACTGAGTCGAAAATGAGAACAACTGCAGGCTGCAAGCGTGGTAGGGAGAGCGAACTCAATGTACGCAGAAACGAAGATAAATGCTGATTGAAAAGAAAAAAAGTATTTTTTGACCGATACCCAGAGTATACTGAGTATATTGAGACACCATTTACGTAGTCTGATTGATTTTCTACCCAAAAAAAGCGCCACCAACTGTAGGCATTACAGAAGCCGATAGTTGACCGACCTAGCTATTAAAATATATAACCGCTGAAGCGATTTTCGGCCGAGCCCCTCCTCGAATTTGTACTTTTACGCCCTGATATTTTTACCAAGAAATGGAGGGACTTACAATTTATTCTAAGTCACCTTCGAACGGTCGATGGATTTTTATGAGGAGCTTTTATTTCATGTCAGTGCATACACACGGAGGACTTGACATTCCCTGCCGAGGGGCGACCGCAGTTAGAAAAATTAATTTTCTATAATTTTCGATATTGCTCGCACCTGAACTCGAACACAGGTCTTCTGAATGGTAGTACGCAATGCTAACCACTCGGCTATTGCGGGCGCCTATAAAATGTTCCAACGAGAAATTGATATTACATATACTTATATGTTCACCTGAAGGGCTGCCATTTATGTAACTCGATTAGACTTGGGGAAAGTTTTTAATGAATTTCCCAAGAGTATTTCAATAGTTTCACATTTAACAAATGGACTTTAAAAGTTGACCGACCGACGACAAGCTGAGGTGTCTGGTATGGCTTTTTTCCCTCTTCCACTCCTCGAAATCGGGTAGCAATGGATGAGCTAGCTAAGATGGGCTTATAAATTCATGCTCACGTACTTATACATATACATATATAAATAACTAAGTTTCAGCTATGTAAGCCCCATTCATGCTTATGAAAAATGAAGTATGTATGTACGCACACATGTAATGCGTGTGAACCAGACTGAGACTGAGTATGGTAAAAAAACTTTTAATCGCCGTAAAGTATGCAAAAGAAAGTTATAACGAATTCAAAACCAAAAAAAAAAGTACTCACGAGGAAATATTTATAACATATTTATATAGAGAAAATGAGAAAAAGTGTGGATAGTGGGGAGAAAAGTGTTGAATGGATGTAAGCAGTGTATTGAAAACAGTTGATCCAAAAAAAACTTCAAGGTGAAAGTTGCGGAAATGAGTATTATTTATTGAGTGTTTTTGCTGGGCAAAAATTTTCTTAGTGACACAGCATTATGCAAAAAGTTTTTTCTTCCATTCTAAGTGTAATGGAATGCTTTAATGAGCAAAATTTTCAAGGTAGTAAGGTAGGCACAAGTAAAAGTCTAACGAACGATGTGATATCACACGATCTTGGTGGGCAATCGACCGTCCAAAAATGTGAAGTTGCCTGCTCACCGAAGTATGCTCTCAGTAAATCCATTGATTGATGCGATGTGTGGGAAGTGTCACCGTCTTCTTGAAAGCAAATCTCGCGGAGATAACGAATTTCCAGGCCCAAATAGTCGGTTACCATGGCGCTATAAGAAATATGGACCGATGATTCCACCGGTCCACAAGGCACACCAAAGCGTTGATTTTTCTGAATGAAATGGCAGCTCTTGAATCTCTTCAGGTTGCTCTTCGTCCCAAATGCGGCAATTTTGCTTGTTTACATTACCCATTGAGCCAGAAATGGTCTCATCGCTGAACAAAATTTGGCTCGAAAACGTCGGCTCTTCTTCGAACTTTTCGAGAGTTACTGCGAATGGCACCAAATCGACACTGCACGGTCTTCGTGTATATTCTCAACTACGGATGCTATATTTTCTTCACTGCGTACTGGACGTGATCTATTCGGTCGAATATTATCCAGTTATGAATGCTGTGTCTCAAAATGGGTGATGGTGTTGCGAATAATATGCTCAGTAGGCCGATTATGTTGACCATATGTTGAGCGAAGCGAGTGAAAAACATTCTTTACAGAACGTGAAGAAAAATCACATGACAGATTGTTACGACACACGCATGATCTGTTAAAAAAAGACTATTGAAAACAGTACCTTTACTTGGATCACCATTTTCCCTCTCTAACGCCATGGATGCCACTGGTGTAGAAAATTTTTGTCTATTTCCATCGCAAGGTACTACCTTCTTCCATTCGGATCTCATCTAACTCAGCTACTGAATGATGTTGGACTTCATTTTTTGAGAACGTCAAGCGGCTGGGCAGCAAAGCCTTCTCAAAAATGAATTCGGGTCATAGTTTCAAGATTTTTCAAGCTCTCTACTTATACTCCTTAATAAGTTTTCCGTAATTCTCATCAAAATTGGATGTTCTCATCCGAGATGATTTAAGTTAAATATTTGTTCACCGAAGTTGGTCTGCATAACCCTTGCCCGCATTGCTCAGGTTAACACTCGGTTAATGTGGCATTAAAGCGAACATTTTCATGGCTGAATTTTTTCAAATTTATAAAACTTCCATGACTTAAAATTTTCCTCGAAATATGTGTGCATTTATGTATGTACATCTACATTTGTTCATCTGTTCATTTGTATGTATTTTATGGCAATTCTTGGCAACATTTCCATTCTATGACAAAGTGAATATTAAACTGTTTGGAAAAGTTTTCACTTTGCGACTCGCCGCAGCCGAGGCTTTTTTTTTATTATTTTAGCGCCTACTCGCCGCCCACACTCACGCACACAAACAAATACACACAGCCAAATATTCGTTCACTGCTCACCGCTGGTACAGCATTACAACGTCTTTTGGTGGCAATTTATTGCGTCTTTTGCCTTTGGCACTGCTTTGCTTGTGTTTAAATTATTACATATTAATTCCTGCAACTTATTTAAATGCCAATTAATAAATTTTCATGCACAGTTGGCATTGAGTGGTCATTTGTTTGTTTGTCTTTTATATTTGAAAATTATTTATCAACTAATTTTCCGCCGAGTATTTTTTTAATTTTTTATTTTTATTTTTGATTTTACAACTTTTGCTATTTGCTTCATATATTCGCTTTCGCAAGTAGAGCACATTTGTTATTAGTTTTAGATTTATTTTCCACTTGTTGCTTTTACAAATTCCAAGAATTTTTGAAATTTCTTTTACATTTCATTAGCGTAGTATTTTTCTCGTAAAATATTGTGTTTTTGGAAATTTCGTTAGACATTTATTGCTTTTTCACGTCAACACACGGCAGTGGCAGCAGGGAGGGCTGTCGTATTTACAATTTTTTTTTTCATATAGGTGGGTGGGTGTTTATGAGTTTATTAAGTACTAATTTTGTATTAAGTAGAAAATAAAATAATTTCTTACTACACATTGAGTAAGCTGATGTTTATTTCATCCTCGCGTTTATCAATATATTGTTGTAAAAAAATTAAAATAAAATATATATAATATAATTAGATAACTAAAAATGAAGAAAAATTAAAATTCTCTCCACGCAATTGGATGTAACCACGTCTTTTAATAAGAAGTTTGGTTGTTACTTCTGGGCTTATAGTTTCCCATTCCTTTTCAATTGCCCAATTTTTCTTCCTAGTACATCCCATAAGTGCTCAACAGGGTTAAGATCAGGTGATTTGGATGGGGTGTATGCAGTTGTTTATGGATATTGTACAGCAACCAAACCTTAACCAATTTCTGCCATGTGCGTCGGGTCGTTGTCCTCTTGGAAAATAAATTGCTCACCGTGCATTGCTGCACTTTCTTTTATATTTATTTTCACCCGAACTTGCCATGCGCCCCCCCCCCCCCCCCTCACATCACAGCACCTCCACCACCGTGCTTTACCGTAGGTACCAGCTTTTGCTTATCCAGCGCTCTTACGCTTTTCTTCCAAATAATCTTATGGACTTTTAACAGAAAAATGCAAAAGTTACACTCATTTGGAAAAATAACTTTATTCCAAAACTTTGAGGGCTTGTTTAAGCGCTTCTTCGCCAAGAAGATCCGCTTGAGATGATTTACTCCATGAAATTCGGTTCTTTTCAGAATTTTTCGCACGGTATCGGACATAATTTCTTTTGGTTAATTTAAGTCAATGTCTTTTGAAAGTTGACTTACTGTTAGATGTGGGTTAGACCTCACAAGAATGGCTAGTTTGCGCTCTTACCTTTCCGTCAGTTTTCTTGGATGTCCAAAACGTGGCTCAGACTCATAAGATTTTGTTTGTTTAAGGTTGTTTCTTACTCTCTGGACAAAGGAGAGTACTGTCTATCAACAGTTTTCGCGATTTCCTGATAACTTTTACCATTCTTCCACAAAACAAGTTCTTCTTCTTCTTTTCGCTTTTGGTCTATAATAAAAAAAAGAGTTTCTCCTATATTTATATACACTTTAGCCTCTTCCTAATCACAATTACTCTCGTGTATCATTTAAAATTAAATTGAACATAAATAATTTGTGTTTTCAAGGCAATAAACCATCGCTTCTAAAGTAAACGCGCACTTTTTCTGTCATGTGTATGCAGCTCGCAACGTGGCAAGAGCCTTAAACTTCGCTTCCATCAGAACCCTCAAAAGGTGATACTGTATTGAACGTAAACCTCACCCTAACCCAAGATGTCATGCGTTTTCGTGCCGGTTGGTTGATTTTGCTTTCAGGGCCGCCCGACTATATACGAACGGAGTATCACGCATACAGGTCCACCTAAGGTAGTTATGATGTATTCCTGCGTTACGGAGCTCTTCTAGAGTCGACCGCTGCCTTCCCATTTTCCTTTCTTCTGAAAAGTTTCAACTCAATAACTGACCATAGAACCAGATGAAAGGATGAAGAGAGAAAAGAAAGAAATTGCGCTCTCGATCCCAGCAGGGGGGAAAAAGTTGTTGAAGAATATGGAGTTATAAAAAAAATTCGATCATCATAAACCGATCAGATCCATACAACCTGGAAACCGCTTATATTTTCTATATTTTCAGGATATGTGTGGGTGAGACCTAAATCCCCTAGATGGAAAGCAACCTCCAACTGATGAAACCCAACTTTCACTTGAGGGAAAGGCTAAACAACCGGCCTACTCAGTACAAAACATAATAGGCGAAGGTGGTTGGTAGTTACAAACCCTGCATGGAAAGAGTCGCAGGGATTACGCACAGGGTCTCTGTCACAACTACAGGCACAGCAAGCACAAGTGACCCAGTTCAAATTCCTTGCTATTCTAAAACACCATTGAATTAAATACCTCTGCTGTAATTGAAAGTGTAGACGAAGTCCCGAATGTGTCTAATTTTAGACGTTCTCAAGAGCTGAGACTTTCTTACAACAACTGATGTCAGCTGACCATTCACAACGCAGTAGTTACGTCGATTGGGTGCTAGAATAACAAGCAGTGAACCGCGATTGTTCCAACAAAATTTTCTTCAGCGACGAGGCACATTTCTCACTCTGTGGATACGTAAGTAAGCAAAAATCGCATTTGGGACTCCGAGAATCCTCGAATAATTGAAGAGAGGTCATTGCCTCCAAAAGAAAAACTTCCTGTCTGATGCGCTCTTTGGTTGCTCTGACTGTAAGATTCCTTTTCCATCCACGTACACTCTCATACTTCTTTAACTCCTGCTACACGGCGAAGACTATCCATAAAACCGACTCCAAAATGCTAAAATCTTCTCCTGTTTAGATCAAGGCAATAGTTAGAAAATAATATTTCCCTCCTCATTATTCCTGTACTTTTTTTTTTTTTAAAGACGAGCATAGCCTTTTTGCATGACGTGCCGCCAGGAGCCCAATTGCCTTTGAGTTGTCATCTTTTTCAGATAAGATAAACCATTTGACCTTCTTCGGTGCCAAGTTTGCCTCGACTTGCGGCCAGCCAACATTTGTTCCCACGGCCTTAAAGCGGTATGCCTTTGGTCCGGAGGTGTCTTTGAATATGCTCCTAGATTCATTCCAAGGCTTTCTTCATACAAGCAAGTTCGACTGCTCTGCAATTCCCCTCTATGCCACTGTGTTCAGAGACCCGAAAGAGGGATAAGCTATTATGCTCAACTCTCTCCTGCAGAAATCTGACACAGACCAGTACAATTCTTGAGTTTATAGTGACTCGGCCTTGAGCTATTATTGCACTGCTTGACTGTCACTCAAGATGAATATGGTCTTTGGTCCGGAGGTGTGTTGGGAACTTACCTCTTTGAAAGCGCTACTACGGCGTGACTGTCACTGCCAATTCGGAGCGTTTATTGGTTGTATGATAACTGACATTTTTTTTTTTTTTTTTTTTTTTTTGTGTAATTGAAGAACACGACTTGGGCAGTATGCGGTTCCAACAAGATGGTGCCACATGCCCCAAAACACGTGTGAATGTGGATTTTTTGCGAGAGAAATTTCCCGGTCGCGCATAATCTCTCGTCTCGGCGCTGTTATGTGGCCACAGAAAAAAAAAATTCATGTTAAAGATAGCATAAAATAAATTTTTGGGCAAGGAAAATACCGTTAGTTCTATTGTATGAAATTCATCGAAAAAAATATTTTATTTATCCTTTCATGCGCTTAGGCAAAAAACATTAAAAAAAATTAAAAAAAAAAAATCGGGACCACCATGCTCAGCTTTATTTTCAGCCTAATCCATCCATCAATATGTACATGCAACATGCAACATTCCACATGCCACATTTAAAACAACATGAAATGAAATGTTTCCGTATCGCGCCACTGCCATTTTGTGGCACAAGCAAATACATAAGCGTATATATGCAACCAAATTTAAGCCTAATTGTCTGCATATTCTTAGTTAGTAATTGGCAATTCGCTTAGCAGCATTTTTACTAATACAAAACACAATTTTTTTTTATGACTTTTACTCAAACGCGCCATAAAATCAGCGAACAATGACAACTAAAAGCGACGCGGCGCGTACAAGTGCAACTAGCGAACAGTGGCGAAAACAACAACAACAAACGAAACAATAATTAGTATTGCATATATACATACATACACACATGGATATGAGTTAGAGCAACAATATTACGAAACATTATTGCCACTGTCAGTGTACGACACTCGAAAACATTTATGTTGTGGCAAGCACAGCAGCAGCAGCAATAAGTATAATAGTGGCTGCAAGGCAGCAAGGAAAAATGCAGTAAAAATATATATATATATTTTTTAGCAAAAAAAAAATCGACCAGTGTTGGCTGCAGACACAATAGACGTCTGCATTTTGCTGTTTTCTTTCCTGCATACGACAGGCGACAAGCACGTCACACGCCGTACTTGCAACAGCATTTACCACACACACACGCACACACACATTAAGCGATGTTTGAGTAGACGAAAATAGCCAAAGTATTATATGAAGTTGTCGTACAGCAAAATCTTGCCACTGTTTGAGCAGATTTCTTACTATTTTTTTCAATTTGAATTTTTTTTCATTTTTCTTCACTTTTTTCCCTTAATTTTTCATACAAAAATTGCTTTAGCGACACTATCGTTGCACTCTTTTTGGGCTGCCACACTCTTTGTGTGTTTCTATGTATATGTGTGTGTGTGTTTGGCAGATTCTTAGTTGCACTTACACATTTACTCTATGCATTGTTGGCAGAAATTAAATAGTTGGCCTGCGTCTGGTCGCTGTGCGCTTTAGTGCCGCCTCGCGTATTGCATTGTAGTCCATCCATTTTTAATTTTTTGCCTTTCCTTTTCTTTGCTCTGCGTCTAAGTATTTTCCGAAATACGCGCACTTTTCACCTTCTCTCGACCGTGTCTGTGCGCGCAGACATTTTTTAATGTCTGCAAAGTTTTGTGTGAAATTGAGTGCATCTATATCGCGCTCTAAGTGCAAAAATTACATAAATCAATATTTTTCAAAGTGTAATTTTTAATGTTTTTAAGTATATCGCAGTGTAAATAGAAAAATAACCACACAAAAAATTTTTCAAAATCAATTTTTTTTTTATTAATTCATAGAAAACGTTTTCCTTTGTCAAAAACTTTATACCAAAAAAATCACTCAATTGGCGAAAATAGTCTTCTCAGTGCAAATTTAAATTCAAAATTATTTTCAAAAATCAGAAATACCATAAAAGTTGAGTTTTCTCAAAAATATTCTCTTAAAAAGCTAAACCATGAGAATTAACAACACTGATGAAGCAAGAGCAAGTGGCATGAAGTGGAGATAAATTACTGATCTTTTAGTTCTCTTTCTCTCCTAATTTCTCTCCCGCCTTCGCTCTCTTTCTCTCTCTCTTTCTCTCTCCCCTCCCGATTCTACAATATCGTGGAATAAAAGCTGAGCTTTTCTAAATCGACTACAGCGCCATCTGAAGACCTCATTCTAATCAAAATCGTTTTATAAGTATATGACAATAGCTACTAGAACACCATGTAGCGCATCAAAATTCTTCAAAATATGTACCGGTATCACACCATATCTTAGTTAAAAAAAAAAAATCTACTTCAAATGCTTTTGATCTAGGGGCAGAGCAATTTTCGAACACTTTTGACAGATAGTTATACTTTAAATTCGTTGTTGTTGTTGTTGTTGTTGTTGCTACCGCCGAAAAATTGGGCTTCGGGGAATACGGCAGGAGTGACAGTCCTTGGCCGGATAAAAATCCGGGTCGTTCCGTTATAAAGACCAATCTATATCGAGAACTATTAGATTTTAGTCGCCTCTTACGACAGACATACCTTACCGCGAATAAGTTCTTGAACCCCTAACTCGCAGAAGGTACTTAAGTTAGTTTTCATATTTCGTGCCTTGAGATAATTTCTATTTATTTTTGGCGACGTGCTCTCAGCGTTATCATACTCCGGTTCACTGGGGACGAGAAGTGGGTCTGCAGGATAAAACGGCAGACCAGTAGTGCCACAGCACGAACGCGATTTCGCTTGCCTATTAAATCGAGCTGCTATCTATATCATTTACTAGGAGAGGCTTCACTTTGCCAGACGCACTTGAAAAGATTTTGAATTTTATCACGTTAAAGGCGCTCTCAACAAATTTAAAAGAGGTAAGACCTTTTAAAAAATAATTAGTCGCTCGAAGAACTGGCTTAGAATATGCCGTAGCTTCCTCAATTCATTGAAAAAAAAAAACATCCAGACCACAAAATGGAGGAGGAGTTCAGCCGAAAATTGCTTCAACGGTTAAAAAGTGTCAATTTTTGTGGGACCCAAATAATCTCCTTATCGCTTACAAGTGTACTCAAGCTAATAAGCCGACTCTGTTAGTTAGAATAATTCTTACTCTGATCCCAATACTGATCCTTAAATATTATAAAACAAAATCGCTTGCGCGTCTATTAGTCTGACTGTCTGTCTGCTCGCGATAAACTCAAAAGTCGTTGAACAGACTCACATGCACTTTCGACCAATGTAAGGAGGGATTCTTTTGCAAGGTTTATGTAAATAATTGATCACATTTTGTGAACATTTTTTACATAAATTTATTAAAATCATACACTTATCATGTAAATATTCTCATATTTTCAGTGTTCACACTGTCCTAACTCAGAAAACACTTAATCGATTTGTATGATTATTTTTAGAACAAAATTTTTGTACCTTCGAAATTTAACTCCTTTTCTGTGGGGTTCAAGTTTTCTAAAACCCCAAAATAATGTAAGCCTATTCATTCGAAAAAGGCCTTCTATCTTTTTCTAACTCTCTCTTTGTTGAGTGTAATAAGTAGTTTTGAACTTAAAGAGGATCTGGTTTCCATCCTGTCCGCCTTTAGTAATTTCCAAATCACTTTAATCTCTCTTATTCTTACTCTCTCCCTCTTCTCTCTCTCTCTCTCTCTCTCTCTCTATCTCTCTTTTCTCTCTCTCTGTCTCTCTCTTATTGCTTGTAAATTCAGTCTGAACTTGAGAAATGCTTTAAGCAACGCTTTAAATCCTTTTCTCCTTTCCACTTCCCTACTTATTATGCACAACATGTGAAAAATCAATTCTCGCTTACTAAAAGCGAAAGCGATAAACCTAATTTTGTCACAATTGAAAGCTTTTTTGCTTTTCACTTCGTGCAAAAACGAAAATTTGCATCTGAAATGAGGTCGCTGCGAGCAATGAAGCTGCACAAGCAATTTGCATGCGTCCTTAATATTAGAGGAAATTTTTGGGATTTTTTTTGGCATTTTTAACAAACTCTGGCCATTACTGATATTACTACTACACCAACTACAACAACGACACCAACTGCAACAACTACACCAACTGCAACAACTACTACACGTTTCTCCTAAACATTTGTGCTTTCTCCACCGCTTTCACTAACTGTCTCCGCTACTAAGCTCAAGCGGCATAGCAGCCGGCTCAACACCATTTTAGCCAATGTCAATAGCGTTTTACCGTTATTTTGCCACTTGAAAGCTTTCTGTGTCACAGCATTTGCATTTCCCTTAAGCACTAATGCAAAATATGCGCTTCAATTCGTATTTCCCTTGGCATTGTTCCTAGGCAACTCTAGGCATTTAAGCGTTGTTGCTATTGTTATTGTTGTTGTTGAACCTTTTTTCGATTTTTGCAGTTTCTAAGGTTTCTTAAATTTTTTTTGCACGCCGCTCGGCGCTTGCACTTTCAATAAGTTGCTGATGGAAAGAAACGCCGCAAAGCGACATTTGGTGGAAAATTGAAAATGCCACAGCACGTGTGGCACGTGGCACGTGGCGAGTGTTTTTAGGGCGCAAAAAATTGAGAAACGCCAATATGCATATGCGCCAACACTACGATTGAGTTGCCAATCGGTGAAGTGATAGTTTGTTATTGTTTTTGTGACGTCAGTGCTTGACTTTTTGCTGCTGTTGTTGTTCGCTGTTTGCCACGAATTTCAAGGACTTCACACTTGCCATTGCATTTACTCAAGATTTTTTTGTTTGTTTTTATTGCATTTGCGCGCCCTTTTTTGTTGATTTTCTTGACTTTTGTCTTTCGCATTTTACCGCATTTTCGAATTTAATTTTTCTTCTTCTTATTTTCGCTTGCTGTTTTTGGCTCACTTGTCTGTAGCACCTGTCTTCTGGCATTCATTTTTTGGCTTTTCCTTTGCATACTCTCTGTTGTTGTGTTTTTCAGTGAAGATTGCTCTGCTCGCACAAATTAGCTTGTTCGCCTCGTGATAGCTTAGCTTACCCGCTACTCACATACACCCACTTGACCGAATGCAGCGCCTAAAAGCACGCTTCTGCACTAATGCGCAATTTAGTAGCGATAAGACGTCGAAATTGGCTTGAACATGGGATTGGTTTTTATGGAAATGCTAGTGGAGAAGAATTGGAAGTTTTTTTTGTTATGTGAACCTATATGTAGATGTATTGGTATTTATGGTCGGTCAGCATTTTTCAGCTTTTGCAGTCAGAAAGAAAGGAAAGAAAAAATCCGAGTCAAGTTTCGACTGCTTTGCTTGGTTCCGTTATAAATCCAAAATATTTTATACAACTTTTTCCTTTAGTAGAGCTTTCTTCATACGTTTCTGCAGGGACTAGACATTTTTGGAACCTTGCCACATGCCTATTAGATTAGTTGATTAAACGAGGATTCTAACTGAATCTATGGTGTTTGTCTGATTATTTTTCTAAAGATTGCCAACTGGCCTAAGGGTCAGATATAAAGAAGAGCGCGAAAGGTGGCGCCGCCGATCGCTTGACTTAAAGCTAACTTACGGTAGGAGCAGGTGAAGCTCGAGTTTATCATATTCGAGTTATAGCAGATCAGGCAAAATGCGGCACTGATCAGGATACTCGCCTCTTTCAGATCAGGATACTTGCCTAGTTCAGACTCAGCAATACAACCTCTGTCTGAAAACTTGGATTTAGTAGATCATAGTTTCGAACTGAACAGAGAAGAAATTATATTTCTGCGCAGAAACTCTTCAAAGCCTGGACACTGTTTTTATGGAATGCAGGTTTTCGATTTCTTTTCAGCTGTTTTCTCTTAGAGATAAGTCTACATCGGTTTTACTCCGTACAATAGTGTACTTGAAGACGAGACAGTATCAGACTGCCAGAATCTACTTTAGAGTTCGGAGTACTCCATGTCTAGTTTGGAGTGCGGCGTATCCGCTGCTATAGTGTGTTATGAAGGCTCTTTAATGCCTACATTTTTTACCCAACTATAGAACTTTGTGAACATACTTGGTGACTACTAACCGCTAGATGTCACCAATAGGTGATTACCTAGAATCGTTAGATACTGAGCAAGACCAGAGACAGGGTCAACTCCATATAGTGTGACTTCTTCCTCCTGATTCTGGAGAAAATAAAACTCAAGCTCACCAGCCACGCCATAAATTTTGTTTTCTTTCGACTGGATAAGGAAATGAAGTATGTAAGGGTCTGATAGTGCACGCGGGGAGGACGAAATATATCCTGTCATCAAGCAAGGAGTCAGCGCACTCACGTCTTGATTCCTAAGTCACTGCAGACTGTGTGCCTGTCTGTTTGAAATTGAAGATAATTTTGTCTGTCTAGAAACCAGCATTAACAACAACAACAATGTCAGCCCTGAAATCCTAAGCAGAACCACACTAGCCAGCAGTTTTGAACTGAGTAGGTAATTGAAAAGTACAGTCGTATCTCCATGAGCCATACCGAGACTTTACAAGTCCCTCATTACGCAGACAACGGAAAAATATTCTGTATGAGCGGGTGTATAATTCCGACAGCTGTTTGATCATTAGTTTGTGAATTATAGCTTTCTGAGTATATTTGGGTATGAGAAAGCTCTGTGCAAAGAGGGAGCCGCGCGAACTCACTTTTGACCAAAAGCAAAGAGTTGATGATTCAGAGCAGTGTTTGGATGTTCAAAGCGTAATAAACCCGAGTTTTTGCGTTGTTATGTGACAATGGATGAAACAAGGCTCCATCATTTCACTCCTAAGTCCAATCGACAGTCATCCGATGGGCTGCACACGATGAACCCGCAACAATCGGCTTCAAAGGTTATGGCGTCTGTATTTTGGGATACGCATAGAATAATTTTCGTTGACTGACCTGAAAGAGGAAGGACCATTAACAGCGACTACTAGAGAGCATTATTGTACCGTTTGAAGAACGAAATCGCCGAATTTGAAGAAAAAGAAAGTGCACCGTGTCACAAGTCAGTGAAATCAATGACCAAATCCATGAATCGAGCTTCGAATTGCTTCCATACTCACCGTGTTCTTCAAATCTGGCCCCCAATGAATATTTTCTGTTCTAAGGCCTATTTTGAAGCGAACAACAAATCGCACCACAAAAATTTGTATCGAAAAGTTGGAGGGTCTTCAGTGGATTTTGATGAAATTAGAGAATTTAAGGTGATGAGACCACTTTGGGAGTAAAATTTAGGACTTTTTTTCACAAAATTAATATTATTGCAGTGGCTATAAAACTGCTTACGGGGTCTTGTATACTAAAAGTATGCCAAATTTTTGAACTTGAATCCATAAATGCTTTCTTTTTTGTTTCTTTTTTAAATTTCTTTGAAAATGCAAATCCTAAAGCACGTATGCCTTAACAGCTACACCAAGAGAAATCGAAAAATATTGAAAATATTACAATAAATTAAATATATGAATAGTAAGCGAAGACTCCTGGGGAAAATGATAACAAAAAAAAAAAAAAATAACTCGCAAAAAGTTTGGGAAAAGTTTTTCAGCAAGCATAAGTACGCGCTGAGATCACAACAGGGCGGCTTGTAAATAAATATACACACGCACATACATATACATGTGCTTGTGTAAGCGTTTAAAAGTAAATAAAAAATGCTCAATAAACTCACTCACTTATAAACCACAAGCAAAGGCTTTGTTACTTAATAAACTGCGGCGCTGCTGCTGAGAAGTGTACCAAAAAAAAAAAAACACACACCAAAGGGACTTTTACCAAAGCACCAAAGCATTTCTCACACAAAGCTTTGGCAGAGAGGGGAGTTCAACTTGCCTTTGTAGACATGAAAACTTGCACAAGTGTGTTGTTAAGCATTTGGAGGCTTTGCGAAAAATACATATGCATGTATGTACTTGTATGTATGAAGTGCGGCTCCCCATTGAAGCTCATAGTTTGCTGGCGTTGCTAGCTCACTTTCCTGAGAACGTTTTTGCTCGCCTTTTTGATGTAAAAATGCATTTTTTAAATTTTGTTAATTTATTTTTTGCGTTTATATTTTTTAGTTTTTTTATTTAACACTTTTACTCTCACCCCCTTTCTCTCTCTATCTCCCTCTCTTCCTCACTGCATCAGCAACTCATTTACCCTCCCAATGTCAGTGTGAAAAACTGTGCGTTGCTGCAAAACTTTCGCACACAGGAAAATTGTTGCATATGTGTGTGTGTTTTTAATAATTTACCAACACTGTTTTATTGAAAAGCTGTAAATAACTTTTTTTCGCTTCTACGAAAAGACAACTTTCAACAAAATATCATTTTTAATACTTTCATAGTTTGCCAACAAAGTTTTGTAAATTTTTTTATTTTTCTTATTTATTTTTTGGCGCCTTGGATGGGCGGTGAAAGTCCCTCAATAATATTGCGGTTATAGTGAAAATGTTGTTGTTGTTTTTACTTGTTTTCGATAGTGCAGTAAGCCAGGTCTAAAATATACGAAGAAAATTGAAAAAAAAACTGTTGAGCTTTTTTTCAATATTTTTTGTTTTATTTCGCATTTATTGATTTAAAAAAATTTGTTTTTTAAGAAGAGCTACTTTGTCATAGCTCTCCTTCTTAAACAAAAATTTCGCCAAACACTGGTTTCCGGCTGCTTTGGAAAATAGGCCGATAACTAAGACACTCTGGAAATGCTCATAGGCTGTCTGTTCGATACAATATTTGATCGTAGAGTAGAGGATAGTGTTCTTTTTTTTCTTGTAAACTCTCTTTGGAGCTCTCATTCCTAGCTGATATTTTGGAAACTTTGAAACATGTGTGAGGCAAATATTCAAGCTCGCTCGAGATAAACTCTAAAATCGTGCTGAATAGTCTCAGAGCTTTCTAGCAGATTGCGAAACGAAAAAACTGTTCCTTTCCTTTGAACCCTGGCGAGAGAGACATAGAGGGGAACTTCCAAGCAGATTTTTTCGGGCTAAAGAACGCATTGGTATGCGTAACGCTAGATCCAAACCGCTATTTAAGGAATTCATTTATAACCGGCGCAGTCAAAATGGGGCAAAAACTCGTCAAATAAAAACCGATTTGGCAGAAATGTGACGAGAAGAGTTCGGTATGGTTCCGTATGGCTCACAATCTCAGAAAGAGACAGAAATTTCAAAGGTAATTCAGCTCCTGACGGGATGTTGTCCAATTGGACGTCATACAGAAAGGATGACAGGTCTTTTCTATGGAGATGACTTGCCAAAAGTGGTAGTCTTTATATTATTGGGGTCACTATAAAATTTTGGAAGCCTAAAAGTCTGAAAGAGGTACCAAAAGATGAGATTAATATTAATAGCAAGTTCAATGGGTCTCCTTTGGCCTCAGTGTATAGACATATCTCAGCTCGACAAGCACTTATACATAGACTGAGTGAAATAAGGCTCTAAATAAACTCTTAATAAAAGAATTCCACACCAAAAAAGGCCAGAGTTAACAGAGAGGGTCACGGAAGCTAAGCTAAATGGTAAATGGAAACTGTTATAATTGCACTGTCGCGGAACAAGATCTGTATATGTTGTAAGAGGTTGTCCCGTTAGGATACTTTTGAATCTGAGTTTTAGCATAGGACTCTCATGATCCAGAAAGCCTGGTTATTAGAACCAACATTGGAAGCGTTTTGACACTCTGTAACCAGTGAAAAGATATTCAGCTGGTCTTTTTCTCCAATTTGTGGTGTGGCTCTTTATATTTTTTCAACTGGTGGTGGTGGGAACTGCAATTTATTCTAAGCCGGCTCCGAAAGCCGATGGATTTTTATTAGGAGCCTTTCATGTCAGAGATACACCAGCAGGGAAGTTATTCCCTGCCGAGAAGCGATCACAAAAAAAAATTAATTTTCTATAATTTTGAATGTTACAAGAACCTGAACTCCCACCTTGGTCTTACGAATGATAGTACGCGATGCGAACCACTCGGCTAATGCGGCCGCTGACCAATTAGGACGAACAATTATAGGCCAGTGTAGTCTGGTCTCGACTCATGGGCACTTGGCAGAGATATACTGCTACAAAAAAATACTACGGCGAAGCAGGTGGTTTTCCAGGAGCCTTTTACGAAACCCATCTGAGCTTTTTTCCATTGATTTATACATTATCATCTTAGACAAGCACTAGCATCGAGCTTCTCTGCCCAAGTGTTTGGGAATTCAGACGCTTACTCACACGATATTCCACTTCCGAGGTATCTTTCGAACACCACTCTAAAATGGAAGCTTAGACCTTATAGCGAAATACCAGTAAAGTTTAGAATGGATCTGCAGTATCTTGGAAGAAAACGGAAGAAAGCCGAAGCTATGAGTTTTAATTAAGGATGGTTTCGTGTGTCGCACCCCGGCTGAGATCGTAAGATTTGAAATATATAAGTCGGACTCAGCTATATTGCAAAGTTGACCTTACCATCTGCGCTCTTGTTACGGTACTAAATCCTAAATCTCCGAATATGCATTGGTTACACTCTCATTACATCTTAATTCTCTCAATTTTTAAACCAATTTTCAAATATTTAATAATATTAATTTTTTCTCATTTCAGTTCCCAGCATGCACTCACGTTAAGTACCATCGAATAGAAATTTAAAAAAAATCTTTCAAAAATCAACAACAACAAATGAGCCAACAATACACGCCAAACGCACGCTTTCACGTCAAGCAGAGAACAAACAAAATGACCATGCAAATAGCGAACACAACCAGTCCAGTGAGATGGCAGAATGCATATAGCAAAAACAATATACAAACAACAACAGCAACAAATGCATTATGCAACAACACGCAATACCACCGAAAACATCATCATCAACAGCAAAAACAGCAGCGACAACAACAACAACAATGCAGAGCGACAACAGCGAACCCCAAACCATCAACAACACACACAACAACGTCATGTCGCCTGCGTACAACACTACTACTCTGCACCCTCACACTACTGAGTCTATGCACGCGCACACACGCCTTTTGCCCCTCCAAATGTCAGTGCCTCAGCGGCGATGCCAACAGTCGTGCTTACTGCGTTGATGCGGCGCTCGAAGATGTGCCGATACAGCTAAATCCCGAAACGAAATACATCAATTTGACAAGGAATAAAATACGAAATCTGGAATTTACGCTGCCATTTTATATGAAACTCGAAGTGCTTGATCTGTCGCAGAATATCATCGAAACTTTGGGTTCGAAAAATTTCGAATATCAAAAGGATATGCGTACGCTGAATTTGAGTCGCAATTCGGTGAGCGCCTTGCAGAAGGACGCATTCAAGGGACTGAGTAATTTGTTAGTGCTCGATTTGAGTTATAATCGCATTGAGGTGGCGCATCCCAGCGCTTTGAGTAATCTCACATCGCTGATTAAACTCGATTTGACAAATAATAATATAGTGAGTTTGGAGGATAATTGCTTTCACAATATGATATCCTTGGAGATATTGATATTTAAGAATAATCAATTGTTGGATGTGCCATCGAATAATCTGCAACATTTACATGCGCTCAAGTCGCTGGATTTGTCTGATAATCTGGTGGAATATGTGCGCAATGATAGTTTCGAGGGGCTGCGTGAGCTGATGATGCTCACGATGAGAGGCAATGTGATCTCGGAGTTGGATTTGAGCGCGTTCGAGGGTCTGACTACGTTGAAGCATCTGGATTTGGCCGATAATAATCTGACGGTAAGGGAATTCAAAATTTTTTTTTATTTATTTTTCCTTGTACATCTTACAGAGCTTTTTGCGTGCACTGTTGCCAATTTTCGTATATAAAAAAAGGTCTATGATAAAAATCTCTTGTTGCTGAAATCTGCAGCACCTTTTCTCTTAAGGACTATAATATTTTTTTTATTAATTTATTTCTACTATGTATTACGTATAAATCAAATCCTCAATTTTCATTGTTGCTAATTTTCGTATAGAAAGTTATAGCTCTCCTATAAATGTCCATCTCTACTGACTATCTCAGTATTTCTGTTGAGACTCAATCCTACGTCAAATATATTTCGAAAATATATTTTATATATCCTTTTGAGCCAAATCTTCCATTTGCATTGTTGCCAATTTTCATATAAAAGTTATAGCTCTCCTATAAATGTATATTTCTATTGACTGCATCAATATTTTTTCGAGACTCAATTGCCTTTTAACTATATTTTGAAAATATATTAAACATTTGATTTTGAGCAAAATTTTCCATTTGCAATGTTGCCAATTTTCATGTAGATAAAAATGTTTCCCCCATAAGTATCTCTTGCTATTGAAAGCTTTGCGAATTTTTCTTTTGCTGACGAAATAAGATTTTAAATACATTTCCAAGATATATTTTTGAGTCAAAACTTCAATGTGCGATTTTGCCATTTTTCTTTATCTTTTAAATTATTTTTATTACATGTTTGCAATAGGATTGGTAGCCAAATATTTCAGTATGATTAGAGTTTTGGAAATTATTTAAGGCTTAAATTACCAAATACAGCGTGGCAGTGTCTTTTCGTATAGTTCATAATACAACTTTGCAAATTTTCCCTTACTAAAAGTGAAAAATATTAAAAAAAAAAAAAAATTAACAGAATCTATTAAACTTGTTTTAACCAATTTTTTTAAATAAGTCGCATCGAAACAAATTTGTGTAATGCAGCGTTGCCAATTTTCACATCATTTTTTCAATATTTCCGTTTCTTTTTCCAAAATCGCCTTTTGAAGCAGTGTTTTTGCTAAATATATCACTTTGCTTTATTAACCAAATCATATTTGAGTTAAATTTTCGGTTATCAATGTTGCCAATTTTCTTCATTGGTGGAAATTATTTCTTTTATATAGTTTTTACTATATATTTACTTAAATTTTCTCGGACTACTGTTTGTTTTTAACGTATTTTCTATAACCCTTTGCAGCAAAATGACTTATAAAGCAAATTATAGTTCCGAAAAGCCTCTATAATTAGCGATATTGCCAGTTTTCCTCAAATGTTTAAATAGTTTTACAGCATGTTGCGCGTTTTTTTCCAAAAAAAAAAGTACCTAATTTTTGTCACTTTTCATCATGTCCAATTTGACATTTTTGACTTTGATTACCTTTGAACTGAGTTCTCCATTGGCAATGTTGCCAATTTTCTTCAATATATTTCATATTTTTTCTATGTTATTGCTATAAAATTTCTTAGCAAGTTACACGCTTACAAAAATGTAACTTTTATAGTATTTCCTATGAAATTATTTTCGGCGGCGTTGCCAATTTTCAACTTAATTTAAAATTCCTGTACGAAATGAAATATTTTTCATTAGAAAGTTGCTTGTAGTCACCATTGTAATGCATTCAAGACATATGCTCTAGTTGAGCTATATCTATGGTGTGTCCTCCGTAGGCAATGTTGCCAAATTTCTTGTTTGTAAAAAAATATTTTCTGAAAAAACAATTTTTTTCTGAAAATTTTATTTTCTCAAAATATTTTTAACCATACATGCAATACAAAAATTTTAAAAATTACAAGCTTCTGAAGAATATAACCTTCTGAGTAGTCTGCGCAAAGGGATTAGTGTTGCAATGTTGCCAGTTTTCCTTGTGTTTTAACATTTATTTGAGGAATGCAAAACTTTGCTCACAAAGTGGTTTGCTTTTCGTCCGATTTTTTCTATTTTTTTTTTCGAAAGGCACACAATTTATTTTGCCTACCTTTGAAACTAAGTTCTCCAGTTGCAACGTTGTCAATTTTCTTTATTGCCAAAAATCGTGTTTTTATGATATACAACAGAAATGTTATAAATTTTTGGAGCAAGCAGAAAATTATCAATTTTTATTGAAACTTTTTACAACAAAAAATAGTAATTTTTATTAAAATATTTTTAAAACATTTTTTTTTACACTTTCCCTTGCTTTTTTACACTTATTTCATTACTCATCTTTGTACATTATTCTTTAGTATTTATTTATATTAAGTAAATTCAATTTTTTCATATTCATTTTATTCGCTTTTCTTTTCCGTTCTGCTTCCACTGCTCCCAACTGTCTTTTGCAGCCAAATCAGTTATGCATTTTGTGTCATGAATATATTACTTTCTCCTTTCATCGCATGTCCTCGTTTATTATGCATCAGACGTTGTCAACGTCGCCTCAAATATTAAGGAATTGCAGCAACGGAGTGACATTAAAATATATTTTTGGTTAAAATACAAAAAAATACAAAAAAAAATACAGCAAAAATGCAACGAATCTTGTGCTGCGCATATAAGAAAATTTAATATGATTTAAATGAACTCGTTAATATAGACTTAGTCAACCTTGAACTTAAAACCAAAATTTTATTACTAAAAGTTATGCAGAAAAATAATTTCTGTAAAAAAATTTCCTTACAAAAACCACTTAATTTTATAATACAATTTTTAAATTTTTATTTTTATTTTTTTTTTTTTACTTAACCTAGTAACAGCCAATATTTTCTTTAATAAATCCTTCTAATAATAAATTCTATTCAATATATCCTTACCTTCATCCTTCAGTTAAAGCAAAAAAAAGCTAGCACTTCATCACCGATCTGCTCTGCTTTGTCATTTACCGCTTGGAAACATAACATAGCAACATACATATATATCACTTGTATATTCATTTATACTTACCTTTATCTGCTTGTCTGTTTGCAATGTCAGCATTAACGTGTCTAGTGCACAAATAATTTATCGCATAACCTCAAAATGCACATTCCAATGAAATCACAAGCCACTAAAAGTAACGTACTACAAAAACAGCAGCAGCAACAACAATAACAACAATAACAGTTATGGAGGGAAAATAGCAAGTTTACAGCTATTATCGCGATGGCATTGCACGTACAGGTATAAGCACTAACAACACCAACACTAACACTACCAGCAACAACACCTCCATAACCATCGTTATTGTTATTGTGCCTGTTTAAGTGAAATGGGCAATATGTACTTATTGGAAGGTAAAGTGTGCTGGTTGCGCATACGACGTGGCATACCTAGCTGTGCAGTCGAAAATATGAAGTGTTGAACTATTTAAAGAGGGATGTGAGAAGGTCAAAAGCAACACTTTGGTATGAGTGTAAGAAATGAGAGGTAGAAAATTTTAATGAATTCAAAATATTTAATATGCAGCGGAAATCAATAAAATAAAAACAAAAGAATGAAATAAAATAGAATAAAATAAATTAAAAAAAAATATATAAAAAAATTAAAAAAATAAAAACAAAAAATAAAATAAAATAAAATAAAATTAAAATAAATTAAAATAAAATAAACTAAATTAAAATATAAATTAAAATAAAATAAAATAATAATAAAATAAAAACAAACAAAAAATAAATAAAATAAAAAATTAAAATCATTAAAAATAAAATAATAAAAATACAATAAAATAAAAACAAAAATAAAATAATATTAAAAAAATAAAATAAAATAAAAATAAAAAAATAAAATAAAAAATAAATAAGCTAAAATAAAATATAAAATGAAATAGAAAAAAAATTTAAAAAATTTTAAATTAAAATAAAATAAAAATGAAATAAAATAAATAATAAATAATAAATATAAATTATATACAAAATACAACATTAAATAACATTTAAGTAATTAAATTTAAAAATTATATAAGAACAAAAAAATAAAATAAAAAACAGCATAAAAAAGTTAACAAAAAAAAAATAATAAAAAAATAAAAATAAAATTTTAATATAATTAAATTATATCAAATATGAAATAAAGAAAAAATAAAAAAAAAACGGAATATATTAAAAAAATAGGAACAATCGATAGTAAATTAAGAAAATTAAATACAATTAAATAGAAAAAAAATTAAACAAAAACTAGCTAAAAATACATATATTAAATAAAATTCAACAAAATGAAGTATATAAAAAATATATTAAGTAAAATAATGTATAAAAAAGTAAAGAAAATTAAATTAAATAAAATAGATAAAAATTTGATTAAAAATAATAGAAAAATTATAACAAAATAACATAAATTAAAAACCCAATAAAAATAAATAAAATGGGCAATCAAGATTAAATTAAATGATTTAATATAATGAAGAAATAAATTTATAAAATAAGAAAATTTAGAAAAAATTAATAAAAAATATAATATAATAAAAAACATAGCATCACCTAAAGTAAAATAAAATACTTAAGAAAATGAAAAATAAAATAAATTAGAAAAAAAATATAAATAAAATGGATAAAATATAAAAAATAAATACACAAATAATAAAAATAAACTTATAATATAATAGAACGGAATAAATAAAATAAATAACAAACTAAATTAAATGAAAGAGATAAAAAATAAAATAAAATAAACATTTTTAAAAAAAATTAAAAAGATATTCAAAATATTAAATTTACGGAAACGAAATAAAGTATAAAAAATAACTTAAGGTAAAATTAAAAAATAAATAAATATTAAATAATATAGAACGGAAAAAATAAAATAAAAAAGATAAGAGAAAATATAAATATAACATAATAAAATAAAAAATAAAAAATAAAATAAATAAATTAAATAAAAAAGCAAACAAAAATAATAAAAGAATAAAATAGTTAAAATATTACTAAAATAATATAATGCAGCAAAATAATTAAAATTAAATAAAATATTGAAAATTATTAAAAAAAAAAAATTAAGTCAGCAGCTACTAATAATAATTAGATTTAGTTTTTTTTTTTTTTAATTTTCATTCTATTTCCACTTTAAGAAATTATATTTACTTAAGCATAAATATATTTGTTCATCATCATCTCCACTTTAGGATGCTACCTACTGTTTGCCTTCCAATGCACACTAACCAAACAGAAATTTCTATTTCAATCAATCATATAATGGCATATTGCGAACACCCGTGGCAAGTGCAATGCACTTATATAATTGCATATATATTATAGGTGGAAATTAAAGATATATGCGAGTACTGCATGTGGGGAATCTAACTAGTACTCCGTGCTTGCAGCTTCAGTAAATTTTCAGCCGCACCCGCACTCAATATACTAAAATTTCCAAAGCTGAGCATATTTGAATTTGTAAATTTTTAGAAAAATACGTTTCTAGGCTTCTATGAAATTTTCAAAACGAATATATTAATATTTTATTAATTATTATTATTAATTAATTATTCACCAATTTTCAAGAAGAATATATTATAGTATATTTAAATTACATATTTTTATTTACATTTTTATTTATTTTTATTTATATTTTTTGTGGAAATTTAAATATTTTTAATGCGTACTAAACGAAATAATTAAATAAATTATTATAAAATTATTATTATTATTTCTTAAATGATTTTCTTATTTATTTTTTTCCAGATGGTGCCTACACAACAACTCTCGAAATTGGCCAATCTCACATTCTTATCGCTGAGTGGCAATCGTTTCTCTCAGCTACCAGCTGTTGCTTTTATGAATTTATTTCATTTGCGTGAGCTGCATCTAAATCGTTTGGATCGCCTCAATCGCATCGACTCAAGGTAAGTAATTATTATATATAAAAAAGGATTTAGAAATTAGCAATTTTAATTCAAAAATATAGTTGAGAAAACAATTTCAAACCAAACGGAAACTAGCTGATTTATGGTAGAAGTAAATTTTTCTATGAAAAAATACTAAGATGATATTTTTAGGAATTTTTTTATTATAATTTTTCAAAATATTTTGAAATTTTTTATTATAATTTTTTAAAATATTTCGATCTTCATTGAAGCGTTCTACCATTAAGACAATAAGGTTGTTTTAACTATTAAATAACTGTTAATATAACTTTTAGCAAAATATCCCTCTCTCATTGCCATTCATTTCATCATTGTTCAACGTCCTTTGGCGCCTTGCTGTCAGTATTCAAATAATCATAACTGTTCAATGAGCAAATCAAAAGCTCATAGTGTGCTTCTGTTTCAACTAAAGACACATATACCCGCCTCAAAATGTATAAACATCTCATATACACAAAGATAGTCACGGAGGAGTATACATATTTATGTGCATCACAGCACACCAAATCAAGCAATCAAATCATGCAAATAATTCAATAATTTCTCTCGGGTATAATTTTCATACGGAATCATAAGGAAAACAGTGCGTATTGCGTGCGAACGAATACACCAAATCATGCTTACTAGGGTGGGTCATAAAAATTTTTGAAATGAAAAGTAGATAACATACTAGAATATTGAATAAACGTGGTTCAATTTTTTTACTTTAAGTAAAAAAGTCACTTTTTTCATCACATTTTTTTTTAATTTTTTTAAATTTTTTATTTATTTTTTTGGTTAATTTAAATTTTTTTTTTAAATATCTAAATTAAATTAAGGTTAATTATGCACACCGTCGGCTAGAACGAGGTTTAATATTTTTTTTTTTTGACTATTCTAAATAGCTTTTTAATATTTTTTAAAATATTTTTTGTAAACTTTTTTAAATAATTTTGTGCAAAAATGCGCAATAAAACAGAAATTAAGCTTTAAATTGCGTTCACACACATTCAATTAAGGTTAAATAATTAGTCTTTGGCTTCTTCATAATCATTTTATTTTCTTTTTTAATACATTTTATAATATTATAGAATTTATTTCAAAAAATCTAAGCAGTTGCAGATCTTTTTTTTTTTTTTTTGATATGTGATAGTTTTGCTTGCTGACCGATTAAAAGAAAAAAGAAGAGTAAAAATATACCATAAAGATGATGAATTTTCCAAATTCACTACTCGCACAAATCCAATGTTGCCCTCTCACCACCTTATGAATTAGTCTATACCATTTATAGTAACTTTTAAATAAAAAAATGTTTTTATTTAAATCGAATTTTTAAAGAGTATTTGTTTAAATTTCGCACGCTATAATTTTTTATTTGTTTTTCTGTGTCAATTTTGTTTTTTATAAGATTAAAATTATAGTAACTTCGACCTAATTGCTTAAATCGCTCAATTAGTTAATTGAGCGCTTTTGTGTGATCAGCTTTTTACTTACTTAATCTAAACTCATTTACTCTATATTACAGATCTACAAAAATTGTGCAAAAAACTAAAATAAACTACACATTAAGAAGTTTTTTAAAGCAACTAGTTGCAAATTACATTCAAAGTGACTAGTATTTTAACTAGTTCAAGCCTTTGTAGTTAAATACCAGTTTCAATAAGCTTGAATAACCATAAAATGTGTTTTTGTTTTAGAGCACCAAAAATTTCGTTTTTGCTAAAATGAAAATAAACTTCCCGCCAGAATGAACACCCTAATACAATACAAATATAAACACGGAAAATAATATCTTTAACTACACAAGTCAATCTTCACATTGATAAGTACACTACGGCTATGTATGAATATGAATCCACTGCACGGCGTGTCTGCCTTTGATTTGATGCCCTGCCACGCCGCCACACAATTCCGCGTCAGAGTTTTGATATGCCAACCGCCGTTTGCTCAATCAGTTGCCAATAAGATGCACACATACACACACACACACTCACTTCACTTGCCACATTCACATGTTCACATGTGGCATATCGTGTGTATAATTTCTATTCTATGTTGCGTCTCGTCTGTCTGTTGATGCATCTCAAGTTGATTTGCGATTAAGTCATGTGTATGATTGTTTGTCTAACTTCCAAGCCATGACTTTTGGACACACACAAACGTCTAGCTATGCAACACTGTGCCGCCCATAAAATGATATGTGTGTGTTTGTTTGGTTGCGCTTGAACCCCACGCTTCGGCTACCATTTCATTTCTTCGTTTTGTCTGCATGCCGTCTGCCAACTGTCTATCATAGCTTTCATCCTTGCTATATATGCCTCAGAATATATCCTTTTGTGTTTGTATGCCGTCATCGTCCTTGCCATCACACAACATTGACACTCAGTGCCGCTGCTATTCGCTTCAATGTGTTTTAATGTTCATTTTCGCTTCAGCGCTGTTTCATGTGTGAATGAGTTTAGTTAGCATTTGCTCTATGTATATATGTGTATGTGTGAAGTGCAATATGTATATATGAGAAATTCATTTTCCTTCCCATCTGTTTATATATATATTAAATATCCTTTGGGTAATATTGAACGAGATATATTTATATATCTATATTGTTACGCTTTGTCTCTCAGTAGTAAGCTGTCAACAGCAACAACTGATAGGCATATTAATGGTAACATGACATATTTGGTATGTTTCATTTATTGCCAACGGAAATGTGTGTTTAAGAACAAACAGGCAATAAAAGGTATAAAAAAGGTGAAATAATTTATGTTTTTATTATACCAAGACAGTATGTATACAACTAGAGCAATATATAAATATTTGTAGTACTGCGGAGACCACCAAATATTTTTTTAAGAAATAATTTTTAATAATATTAAATACTTTTTATTTATTATTAATATATGATATTTTCCTATTTTGTTTTAAAAAATTAGGGCATTAAATTACTTAATAATTAATTAAAAAATAAAAACAAATAATAAATGCTCTGCGAATGCCGCCAATTTTTTTTTTTTTTTTTTTTTTGGAAAATACAAAATTCGATATCGATGATTTTCAGTGTTAAGTTAAAAATATATATTTTGCTCTATTTAATTAATTTTTTATGTAAATTTTCATTTAAAACTATTTTATTTAAAAATTTTTTTTTTGTTTTTGCTTTTATATATTTTTATTTTATTTTAGTGTTTTTTGTTTTAAATTTTTTATTAATTTTTTTCATAATAATTTTATTTTATTTTATTTTTTTAATATATTTTAATTATTTTATTTTTCTTCCTGTTTTTTTTTTAATTTTTTTATTTTATTCCACTTATTGTATGTTATTTGTTTTTCTCTTCTTTTCTCTTTCTGCTTTTATAAATTTTTAAATTTTTTAATTACGGATAGTTTAATTACTTTTTTTAATTTTGTTTTTTTATTTTTTTTTTTCGTTTTATTTATTTAATCAAATTAATTTTGTTTTATTCTATTTTTTTTTATTTTTATTTTTTTACTTTTTATTTTTTAATTTTTAGTTTCTAATTCCCATTTATTTAATTAAAGTTAATTTAATTTTAGTTAAATTTATATTATTTTAATTTATGTTTTTTATTTTTTTACTTTGTCTATTATTTTATTATTTTATTTTATTTTTTTTTATTTAATTTAATTTAATTTAATTTTATTTCATTTTATATTATCTATTTTTTTTTCTGTTTTATTTTACTTTAATTTTTTTGTTTTCTATTTTTATCTTTTTATTTCTTTCTATTTAATTTAATTTAATTTTATTTTACTTTTTTCATTTTATTTATTTATTTTTATTTTTTTTTCATTTTATTTTATTTATTTAATTCTATTTTATTTTGTTTTATTTTATTTTTTTTTTAATTTAATTTTATTTCAATTTTTATATTTTTTATTTTTTTATCTTTTTATTTAATTTAATTTAATTTTATTTTTTTTACTTCTTTTATTTAATTTTTTCATTTTATTTTATTTTTTAATTTATCTAATTTATTTCATCTTATTTTATATTATAAAGGGTGATCAATTTCGAGGAAGAAATCAGTTTTTAAAGAAAAAACACAGAAAATTCAAATGTTCAATGACTCGAGATAGATAGACCGCATAAACTTAAGACTTTACATATACCCACAGCAAAATGTCTAACGATGTGATATCACACGATCTTGGTGGCCAATCGACCGGCCCAAAACGTGAAATTATCTACTCATCGAAGTGTTCTCTCAATAAATCCATTGATTGATGCGATGTGCGGGAAGAGGCGCCGTCTTGTTGAAACCAAATGTCGCGAAGATCACGAGCTTCAATTTCAGGCACATCAAATAGTCAGTTATCATAGCGCGATACGGTCGCCATTGACGGTTGCGTTCTCAACGGCATCATTTTTGAAGAAATATGGATGATTCCACCAGCCCACAAACCACACCAAACGTTTGTTTTTTCTGGATGAAGTGGCACCTCTTGAATCTCTTCAGGTTTCTCTTCGTCCCAAATGTGGCAATTTTGCTTGTTTTTATACATATTGGGCCAAAAATGGGCCTCAGCGCAGAAAAAAGTTTGGCTCGAAAACGTTGGAGCTTCTTGAAACTTTTCAAGAGCCCATAGAGAGAAGCGATGTGCTTGGGAAGGCCGAGCGGCTTCAGTTCACAAGCTGCATTTCGTATGCTTTTGATTTAAGATCTCGACGTAAAATGCGCCAAGTCGTTCCATACGTCAGTCCGAGTTGCTGCGAACGGCGTCGAATCGACTCTCCACCGTCTTCGTGTATACTTTCAGCTACAACCGCTATATTTTCTTCACTGCATGCTGAACGTGGTCTATTAGGTAATGAATGCTGTGTCTCAAGATAGGTGATGGAGTTGCAAATAGTATGCTCAGTAGGCCGATTATATAGACCATAAGTTGAGCGAAGCGTGCGCGGAACACATTCTTTACAGAACGCGAATTTTCGTATGAAAGTTTTGATAAAACGTTGTTCAGGCGTAAGTCTTTCCATGATGAAATGCCAAACATTACTGAAAATGACAGCTTGACACGACTCACGCGTGATCTGTCAAAAAAAGGCTATTAAAAAAAGTACCCCTACTTGGATCACCCTTTTTTATATTATTTTATGTAATATTATTTGATTTTATATAATTTTATATTTTGTTTTTTATTATTATTTTAATTTTATTTTAATTTATTTTAATTTTTTTATAACTTTTATAATAGTCTAGGCTATCATTTGCTTGTCTTCTAAACGACTCTGCTACCTTTTGCTCCCGCAGGCGAAACATATTCAATCGACAAGTTGCAAGTAATTTTCAATTTTCAAGCATTTTCGTTGTTCAATTTACATAAGTGGTGAAAAAATGGAGACCAAAAAAAAAAAGAAAGCACACCAAAGCATACCCAGCAGTGAAATCAACTAGCTGAAGTCTAAATCAAACCAAGTTTGACAAGCCAGCCCAACTAGTCAGCAAACTTTTGATGCTTTTGACAAAGAAGTATTCGACGTAATGAAAATTTTGAGATATACATGGGTCAGAAACGTAACAGTAAGAATGTTCTCTTCTGTACTAGTTCCGTTTTTACTTAAACTGGTGTTTTTTTTTTTTGTTTTTTTTTTTTTTGTTGAAAAATGATTGAAAAAAATATATTATTAAATTTAAATAAATCAAGCAAAATTTTTTTTATTTTCAAACAAAAATATGAATTGAATCGAATTAAATAAATTATTAATGTGTATGTCGTGTCCATTTGATTTCTTTCGGACTAGTGCATATTAAGTCAGGAAACTCCACATGCCTATGTGCATATGTATGAACTATCATGCCAAGCATGCAACCAACGAACCAGCAACAGCAGTTCAATTGCAGCAGTCAAGCCCAGTGACGAGTTAACATGCCGCTTGCGCGCTTATTTCCGCTTCCGGTTCGTAGCACGCAATCTATGAGGAATATGCGAAAAAAGAAAAATTGCAAAAGAAAAAAAATCACTGACAACAACATGAACACAAAAATCACAAAAATAGCCAAAAGCAACGCAGTCACAAAATCCGATTGCTCTTCTTCTTCTTCTTCTTCACCTCCTTCTGCCCTACTACACTGCTTCATGTGTTTACCGCAAAGGCTGCTGCTGCTTTTTTTTAGCATACATTTAGGCGCTTGAATGCATTACTGTCATCACTACTACGTGTATGTATGTATGTAATGCATGCAAATACCGTTAAAAGCGCTACTTGCCCTCAGTTATCTTTGCTTATGCTCCTCTTTTCATTTCCGCCACACCCCGAATTACTCATACAAATTTCTTAGCTGCTTCTCTGCCTGCCTTTTCTTCCATTTACTTATGCTTTGAGCAATTTGTACTCATCATTTGTATACAAGTGCATGTGTGTATGTATGTATGTGTTTGTATTGTCGTCTGTGGTGTTTTTAAAGATTTTCGCGTATTCAAATATTTCGCTCAATTCGCCGCGCTACCGCAGTAGAAATCGCAGACATGTCTGAAATTCTTGAGAATCTGCAGAGAGAGGGAGAGAGAGAGAGAGAGGGGAATGTGTGTGTGGGGTGTGAGTCTTCTCGGCATTTCATTGAATCATATGCAGATTTCTATTTGTATATTTTTGCATATATATATATGTAGCTTTGTGTGTATGCGTGTATGAGTGTGTGTTTCGCATGTCTGACTGACTGAAGATTTTACTATTTGCATAATATTTGCACAGATAATTGAATTTGCTTGCGGTGCCATGGGCAGATAAGCTGGCATTAAGCGAAAGGTAGCGCTCGCTGCGGAGGCAGCTAGTCAGTTAATTTGGTTTTCAATCTAAGGTTTATTTATTCTGCGTTTTTTGGGCATAGATTTTTAGGTTAGCTGAATATCGCCTAAAACGACACTGCTTTGATTTTTTTTATAGCTCAACTCCTTTCTTACATACCGCAAAGAGGTGAGGGTACTTTTTGCTCGTAGAAGGATGCTGATCTCAATTACTTGCCTTTTGAATCTGTGCTCTGATCAGTTTTGAGTTGAGTAAGTGTATATAACGTACTCACTTCATAAGTGAGAAGATATACTGTTGTTGTTGTTGTTATTATAGTTTTTGTAGTGGCTACCTAACGACTTCGTCCAACAGAAAGGCACGAAAGGCATTTAAAGTCTGCCGGTAGCTCTTCGGGTTCAGCAGCTCTATAGCAGAATGCTAAATGGAGTATGCAAAGGTAATATCCTCTTTTTTGGTATGACTGACAGGTAGTTCCTCTTCAACACCTGCAGTGTTCATCCTTGGCTGGAACTGCTGGTCAAGCAATACAAATTATACTCTTTAACTTGGAGCATGCTATGGATCATATTTGGAGTCTCGCTATGCCAATATCGTGCATGCAACATCAGATTGTTTGCTGTTATGGTCCTCAAGACGGTGTTCAGACTTGGCTTGGTTGGCTTCTTCATCTTACAAATCGCTGATGTCCAAATCGGAAGGCGTAGTTTATGACCTCCCAGCCGATTATCCTGTAGATTGCAAGCTCTGTTTTCATTCCTTTCCCCACCTGCTGCATGCTAACGATTTGAGAATTGGTTTACGACTCTGTACTTTGGTCATGTGTCGTCATGTGAAGGAGTGCGGACTTTTCGAAAGTCCGGATTTTGACGGCATTTAGATCAATCCGCTATCTCTTCATCCAGCTAGTGGAGAAATGCACTTTGCTGGTTGTAGTTGAAGATTTCGTGCGATGGAGTAGTGGAAAAGGTCGGGGAGATGGCAGATTACCTTGGAAAAAAGGTTATCAATATTATTGCCAGATTTTAGACTAACTCAGGTGGTGGTAGGAGCTTGGAAATATATGAAATTAAACCAAAGTGGCGAAAGAAAGGTTTTGCCCACCACCATAGTAAATTATAGTAAACAAGCTACTAAGCTAAAAATGCCGATACAACTCGACTCATTTAACACCCCTCTCCCTCTGGACCGAACCCTGTTTCGACAGCACGTTTTGTGGCCCTCCCGTGAAGCGACCTCGATGACTAAGACTAGCTTACCTGGTCCGGGGTGGGGGGGGGGGGTCATTAAGCCGCTGCAACAACAACAACAACAACCGATAAAAGAAAACCGACTGCGGAAGCTTGGATGTAAAACAAGCTCATGTAGACAGTCAAGTTTGGTTGTAAAACAAGCTCATGTAGACAGTCAAGTGGAAATTAAATTCAGCTACACAACCTACGAATGCGTGAAAACATACAAGAAGGCAAGGAGTTCCCATTTGGTTTCAACAAGGCGGCGCTACTTCCCACACATTGCATTAATCAATGAATTTATTGAGAGAAAACTTCGGTGAGCAGATAATTTCACGTTTTGGGCCAGCCGATTGGCCACCAAGATGGTGTGACATCACATCGTTAGACCTTTTCCTGTGTGGATATGTAAAGTCTATGGTCTATGCGGACAATCCCGCTTCGATTCAGGTCTTGGAGCAAAACATCAGTCGAAATGCATGAATGAGGCAGCGAAAATTGGACTCAACGGATGGACAATCTGAGACGTAGCCGCGGCCAACGTTTGAGAGGGATAATCTTCACAAAGTAAATGCCAAGGAATGTTCTTTCGAACGATAATAAACATTTCCAATTAAATTCGAATATTTTGTGTTTTTTTTCTTTAAAAAAGTAGGGAAACTCGAAATGGATCACCCGTTAATTTTATTTTATTATTCTATTATACTGTGTTTCGTTTAATTTTTTATTTTTTTATTTTTTTATTTTATTATTTTTTCTTTATTTTTAATTATGGTTTTTTATTCGATGAAATTTTTTTCTTTTGTTTTAATTTCATTTAGTTTCACAGTATTGTGTTTAATAATATTTAATTTTCTTAACTTATTTTAATTTATTTTATTCTTATTTATTTAATACTTTATTTAATTAAAATTTTTTGTTAATTTTTACTTAATTTAATTTAATTTAATTTTGCTTTATTTCGTATATTTTATTATATTATTCCATTTTTTTATATTTTTTAATCTTATGTTTTAAATTATATTTAATTTAATTTTCTTGATTTAGTTTAAATTAATATATTTTTTTAACTGTTTTAAATTATTTATTTTTTCGTTTTTTATTTCTTGAACAACTATTGTTGTGAATAAAAGTTTATCAAACTAAGCTCAGTGCTATTTTTTAATAAATTCATTAACATTATTACCATTACTCCCCACATACGTTCACACCCAAGTATGAGGAATTAAAACAAAACAATTACCATTTGTCGTACAGCATAAATATCACTTTACTCTTTTTGGGTATAAGCCTCAACAGCAATTAACGTGTGCCCGCCTCATACTAACACCCAAAAATTTGGTAAATACATAACGCAACGCACTAGATACACAAGAGCAACAGCAACCCCCTAAAAACGAGCTATAAAACTCAAATACTCATTGAGGCACACACACACACACACACGAGCGCCACCAATATCTGCAACTAACGATGCAAAAGCAATTTTGACGCGTCATAAAAATTAACTTCATATTCTGTTTGATACTCGTATGTATGTACTATGTATTCCCCCAACCCCACGCAGACAGAGTGCCAGCTATTAGCGTGCTTCCTTTTTCTACTCACACACACACACACACACCAAACAACCAACAAACCAACCAACCAACCAACCAATCAAACGCCTGCCGTTTTGGTAGTTAGGCAAAAAAAAAAAAAAAAAAAACACCGTTATGTCTGAGTGCCAGTGTCACTAACTACCTGCTGTAATTGCACCTTTTGCTGTCTGCGCGTTTCGCTTGACTGTCTGCCGGTTGACTGTCTCACCTAACCTAACTGCTGCCGAGCTTAAATATGCATACGCGTAACTACCTACCTCAGCTGCGTCACTACAACAACAACAACAGCAGCAGCAGCATATTTGAGGTGTCAGTTATGAATGTATGTAATGGGCTTATGTCATTCCATGAGGATTTGAAATCTATACGCTCGAGCATAAATATGCGAGTAAATAGCTATATACCCGTGTGTATGTATGTGTATACGAATAACTGTATACTGCTCTTGCTCATCATCCATCTATATTTATGGCATTTGCACACACATTCCACATCCGCACACACATTAACTAGCGCACGGTTATTTCATTCAACGGATTTTCCATTAACAAATTTGCATAAATATTTATGCGTCGCACTTAACTACACGTACAACGTTAACGGTTTATTTATAAGCATATACATATATATATATATGCGCAAGCATATCCTTTGACTTAACGTAACTTCGTTGAGTTACATACATACACACACACATAAAAGAGGACTTTTAACACACTCTTACCCTTTGCTATGCCTTCGAGTAGATTTTTCAAGAACTTTAGTGCTGCTTCAGCCACTCTTTCTTCCTTTCTTTTTTCTCCGCCGCTTTCAGTGCACACCTTTCGCTGTCTCTTGCACTACCTTTCACTTCTTCGTGTTTTTTGTTTATTTTAAGCCTGTTTTTGGTGTTTGTTACAACTTGTTTGTCGCCAAAATAATGACTTTTCTCTCGCCCCCGCTTTACTTACAGTCCTACCTTTACCTTGCCTTTTGTCTACTAATTTCTCTACTTTTGTTAAGCTTTTTTTTTAGCTCAAATTTCGTTTGAACATATTTTACTTTATAACTGTATTGCTGCATGTATGAGCAGCTTTAGCGTGTACAGCTTAAGCGATTAGTGTGCTAAATTTATAGCAATACTTTAAACCACAATTAATACCCCGATTCTGTGAGCTTGAGAAATTTTCAAAGTTTCCACATTGAAAAAATATTATTTAAAATTAATTTGGTATCAGAATTCTAAGCTTTAATCATTCACTAAGAGATGAGAAAATTACTTTTCAGTGCTCAAATTATATGAGAAAATTATAGTGCTGAACATTTATGTAAATGGTGATCCATTTCGTGCTTCTCTACTTTTTTTTTTTTCAAAGAAAAAACACAGAAAATTCAAATCTATTCGGGAATTTTTATTATCATTCGAAAGAGCATTCTTTGGCATTTATATTTTGAAGATCATCTCTTTCAAATGTTGGCCGCGGCTGCGTCTCAGATGGTCCATTCTTTGAGTACAATTTTCGATGACTCGTTCGAGCATTTCGACTGGTAACTGGCGAATGATGACATGCGTGATATTTTGCTCCAAGGCCTGAATCGAAGCGCGATTGTCCGCATAGACTTTAGGCTTTACACATTCCCAAAGGAAAAAGTCTAACGGTGTGATATCACACGATGTTGGTGACCAATCGACCGGCCCAAAATGTGAAATATTCTGCTCGCCGAAGTGTTCTCTACAAAAATCCATTGATTAATGCGTTGTGTGGAAAGTGGCGCCGTCTTGTTGAAACCACGGAGATCATGAGCATCAATTTCAGCCAACAAATAATCGGTTATCATGGCGCGATAACGGTCGCCATTGACGGTTACGTTCTCGCCGGCATCATTTTTGAAGAAATATGGACCGATGATTCCACCGCCCCACAAACCACACCAAACTGTTGCTTTTCTGGATGAGATGGCAGTTCTTGAATCTCTTCGGGTAACTTTTCGTCTCAAATGCAGCAATTTTGTTTATTTACATACCCATTGAGCCAGAAATGGACCTCATCGCTGAATAGAATTTGGCTCGGAAACGCCGGATCTTCTTGGAACTTTTCAAGAGCCCATAGAGCGAAGCGATGTCGCTTGTTAAGGTCGAGCGGCTTCAGTTCTTGCGCAAGCTGCATTTTGTACGCTTTCAATGTGAAGATCTCGACGTAAAATGCTCCAACTTGTTCCGTACGTCAGTCCGAGTTGCTGCACACGGCGCTGAATCTACTCTCCACGGTCTTCGTGTATACTCTCAGCTACGGCCGCTATATTTCCTTCACTGCGTGCTGGACTTAGTCTATTCGGTCGAACATTATCCAATAATGATGAATAGATGCTCAGTAGGCCGATTATGTTGAACATAAGTTGAGCGAGGGGCGCAAAACACAACCTTTGCAGAACGTGAATTTTCGTATGAAAGTTGAATGTCAAAAAAAGGCTATTGGAAAAAGTTCCTCTACTTGGATCCCAATCGCTAAAAATCTAGCTTACAGTCAGCTTTATCGAGCACAAGTGTATTAAAATACATAAAATAAAGTATGCAATTGCCATTTAATAACAAACTCAGCAACAACTCTCAGCAACTGCCACTTGAGTTTCAAGCTTTGCTGATACTTCGATAACTTTTTACGCACTCAATAAAACCAGAAAGCAAAGGAAACGAATAAGCGAATAAACAAATAATAAAAGCAAGAAAAACACAAAATCTACAAGTCAATTTTCCATGTAATTAATTTTAAAAGCACACTAATGGAAAAATAATTCGCAAAGTAAAAAGTGCAACAACAAGTGCAACAACATGCAGCAGCAAACGCGCCAAGCCAGGTGTTAAGCAACTTTGCGCAGCTACAAAGCGAAAAGAACTCAAAACTCGAAAAGCAAACACAAACATAACAGCAGAAACAACAACAGCAACAACAACAACAACCTAAATAACAGAAATAACAAATAATAATAACAACAACAACAACAACAACAACATAACGGCAAAACGACGCACAAAGTGCGGGCGATACGGCGTTGGGCGCTCGTTTATGCCGCTAACAAAGCTTTGTAGGCAAAGCCGCAACAACAATAACAAAGTAGAGTAAAGCGTAAATAAGTTTCCCTCCATATTGCATATTTGTTGGCCCTGAAATAATTTCTATTACAGTTATAAAAAAATTTTAAAGTTTTTTTCCCTCAATCTTTTTTTTTTTGCCTCCTTCAACTATGCACTTTTGCCAACTTTGTTGCTTTCACCTACATTTCTGTTGCGCCACATGCCACATTTAGCGGTAAATTGTTTTTACAGTAAAAATAGCAACGCAAACAACAACAAAAACAACACTTTTATAGGCACAAAGTGAAATGTAATGCTGCAATGTCTGTGTGTGTGTGTGTGTGGAGGCAGCAAATAAATAAATATGAACGACAGTTGGCAAAGCAGAAAACAGAAAGCAGCAGCAGCAACAACAACAACAACAGTTACAACAACAACAACAAACGTGAAAGCCGCCCGCAGTTATGCAACGGCAAAGTTTCGTGTCGGATATTTGCCTGAGTGATGCAGTAATGGGCGACAGCAAAAAGTGTGCAAATATATTTGCATTGAATGTATGTATGTAGAGAAGTGTGTATATTTGTATGCAACTGACTACTGCTCAATTCAGTCGGCGACCATCTGCGCTTGCTGGTTTTCCGCTGTCAAACGGTTCAGGGCTCTGCTCTCTGAAATGAAGGCTGCGCCGCGCGCCTAACGGCAGTTTTGGTATTAAATAAGAAAATCCTTTATGCACACACACACACACACATAGACAAATATTCACATAACTATGCATATATTTACTCATGTGCATATATATAGATTTCTGTTGTTTGTTGCAGTCGTTGCAACAGCTGTTGGCCACTGCGCGCACTAGCTTTCCTTTGTTGCTTACTCGCTTTTAGGCTTTGCATATTTTCAGGCGCATTTTTTTCCTCATATTTTTTATTACTTTTTATTTTTTTATTTTTTTTATTTTTCACTACAATGCGCACTTCAAAGCTGACTGACGTTTGCCTTTACAGCCGCTAGTAGGCTATGCAAATAACTTTGTATGTATGTGTTTGTGTGTTGTATTTACACAGGTGTGTGTGTGAGCGGTGAAAGTGTTGCGCGTTGATTATAAATTCATTCGTCAACGTCAACTTTTGTGTAAATATTGCAAAAATGCATTGCATTTTCTGACACTTGTGACAGGTGCCGAGGTGAAATATCCATAAGGTGGATCCGCTTATGTACTGCACGTCAGTGTATATAATGAGACATCAAAGGATAGAAAAAAAGGAAAATATTCGTTTTTCTTTACAATTTTTTTTTTGCTGAAAAAAATTATCACCGAAACCTAAGAAAGTCACCGAAACCTAAGAAAGTCTACTATGCGGGCTCTGCTCCAGCAAATTCAATGTTTAAAAAGTGGTTTACTGAGTTCCGTCGCGATCGTACCAGTACAAGTGACGCCGAACATTCAGGTCACCCAAAAAAAGGTCAGAAATCGTCCATAAAATCCGTGGAATGATATTGGATGACTGAGGCTTCAGGCATCTCAACTGAGCGAATAAATCACATTTTACACATATTTTTTGGCATTAAAAAGCTATCCACGCGATGTGTAACGCGATTGCTCACACACGACCATAAACGCAACGGCGTAACCACTTCAAAGGAGGTTTTGGCGATGTTCAACCGCAATCCAAATGAATTTTTTCGCCGTTTTGCTACCGCAAACGAAACATGGATCAACCACACCGCATCAGAGACCAAAGAACAATCAAAAGATTGGGTTTTTTCGAGTGAATATGAAGCAAAGAAGGTCAACAAGGCCAAGGCCACAGCTTTCTTGGAGATGGCACGAGGTACCATTCACATTGATTGCCCAGAAAAGTGAAAAACGATCGCCGGTGAATACTATTCAGAGCTTTCGAACAGCTTCGATATTGATTTGAAGCAGAAATGATCGCTTTCTACGATAATAAAAGTGTAGTCACAATGGCAAAAATTCATAAGTTGAGCTAGGAACTGTTACCCCAACCAGTGAATTTTCTAGATTTAGCCTCCTGAGACTACTTCTTGCTTTCAAAACTATAAGAAATGTCTAGGCAGTAAGAGATTCGAATCAATAGGATAGGTCATCATAGAATCAACCGCCTATTTTGAGGACCTTGAAAAAGCCTGGTATTTGGAAGGAATATAAAATTTGGAAAGCCGCTGGACTAAATATTTAGAGCTGAAAGCAGACTATGTTGAGAAATAAAACCCTCTTTTGCCTGGAAAAAGTACATTTTTTATTCAAAAAGCCACTGACTTAACAAACCATCCATTGTATAATAGTTTCCCAGAAGCAGTGAAACTTTCGGTACTACTTTCCAAAGAATTTCAAGCTGGCTGAACGTTGCCTACATTCAGGCGCAAGTACATAGCTATATCAAAGTCGCACACCAAAATTAATTGGCGTGATTTCAGTGAAAATGAATTTTAATCTTTGTTAGTTTGACGTAGCAGGAAAGTGTAAACCTACTTTTTCCAATATGATCACTGCTTGAAAATCAATATTAATCACATTACAGTAAAATTATAACTCTATATAATTTCTGTCTGAGAATTTTGTCATCATTGTCATAATGAGTAAATAAGAAAAAGGACTATGCCAAAAAAAGTCCAACGGCGTCAAATCGCACGATCTCGGTGGCCAATTGACATTGACAAGACGAGAGATTACGACACCGGGAAATTTCTCTCGCAAAAAATAGATTTGCTCGTGTATGAGGCATGTGACACCACCTGCTTATAATCACATATTTCTCAAGTCGCGTTCTTCGATTGCAGATCAAAAAAATCGGTTATCATACGACCATAACACTCCGAAGTAACAGACAGTCTCGATATTACTGTTTTCAAAGAGGTAAGATCGAATCTCACCTCGGTACCAAAGACCGCACCAGAAAGTAAGTTTTTTTTTGTGTAGTGGACCCTCCTTAATTTTTTGAGGATTCTCGGAGCCCCAAAGGCGACAAATTTTATTTATTTAGGTTCCCACCAAGCGCCAAGAAATGTGCCTCATCCCTAAGGAAATGTTTTTTTTTTTTTTTTTTTTTTTTGAAAAATCGCGGTCCCTGCTAGTTGTTGAAGCACCAAATCGACTTAACTACGGCGTGGTGAAAGGTCAGCTAACATCAGTTGTTGTGTGAGCTGGACTTTATATGGATGCAGGTGTAAGGGTAAGTTCAAAATACGCCATAATGTGCCGTAAGAAAGTCACTGCTCTTGAGATCCTCGAAAAATAGTCACATTCGGGTCTTCGGCTACACTTTCACTTACAACAGCGATATTTGAGGTGGAGCGAGTGAAACTATGATGCCCAGGCCTTACGATATCTATAAACTATCCAATCTCTCTTAAAATCTTTTAAAAATTTTCCCAATATCTTGAGTAGTTGGACTATTATGTGCACCATAATCATTTCCGTAATAGGTTTCCAAAACAAAACATCGTTAGGCTTGTCAGCTGAGGTTGACATGTGTCAAAATACAGCCGTGCACTTTTGAAACCTCTAAATGGATTACATTGTATTGAATTTATGGACTAAATATTAATTGTCATGTCGGAAAAATGCTTTGTAGAAGGGTTACATATCTTCATATTTTGATGATTTTTAGTGTCAAAATTAAGTTGAATTCACGTGTGTACTGTATCAAAGCGAAGATGCTTTTATGACGGATTTTTCAAGCAAAACCTCATATCTAAAAAATCGATCGTTTATATGCTAAAGTGGTCTGATCTGGCTGGCAAAAACTGAGGGAATAGTTTAGTTTGCATTCTAGCAGACGGACAGACGAATATGGCTAAGTCAACTGAGCTCGTCATTCTGCTACGATCTGTGTATGTTCTGATGGGACTTTCTCTTCTCCTTATTGTACTTACATTTTGAAACAAGAGCAATAATTAATTTATTAAAATACACAATAATGAAATGAGAGCTGAGACAAGCGAAAAAAGTCAATTTCCTTGCAACGACATGAGCTTACATATATACATATATATATATAGTTGTGTGTAGAAAATAAATACATGACACTAAATCTGCTGCAAGTTGATTGTCAACAGTTTGTTTGTCTAAATTTCATATACATACATACATATTTACATCGTTTATTTGGCAAACATTGTTGCTTATGTTGCTAATGGCACTCGCTTCGTGCATTCAACATATTTTACACAAAAGCATAACAAATTTTGCTATTTTTTTACTATTTTTTTGCAATTTTTTTTTTGTTGCTATTTTTGCCACTTTTAAGAAATTTTCCTACAACAACTACAATTACAATTATTTATATTCTTATTGTTATTGTTATCATTAGTTTGCTTACAACGAATTCGCCTCGTTTTTGCTTTTGCTTTTGCTTTTACAGCGAATGTGAAGAGGAAATATGTTGGAAATTAATTTCAGCAAGCAAGCGAGAGAATGCAATGCTTCACTAGACTAAATTAATTGCCAGTGTGTATGTGTGTATGTGTGTGTGTACATATGTAAGCATGTGAAGGAACACGAGCAAGTATTGTAGCATTGACTGCAGCGGCAGTAAAATATTAGCAAAAGTAGTAGCAGCAACAACATTAACAACAACAACAACAACATTGCAAAGTAGCATCATTGCGCATTGTTTCACGTGTCACATAAAATACATGCATACACACATGCATACACATATGCATACACACGCACGCCCGCTGCAAAGTACAATGTATGCAGCGTATATACATATGGGTTCACATAAGTGTGTGCATGCATCGGTGTGTGCCACTTTGGCTTTACTTTTCTAAGAAATCTCTCTCTCTCACACTCTCTCCCTTCCCTTCGCTCTTTAAACTAATAAGGAAATTGTAACAAATGACATAGCTGCTGCTGCTGCTACTTTGGCTCGAAATGCAGCTGAAATTGTGCTAGTTGTTGCTGTCGTCTTTGTTTTATGCGTTGTTGTTGTTTTTGTTATATTTTCTGTAGTTGGCATGTTAACACTGACGCATAAGCTCACTTGATATTTTCTATATCTACAATTTATATTGCGCTGCACGCAGAGCTATATTTGTATGTATATACAAAATGTATGTACACTGGCGAACAAAACTGTAGTGCAAGAAAATTTTTTTTGAAAAAAAAAAATTAAAAAAATTTAAAAAAATATATGAAAAATTTTGTTGACTGAAAATATTTTATTTCAAAAAAAAAAAAATTTTTATTTATCATAAAAAATTTGCAAAAAATTTCTTCTCACCTGTCCAGCTATTCAAACCTTTTAGGACTGCTTTATAAAACACCCGAAACAGTCGCAAGCACAAAACTTCCGTGGAAAGGGACAGCCATGCTATGCTCTAGCGACTGCTTCTCGTCTATGTCCTTGCAGTTGCGAAAAAAGTCATTAGATCCACCCAACGTGAGTCCCCTTTAGACAATGTCCGTTTATTACGCTAATTCTTATGCTATTGGCGGTCTTCTCCTTTATTTCGGCTACAGGTGAGTTTGATATCTAAGATTATACTTAGCTTATACACCTCAACAGAAAAGAAAGCTCTCTACTAAGTATGATTGAACTAAGCTGTTGGCTAGTATTTTCTGGTGAAGAGTAACAATTCCGTATTTGTGAAATTTTTATGCAGACCACAGTCTTTGTACCAGTTGCTTTGCAAACATAGAGGACATTTTGAGTAGATTCCTCAGAACTTGTAGGTATTTAACAGCCGCTTTGAGAGCAATGCCATCAATCAACATGTGACGACACTACTTTACAATCTGTAATTCTTAACTTGCAAAGCAAGGGAAGAGAGCATTACGCCTTGTATTGTGTTTCTTGCGACATATCTGATTAAGTATGTGCCTCCTCCTCCAGAGACTTCAGAAGTTTCACTATGTGCATCCCAAGGTCCATTTCTAGAAGTGCAGTTGTGAATATATTTCTCCTTGTGCTTTTCTGAGAGTTTTTTGCTGATCTTTATAGTATTGCCCAGAGCTGATCCTTTTGGCCTACCGCTTTTGCGGGTCATTTTATTTTATTTTATTTTATTTTATCTAAATTCTTTATTGTTTTATTTTATTTTTATTTTTATATTTTTATTATTTAATTTTTTTATTTTTTTTTTATTTTTATACTCTTTTTTAATTTATCATTTTTATTTATTTTTCTTGTTTTATTATTTTTTTTTTAATTTTATTTTTTTTTTTACTATTTTTTATTTTTATTTTATAAATTTTTCATACTTTTATTATTTTTAATTTTTTAATTTTTATGATTTTATTTTTTATTTTTTATATTTTATTATTTTTTTATTTTTTATTTTTTATTTTTTTTGTTATATTTTTTTATTTTTTTTTACTATTTTATTTATTTATTTTATTTTTTTTTTATATATTTTTCTTTTAATATTTTAAATTTTTTTATTGTTTATTTTTTAATTTGTATTATTTTGTTTTATTTTTTAAATTTTTTATTTTTTATATTATTATTATTTTATTTTTAATTTTAACTTTTTTTACTATTTTTTAGTATTATTTATTTATTTATTTTTATTTTTTTTTTTACTTTATTTTTTATTTTTTATTTTTATTTTTTTTTTTATTTTTTTTTTATTTTATTTTTTTTTATATTTTATTTTATCTTATTTTAGATTAACTTGTTCTCAGCTCTGCCCTCCAGTATAAGTATATATGTATACATGTTAGCTTGTATGCACTGTCCTTGACAACTGCACCTCCTTTTTTCGTCATCTTGGCTTTGGATCACTGCTTACTGCAAAGATTTGTGCACTAAGATATGTGTAAATATATTTACAGTATATGTGTATGACTATGGAAGTGTGTACTTCCGTTAGCTCCTCGACGACGTAGAATAATGCAGCAATTTTGTCTGCAATAAAGCCAAATGGCAGCAATAGCTAAATATGTTGCTGGCAGCACGTGGTGATATGTCACATTTATGCAGGTGCACAGTGGGCTAGTAGTGGACTGGGTTTGATATAAAACATATGTTTTCTTAAAATAAGAAAAAAAGTCTTTGATTTGATTAAAGATTAATGCTACGTGGTCATCATCAGTGAACTACTTACGATGAATCCGCTTCAAAGCGTGGAAAAACGCTACAGAACCGACTGGCAAGGTTATAGGGTCTGTTTTTTGGGTTGCGCATGGACTAATTTTCATTGATTACCTTGAAAAAGTAAGGACCATCAACAGCTAGCGACTATTGCATAGTCTTATTGGACCGTTTGAAGGAAAAAATCGCCGAAAAACTGCCGCATTTGAGGAAAATGAAAGTGCAGTTTCTCCAAGACAATGCACCGTGTCACATACAAGTCAGTGAAATTGATTACAAAAATCCATGAATTTGGCTTCGAATTGCTTTCACATCCACCACATTCCCCAGATCTGATCCCCAGTGACTATTCACAGTGCTCAGATCTCAAAAGAATGTTCGCTGCGAAGAAATTGTCGTCGAATGAAGAGGTGATCACCGAAACTGAGACCTGTTTTGAAGCAAAGCACAAATCGTACAAAAATAGTATCGAAATTCGGAGGGTCACCATAATCATTATATCCTACACTTCCAGGGAACTGAGTTGAATAAAAAAAAAATATTTTTGCCAAAAAAAGAAGATGTATTTTGCAATGGTTGGTCGGGTACTATTCAATTGCACTGCTCCTACGCTTTATGCGTACAACGAAATCTCTGCGTTTTACTGCTAATGCATTTGACTGGCTTTAGCTGTAAAAGAAATCTACGCGTGACACATATGACACACACACACATATACATTCAGAACGCTTGCATGATACAGGCAAGTTTTACGCACATTTAAAAGCCGCTGAATGCCAACTTTGTCACTCATACGCCACGTTGCACATTTTCATTTGGTTAAAAGTACTTACTCTCCGTCTCTCTCCCAAGTAATGTCTTTGTGGCGGAAATACTTGTATAAATGGTAGGAATTGCATTTATATACATATTTAAAATGTTACATATTTAACAAGGTTGCATTTTATAGCCTTAAACAAAAGCATGAGTGCCTGCAAGCGAACATTTGTACTTGCGCAAGTGATTTAGGGTGGTTAGGCGATACAAAAAAATTAAAGAAAAAATTAATATAAAAAATATATAAAAAAAATAAAAATTAGAAATTAGAAATTAAATTAAATTAAAACTAAAATTAAATATAAAATAAAAAAAATTTAAAAAAAATTAAAATTAAAATTAAATTTTTTAATTAATTAAAATTAACATTAAAAATATTTAAAAAAGTGAAATTTAAAATTTAAAAATTTATTAAAATATAATTATATTAACATTCAAAAAAATTAAAAATTTGATATTAAATTAAATTAAAACTAAAATTATATATAAAATTTAAAAAAATTAAAAAAAGTTAAAATTAAAATTAAATTTTTTTATAACTAATTAAAATTAACATTAAAAAAAATTTAAAAAAATTAAATTGAAATTAAAAAAAATTTTTTTTGGAATAATTAAAATTAACATTAAAAAAATTTTAAAAAATTAAATTTAAAATTTAAAATTTTTTAAAAAAAATGATTTAAATTAACATTCAAAAAAATTAGAAATTTATTAAAATTAAAAAAAAAATTTAAATATGGGAAATATTTGTAATTTAAGATTTTTTATTTGTCCAAATTTTAAACTTGTGGGCAACCCTAATGTCAATGCCATGCGCTCAACGCCGCCCAGCATATGCTATCATTTAACTACCATACGCTCACTGACAAGGATTTAAATCATTTCACTTGGTTTTATTAAGTTAAAATAGACGACTTCAAATAAATCTTCATTCATCTACAACTGTCTTGAGAGACGTTGTGTCAGGCTGCATTACAGTTTCTATCCATGCCCGCAATTCAACTTAGACTTTATATCTCATTTGGTTTGAACGAATGTAGTTATTCTTGCATTTCTTAGCGATTCGTATATGTCTCCACTATATATATATATGTGTGTGTGTATACATATATATTCATATGTAAATATGTATTTCATTTTCAGCATTCATTTAACCGCTTTTGCCGTCCAGCTGGCTTTGCCTTTTTGGGTTGATGAATTGCTTCACCATAATTCAGACTAAAAAGCTATGCTCGCTTGGCCTGCTGCTTCTTCCTGCTGCTGCTGCTGCTGCCTGCAACATATGTATGCGCAAGCAATTAGATACACACATACAAATACCCGCACAAAAACAACAACAAAATATGTTTGCTAACTCATTGCGATTAAGTTGCAGCTTTTGACCAGAGAAGAAGAAGCGATCAGCGGTTGGTTACCCAGCAAGCATTGCAGGAGGAGAGGGGACGAGTGGTTTTCACTCTGTTGCAAGTAAAGTTGCAATTTCCTGTTGCTTAATTAAAGTGTACAATTTTAATGCGCAGCGTTGTATTACGCAAACTAAATAATAACAAACCAAAAAAAAGGCAAAAAAAAGCAAAAAAAAAAACCAAATAAAAAAAATAAAAAAATATTATCTCAACAAAAGCACTGAGGAAGCGCGCCGCAATGAAAAGTTGTTGGTGGGCAATGAAATTCAAAGCAAAAACAGAGAGTGCAAATTAAATAAAGGCAAGTTATTAATGGTATGAGCAAATGGATGAACCAGCAACTTGTTGGGGGAGAAAATTCAGAAGTAAATGAGAGAAATGTTGAAAAGTGTAACAAATAACGGTATTTTCAAACAAAAAAAGATTAATTTATATTATAAATAAAAGAAACTTACAAAGAGCAGACAGAGACTGGCTGTGCAGCAAATAGTAAACAAAGAAGTGAGTGGTGAGTGCATGTGCAACCACAAATCTCTAGCTGCATAGTGCCGCAAAAGCACTTAATAATTGCTTTGCTCTGTGGGGATGAGCCGGTTTGCAGTTTCTGTGAAAATTTACATTGCATAATTTAAAGCGTAGATCACAGCTTGGGCTCAAAAAAAAAAATTAAAAAAATTAAATGTAAGAAAATTGAATTAAAATAAACAACAATAAAAAATATATAAAATCAGTAAAAAAAAGTTTAGACTAGCCAACACTGGCGGGCTGGTATGCCTTACAGAGGAGCGCTGTAGATCCTTTGAAGAAACTGGATCGGTTACAGATATTCTAAGGCCTCATTTGCATCATCGTTTTGTTCGTTCCACCTCAAATATGCTGCTTTAAGTGAAATGAACGTAGCTGCAGACTCAAATGTATCTATTCCTCAATGTTCTCAAGAACTGGGACTTTATCAGGGCTCATTATGACGTATTTTGCACTTGCACATACACCTATATCCATATAAAGTCCAGCTCACGCAAACAACTGAAGCCAGCTGACTATTCACAACGCTGCTGGCTACGTCCATTGGGTGCTTGAGCGACAAGGAGTGTATCGCGATTGTTCCAACCAAATTTTCTTCAGCGACGAGGCACATTTCTCACTCGGTGGATAAAAAAATAAGCAAAATTTTCATAATGGCGGCTAGGAGAATCCTCAAATAACCGAGCAGAGACCACAACACCCAAAAAAACTTACTGCTTGGTGTGCTCTTTCGTTCGGAGGTGTATTTGGACCTTACTTTTCTGAAAACGATAGCGACGAGACCGTCACTGTCAACTCGGAGCATTTGTTGGTCTATGGTAATATGATAATCGACTTATTTTGGACCCCAGTTGAAGACCATGACTTGGACAATATGCGGTTCCAACGAAATGGTGTCAAATGCCACACAATATGACCGAATATGGATTTATTGCAAGAGAAATTTCCCGGCCGCGTCAACTCTCGGCTTGGCGATGTCAATTGGCCACCAAAAGGATGTGATATGACTCCGTTGGACTTTTTTTTTTTTGGGGGGTCCACGCGAAGGGCAGTGTTACTGCGGATAAGCCTCTAACTTTTGAGTAGTTGCAAGCCAACATTCGTCAGGTTATGGCTGCAATCCTGCTCAATATATGTTAAAAGTGGTCGAAAATGACCTCAAATGAATAGAAGTTTGTCAGGGTTAAAACTTTAAGAAAGGAATTTTATACAAAATAGATAACCGTGTAGTTGTGAGACTTCTTCTAGCCTTCTGTATAGCGAATCTTTTAGATGGTTAACCCAAATTCTAGATAAGACCGGACAGAAACAGACGAGATGTTCCAACATCTCACTCATGCCCGCCTCTCTACAGTGCCTACATGTGTCTGTTAGTAATTTCCAGACTGCCCATGTGCGATACGGTACCCTCCATCGCTGATATACGCCACACAAATACAAACATCGAGCAAGCATAACGCTTGCCAAACATATGCCGCGAAATCACAACGAAAGTCTACACAAAACCACCAAATCATGCGCCTTCAAACACGATTTATGCTAGCACTAGCTCGCACAATAACTGCACTGTGATACCAATTAGTAACTCGACATGGACTCCCTACCACCTTGGTGAGGATCAAGGCCTACCCAAACCTCTGTCTTTCTATGAGTCGGACACCATTTCACACCACAGCCATCACGACACTACCCGAAGGGCCTTACCCATATCAAACAGGTCGGGGCAAGTTCCGAGGGCTTCCTATTTCCTGTGATACCATATTTAAGACCTGGGTCCCGGATCTCGTAGCCGAAACTATTACCATTAAAACTTCCATGCAGCTCTGGCTTGTTAATCAGGATCTTAGTCGCCTTGTTCGACAGACAAATCCAATGTCATGGGTGTGATGCGATGACAGTACGTTGTGACCTGTCATTGAGCCAACAACCCTACTTCAGTCCTTACCAATCCAGATGATCAGTAATTTCGTATGTCTTCTTCCGTTGCCATTGCACTTGATCTTGGCGGTCTTGGATACCATTAGGACACTCCATCTCATATGCACCTTGCCTACCTATCTTTCTGCTTAAAAGTACATTTTCTGTCGTAAAACCATGTGATAATACCGCTTTAATCACCGTGTGGCTCTATCGATACTTATGTAAATGTGTTTCCTGTTGTTTTCTGCGAAGCTAGCTAAGTTCAAGGACTTTCCCAAAGCGCTGAAGAGCTCCATCTGGAAAATATTTCCATATTTCGGGAGTTTGAAGGGTCGCTGGAGATCTAGCCCAGCGCAAGGAAGCTCTGCAGTGACCTCAGCGGCCTTTTTTGTTATTGGAAGTTTTTACAGATAACTTGGGACAAAATTTAGCTGTATTTTAAGCATAAGTCTTTAGTTTGAAGACCTAAATATAAATCTTACTTTGAGCTAACCTAATATTTTCTTCAACGCTCTCTCTCATTTCAGATCCTTCATCGACAACACACACCTGCAAGCGCTGCACCTGGCCAACAACCCTCAACTCTACGATATACCCATGCGCCTATTCCAAGGCAATCCCAACGTACTCGAAATCTACATGCAAGGCAACAGCCTACAGACACTCTACTCCGCGCAATTTCCCGTCGATCAATTGGAACGTCTCTATCTGGGCGACAATCCGCTACAATGCAACTGTTCGTTGCTCTGGCTGTGGCGTCTCGTCACGGGTAATTTTGACGGCGAATCCAATAACAATGCAGGTGGCGTGCATGTGACGCATGCACAAGGCGAAGCCGCAGTTGCAGCATTGGGTACAGCCGATGCGAGCACAACGTCCGACGCTGCAGCGGAGGCATATGTGGCACAGCACAAGCATACGACTTCACGTGGTGGTGGTAGCAGTAGTAGCAGCGGCTCCAGCGGCTACCTACAACTCGACACCGAACGCATTGGCTGTGATATTTGGCAGGACAATGTGCGCACACGCCGACGACTCATCACGATGTCTGAGAGCGAAATCACCTGCCCAGCGCATATTGTCACCATCGTCTGTGCGATCTTTACACTCCTACTCGTGCTGGCGATCGGCGCCAGCATCGTCTTCTATTTGCGTTTTGTGAAGCGGCGCCGAAAGCTCTTACATGACCGCTCGCTCACACGTTCGGGCAAGTCCATTGTCAATGTGCACGATCGCATTTTGCAACATCAACCGCTAAGCGGTGGTGGTGGCAGCGGCATGCTCGGTATGGGTGTGGGTGGACTCACCTATCCACACCACACACTGCAGCCCCAAGGGGGTGGCACACATCACGCCATGCTGCCACTACATCCACACGAGTATCAGCAAACACTGCCAGCGCAAGTGGATAAGCTAGAGTTGGAACGATATCTGGCGGCGCAGGTGATCGCCAATGAATATCGTGCCTTGAAACCATGGGAACTGCCGCCGGTGAAGGATGCGAATACCTATAGCGATGAACCGGAACATTTGTATGAGAAATTCGATCACTATGATTACCCCGATATGCAGACGTTGAGCAAATCTAAGCAAGCAACGCTCATGTCGACCCACAACAGCAACACCGACGATGATTGCAACACCAACAACACCGGCAATGGTGTAGTGCTGATGGGCAAAGGTGGCGCTGGTGCAGGCGGCACAGCGGCCAAGCCTCATGTTGTCTACGTATGACTTCCGGGTGGGCAAGTGGGCGTTAGCGCAAAAGGTGGCGGCGCAAAAGCAGAGTATGAGTACGAGCGAGGCATGTCCGTTGGCGTGGAAGCCGAAGGCGAGCTACGCTATTGCCTCAACAACAACTACAGTAGTTATGTGAAATTAGTTTAGAATGGATAAGATAAGGGAGTAAAACGCGATGAAGAGGAGAAGAGGAATAACACCAAGACAAAATGAGAGGATAACAGGAAAAATGAACAAGTGGAACGCTGTTGAGCGCAATGAACTTAAATCAAATTTAAATGAGCGAGATTAGCGAGATGAGAGAGTATAGCTGAGCCGGTGTATGCGAAAGAGAGAGAGAGAGAGAGAGGAATATGGAGGGAGAGAGAGATACAGTAGCAACACAAATATAAAAGCTGCAACAACAAAATACGGTTGAAAGTGTATAACCAAACCAGTAGAAGAAGAAAAATAAACTAAAATCGTATAGAAGCAGCGATAAATCGATACAAGGGTATATAAAACTATATGTATATTAGCATATAAGCCATACACCAATAACAACAACAACAACAAAAATAGTAAAAAATAAGCACTATTAATATACGTCAAACTTCGATCTTCAATCGAAATTAATTCAAGCAAAAAACCAACCTAATTTCCTGTAAATCTTAAGCGATAAAATAAACATAAAAAAAGAATAAGATAAAAATGGAAACAAGCAAACAAGAAAACAAGAAAACAATGTTAAATGAAACAAGGGATACGTATAGTGTTATATAATAGCTAAATTACAGGATAAGTGAATTTAAAAAATCTCAAAATGCATACAGTAGCAAGGAAAACATTAAAATGTTGAAGAATAAAAATAAAAATAAAACTAAAAATAAAAATTAAAACATAAAATTAATGAAATGTTAACATAAAAATATTTTGAGGGCAAAAAAACGTGTCTACCCTGTAAGCGTCGAACAAAACCCACACGATTTTAGTTGAAGTGGCAACCTCTTTTAATTTTTTTTCCTTTTTTTGTAGTTTCGTGCAATCGACTTTCTTTATTTACTACATTTTAGTACTTTTTCTTTTTAATTCTTTGATATGTGTGCCTAAAAAGCAACTTAATTTAAAATTAATGAAAAATTTAGAATTCTAGTATTTACATCAATATGAAAATAATTCTTTAAAAAACTGCCTTGTGTAAATTTTCAAAATATATATACTTTAAAAATAAGCTAAATCATAAACTTATGTTCGAAATGTATGTAAATAAGAAATTCATAATTATTAAGATAATTTTATATACTAAATGTTTGTGTGTACGTTAGTTTTATGATATAACCAATGTAACTCATTATTTAAAAAATCACACAAAACATAACGAGAAATAAATTGAAAGCTAAGAAATTAAATTAAATTAAATAAAAACAAATAAAATAAATTAAAAAATTAAATAAAAAAGATAAAAAATTAAAATTAAAAAATTTTAAATATATATATAAAATATATAAAAATTTATAAGATATTAACTAAAATAAAAAATAAAAATAATAAAATATAAAAAGATAAAAAAATATATGAAATAAAAAATAACAAAAAATATAATTTAAAAAAAATTTTTTTTTAAATAAAATAAAATATAATAAAATAAAATAAAAATACTAAAACAAAACATTTAAATAAAAAAATTTAAATAATAATATTAAATTATTTTAAAACAAAATATAAAACTATAAAGTAAAAAGAAAAAATTAAACTTTAAAAATTTAAAAATTTATAATATATATAAAATAATATAATAAAAAATTAAAAAAGGTAAAATCATAAAAAAATAAAAAGGTAAAATCATAAATAAATAAATAAAAATTAATAAATGAAAATAAAAAATTATATATAATTATATAAAATAAAATAAAGTAAAAAAAATATAAAAAAATTATAAAAAAATTCAACTAAATGAAATTAAATTTAATTTAATTAAATAAATTCGAAAAAATTAAATAATAACTAAAATAAAAAAATTAAAAAATTAAAAATAAATAAAGTAAAATAAAACTAAAAAATTAATTTAAAAAAAATATATATATAAAATAAAATTATCTAAAATAAAACAATTTAAAATGAAAAAAATTTAAAAAATTAAAAATTACAAAAATTTTAATAAAATAAAACAAAAAATAACAGAAAAAATATTAAATAAAAATTAATAAAGTAAAATTGAATAAAATAAAATATTTTAATTTAAAAATAAAAGAAATAAATAAAAAATAAATTAAATAAAATAAAGAGAAACAAAATAAAATAATATAAATTAAAATAATAAAAAGCAAAATTAACTAAAAGACAAGAACAGAAAAATAAATTGTTTTATGTTAATTTATTTTTCTGTTCTTTTCTTTTATATTATTTTGCTAAATAAACAAATAATCAAATAAAATAATATAAAGAATAAATAAAGTATAATAAATAGATTAAAAAAATAAAATTAAATTAAAAATTAAAATTAATATAAAATAAAATAAATTTAAATACTATAAAATAAAATTTTAAAAATTAATAAATCTTAAATGTAAAAATTGATTTTAAATAAAATAAAATTAAAAAAAAAATTTTATGAAAAAAAAAAATAAAAAAAAACAAAATAAAAAAATTTTATTAGAATAAAATAAAATAAAAATACCAGAAAAAAATAAAAAAAAAATAAAACAAATTAACTAAAAATAAATAGATAAATAAAATAAAGTAAAAAGTTTAAATGTTATTTTATTTCATTTAATAATATAAAATAAATAAAGTAAAACAGATTAAAATAAAATGACATAAACTAAAAAACAAGGAAAGAAAAAAATAATTATCTTCAAATAAAATTAAAAAAAAAATAAAGTAAAAAATTAAATAAAATATAAAACATAAATTTAGAGTAATTCAAAAAAAAAAAAAAGAAATAAATAAAATTTAAAAAAATTAAAAAAAATAAAATTAAGTAAAATAAATAGAAAAAATTAAATTAAATAAATATATATATAAAACCTAAAAAAAAATTTAAAAAAAATTACGTAAATAACGCAATTAAATTAAATTAATAAAAATAAAAATTAAAAATAAAGTAAAATCCACATATAAAATAACACATTTTTAATTATTTTTATGAAATTTTTTTTAATTAATTAGTTAAAAATTAATTTTACTTATATAATTTTGTAATTTCTGTATTAATCCAAAACTCTTTTCCTAACTGAAAAGAACAATTTTTTTTTGTTATTGAAAACGCACTTAAAATTTATACAAAAATACATTAACTAAATACATAACATCATAATTGGCAATAACTATGTATATGCAAGTATATATTTAGGTAAAGGTATATAAGTTAAAAAAAAAAACGGAAAAGGACAATATAAAAAATGCACATTAAAAATAACTAAAACTATGCTGCTTACTACTTATGTTGAAAATTAATTAAATTATTTAAAAAAAATTAAACGCTGTAAATAATTATAATAAACAATTTAGCAATGTATAAAAAAATTGGAAAAAATAAGTAAAAATATAATTAAATGAAAATAACCTAATGGTATATATATATATTAAAAAACAATTATATATATATATAAATTAATATAAAAAAACGATATTATACACACTCAAAACACATATATATTTTATGATTTAAGTAAATTTCACCTTAAGTCAAAAGCAATTTTCCATTTAATGTAAATAGTTTTGTTGTCTAAGTTTGCCATGTAAAAATTTTGAATTTATAAAATAAACTTTTTTTATGATTAAAAATTATTAAAAATTAACAAATGTCTTAATTATTTATCAAAAAAAAAAAACAAAAAAAGAAAAAAAAAATTAGATGAAAATTCAACCGCATAATACAAGCAATTGCATTTGGGCCGTAAGTAACTACACCGAGCAAGAGAAAAATGTAATGATACAAAGTGTTAAACAACAACAACGAAGAAGGCATAAAAAAAACCAAATAAATCTGCAAGCTTTCTAAATAATTAACGCACAAAGTGTAGGCCCGTGTCGCGTTAGTCTCTATATAAATATATATATTTTCTACTCCTCTACATTTTCCCTACAGGACACAACAATGGACTAAAAAGGACTAAGTGAAAAATTGCTGACCATTTGCTAACACACAAAAAACATGCTTGAAAACAACAACAACAATGCAACAGCAGTGCCGATACAATTGCCAGACAGGCTGCTCTCTGTTTTTGTTGTTGTTGTTTGTTTGTGTTGTTGGTGGGCATTGCCTTGCTTTTGTGCAAAGTTTATTGGCGTGTAGCGGCTTTTTGTGTTGCTCACAAATACTTACACATACACACACACACACGAAATAAGCTCAATAGGGATAATGGCTTTTTTGTGTTCAATTGTCCATGTGGGTGTTGTTATTATTGTTGTTGTTTTTTCCTTATGCCACAAAACGATCTATTACTCCTGGTAGGTAACATTATTGAAGGCTTTTGTTGTTGCATCATTAATATTGTTATTGCTGTTGTTGTTGTTGCTGCTGTTGTTGTTAATTTGTTATTATCTGTCCCCAGCACTGTTGGCACTCTAATCCACAAGCCCAGTTAGTTAGTCAAATGAATTGTGTAGCTGTCACTCGGGGTTTGTCATTTAGGCGCCTCATTTACCTGTATTTTTTCCCCATTTTTTTTCATTTTTTTTTACTTTTTTTTTTTTTTGTTTTAGCTTTTTTACACATCATTGTTGTGCTTTTATGAGGTAAGTATTAAAATATCTTGGTGACTAAGTCCAGTAAATTGCTTTCTTTCATTTTAGGGCTTTTGAGGTGAGCTTACTTTGTGTATTAAATGTGCTTAGTGCCTCTCAAAGTGAGTCGGCAACTCAATTTGGAGAATGTATGTCATTATTTCTCTCTCTCTCTCTTTCTCTCCCGCTCTCTCCTGCACACTCCCTCTCTTGGAGTAATTTAAATAATGAGCTATATTTCTTATACCACTGAGTGCTTAGTATGTTAGTTAATAGTAGTCATTTGTCAATGGATTGAAGTTAATAAATATAAAATACAACAACAAAAAAGTCCGTCCGAAACTTAGTAGGCAGATGCACTGGTACATTTACATTTACATTACATATATTTGTCGAAACCGGCCAGATCAGATGACTTTAGCATAAATGCGACCGATTTTTCCGAAGTCTCAGGCCATAAGTCCGCAAAAGCGACATCCGAGAGCCCGAAATTTGGTGCGCCTACAGGCGTCGGCTCGCTATTCAGAAGTGTCCTTACAGAGATCTCTTCTTATAACCAAATTGTGTCTTTAGAATGTCCGATTTGGATGATAAACACTGCATTACCTATTTACTAGAGACTATGATAGCCAGGGCTCGCACTGGTACTATAACTGACATCTCCTGTATTCTAAATGAGTGATGCCCATCTAGTAGATAACCTCACAAAGATAAAGGTTATTGGTATCAACGCAGTCTAAGAATTGGAATGGACGAGGAATATTGGAGTATTTTATACTCTTCATCCAAAGGCACCCACATCTGCGATTGCATTTATGGTGGCAGAGACGCTCTGTCGTTGAATGCTGAGATTTTACTCTTCTTCTGCTTCCAGCGAATACTATCAAAGCTGTTGTGCTCTCATTCGTTCGGACAACATGGCCTAGCCAACATAACTGATGTTTCTTTATCAACTGAACTTTATCAATGTCTCGACATACCGTCGTTTAACTCGTGTAGTTTTTCGTTCCATCATCGGCTGCAGTCTTCGCTGTAGAGTTTGGTTTTTATTCGTCAATAAAAGACTTTTAAAAATAAAATTTTTCTTGAAGTTAACGCTGGTTCCAAGATGGACGAATTTATCTACCACTTCCAAGTTAAAACTCCCAAGAGTGACCTGGGAGCCTAGACAAGAGTGTGCTGACTTTATGAGATGAGAAGGGAACACTTTTAGATTCCAAATGTCGAACAAGCTTTCATTCGACCATATTCTATTGTACAAAAGAAGCTAAAGTATGAATCTTATCAGCTCTTCGTCGCCGTATTTTCGTAGCTCAGACAGCAAGCCATCGACTAACGTCGCTTAGTTATTTTTTAAGCGAGCAGTCTCTATTCGAACTTAAGTCGGTTATTCGAACGTCGTTTCCCTCGTCTTTAATTGGAAATTCGGGTTCATCACCACACGCTGCTTCACTTTCACTGCCTTGCAGCAGGCTGGAGTACTGCTTCTGCCATGAACTCAGTATAACTACTCTGGACGTCAGTCACCATATCACCGCTTTGGGTCCTCCTTTAGTATACTCCGGCCATGAAAAGTTCCGCAAATCGCCGCATTTCTTCATAAAATTTTCGAGCATTACCTTGGTCGGCCAGCTTCTCAAGCTTTTTATACTCACACATTTCAGCCACTAGCTTTTTCTGTCTGCAAATGCGCAGAGTTTCCTTCTTTAACTCTTAGCATCGCTTAGCGTTTGGGTTGATCGCCTCATTGCGAGGTGGACAGTCTTTTTCGCTTCAATTTCGCAATCCTCATCGTACCAGGTCTTCTTTTGGACTTGTTGTCAAAGACCAATAGCTTCATTTGGAGCTGTACTTTTGCAGAGTAGACCGCGTATTTTTCCTGCTACAAGATATTAATTGCATTTATAAAAATCTCCGAGGAGGACTCTTGCTCCTTAAGCTCGCAGAACTTCTAAGTTGTTGTCCCTGAGTTAGCAGATAGGTCAAAGACGCAAAAATGGCGAGATGTCTGCCATTTGAAGTGTTTTATGCCTAAACGTGATAGTCTTTAAGCTTGCTCCAGTAATTCCTGAACGACCATCTATTCCCAAGCTGCAATATGATTTACTTCTGCGCAGACTTTAAAGCTACTTTCAACAGCAGAGTAATGAGCTGCCTTTTACGACATTAAAATGCTCTCTTTACGAACCAAGTTGCTTGAGCTCTCTAAGTCGCATGAGCTTAATCGATGGCAAAACCCCGATGGGATTGCCTTAAAAGCTTTCTGGAGAAAACATTTGCTTAAGCTTTTTTGGTTTTTTGTTTTCTACGAGCGGTGACTAGTCCAGCGATCAGTCTAGCGACTTAAGATCCAACAGCATGGTCGTATTGATGGGATAAATGCTGTAGGTGGCTTCTTCTTATTGGCGCAAGACAATTGACATTGCTTGGCAATTAGCCTGTCCTAAACTTCACTTAGATTTCTTTGCTTGCAGCCACACATATTTATTTAATAAATATGTCAAAATCTTCCTCGAAGCTGAAGCTGAAGTCCACCCACCATCTGCCACATGAAATTTATTACCAAAAAAATTTAGAAATCATCTCTCTCCTGCCATTACGTCACTTAATATTTTGTGAGCCATTAAAATGAGTTTTTTTATGTTAAATGCGCAAAAGAGCAATTAACAGTGCCATTTCATTTATTGGACACGTTGACAACGAGGAATGAGATTTATGTGCAAAATACGAGGCTATAAAGATATGATTTTTATTGACAACAAAATGAAAGAGAAGAAGACAAAGAGAAAAGTGACAGGCAGATATAGTGGCAGGCCTGCTGTGTAATAAATCCAAGCATGAGCAGGAAATCAGGTGCGCTTCTCACTACAGAGAGTGGGAGAGAGCAGTAACGTAGCCTAAAGTGCTCGATAGCCATTCATAACTGTAATCGTGTGCAACTTGTCATTGCAATGGCCTCTTAAAAGATATGATTACGCGAAGAGATACGAATGTGGAGATGAGTAACGAGCAAACGTGAGAGTGGAGTGTGAGTGAAGGCAGACAGTTAGCAATGGAAGCAAATGTGAGTGGACGAGCAATGCGTTCGTCGCACATTTACGACATCAACGCGGAAATGCTTTATAACTCATCGATTTTACAACACCAATGATAAAAGTAACAACAACAACAACAACAACAACAACAACAGCGGCAGCAATAATAAACGTATTAAAATATTTGATGAACTTTATTAACAATTTTAATTATCGCTAGCCGCCAATTGGGAAATCCCGAAGCGAGCGATAGCAAAGAGTGAGCTTTTTCTCTTCACTAGATGATAAAAGACTCCAAAATTTATAACTACGCTTCAAGTTGCTATGCAACAATGAGTAAACTAAATACCTGGAACTCGCATAAGGCAGAAAATTTAGTTAGCCACAGAATTCGGAGTAACAAATATAGAAAAAGTAGTGGTGCCGACTCAACCATCAGCTTCTGGATCACCTTAGCAATGAAATTATGAGTTATGCAACACTGGTACAGATCTAGTGTGGTAAAAAGGGTACTTTCCTTCCCACCGTAGAGTTAAGCAACACTGATTTGGTATAAAATTATTTCAGCCTTCCTAAAAATCGTCTCAGGATCCGTTCCTGATGGTACCGCTGGCATTGCGGTAAGACTACAAAAAGTAACCACATGTAAACCAGTAACCCAAGGTCGTTCTGAAGTGTTAAGAAGGTTTCACCTGCAAGGGCAGAACATACTACATTGTAGCCTTCAAAGACCTCACGATGGTGTACAAATTGCTTATTCCGAGTAAAAACCAATGAGATAGTATTGTACCAGCATAGGTTGACTCGATTCTTTTTTCAGACGGATGGGCCAGAACTTGAGTACAGGGTCTGGGACGAAATCTACTCAGCGGAGCTTAGTATAAGCAAGTTCTTCCGTCTACCGGACCAGCGCAGTGCTTTTCTAGCTAAACTTGTGGTCAATCATTGCAATGCAACCAGAATAATGTGACCAACTGGGAAAAAATGGGGTCACGTGAGCGTGTCGCTCTAAAAGAAAAGAGAGCACATCTTCTATTGTGTATAGAAACGGAGCGTACCCACTAACGAATTATGTAGGAGTTGTAGAGTGAAGGAAGAATCGTAGGCCTTAGAACATTTCTCTTGTGAGAGGCAGCAATCTTAAGAGTTCTAAGTGCAATAGCGGTAGCCAAGATACATAAATTTCTCAATTTTATCTCCTCCACACACTGATTGGAGGACTAACTTGGTAGCGAAGCGCAGCAGAGAACTTCTGCTTACTATAGCCGATACCGTGGGGCGCGACGCATGTCAGCGGCAGGGATGCGTTGCTTTTTAGCGTGTGGTCGCTCGAGCGATTCGCTGACTGCTTTACGTCCGCTTGTTTTCTAGTATTAGTTTAGGGCGGTTTTATGCACGAAACATGAGACAAATAAAACTACGTTGGTAATCAATCGAACTTGAATCCATTTGAAAATTATGTACCAGACTCTTCGACTATGCCAAGTGATTGGCTCAATAGCGGAATTGGAACTTATAAAAAAAATATGTACTAAAAGTCTACATGAAAGCTAAAAGCGTGGCAGAAAATCATACTGAAGTGACTTCTGCAGTGAAGTTGAGGGCATAACAGAGAGGGTTGGACTAATATCTATGTTCTATAGGTCACCCAATCCCGTAGGATTTATTCAAGTGTAGAAACTGAAGAGTTCCTTATGCAACTAGGTTATGTGCTGGGCTTCAAATTCACCACAAGAAAAATATGGTGGAGTGAAAAAAAAGCAAGTTTTCATTTTTTTGATTATCATAAGACTACCGAAAGCACCTTAGGAGAATTGCAACGCTATATATAGCTATTTTCTGTATACTTTTGCTAGAGAGTTTCTTTGTGTTTTCTATGCGAACAGTTCGCACAGCTTAATGACTACTAGGCGGAGATGGAAATTAACTAAGGAATTCCGTCTAGTAGTACTGTCTCTTTATAAAGTTTAGCCCTTTCCCATTGCAAGTCTTTGTAACTAAGTAAGAGAGTTTGGCTGATCTCGGCACTGATCTCTACTAAAAAATTTCAACTAGCAATGAAATTCATGATTTTCCCTCCAATTTGGTCATTAATTTCTTGCCATGAGTCGTCCTTAACTCAAAAAAATGCTCGGATTAATGTTTTTGCAGCATCACCTGATGGATAGCGTTCAATGAAGTCATACAGAGTTTAAAAGAAATTCTCAAATTAAGGCTTTAAGGTCCCAAAAATGCCTATTAAGTAGTAAATTTACATAAGCTACCAGCATTATCTGTTAGAAAGAGGGAGAATAATTTGCTCTTTTACAAATTCTAACCTCAAAATGACTACCATCTCGTTATCCACCTTCTTAGGCCAACTCAGCAGATGTTATGCATTATTAGCAACCATCTTCAGCAACATTATTATACATTTGTGCAGTGGCATGAAGTTTTAACTCATCTTAATACAAAATAATCATGAAAAAAAAAACAGCCGCATGAAAACTTAAAATTCAACTCTTTAAGAAAAATGAGAACAAAGGTCGAGCTACAAGAATAACAATAGGAAATTGAATGAGTGGACAAAAGTTTGAAAGAGGAAAAATTATGGTCAGCACTTCACCCACTCACAAAATCTAAATGTGAATAGCTAAAATATCAAATGAGTGAGAAAAATTCACACAAAAAAAATATACAAAAAATATACAAAAAATATTTGCCAACAGCCGAGTTAGCCACACTGAGCCGTCAAGTAAATGAAAAGACTTTTGGAAATGAGAAATCAACAAATCTATTGAAATTTACAATAGTTGAGAAAAGCCATGACACAAAAGTGTAGAGAAATAGAACTAACAAAGTCAATAGTGAAAAGGCTTAAAAGTAACCAAAAAAGAAAATAACAAAAAGGATTTGTTAAGTAGCTGCTGGAAAATAGGCTGAGGTCAGTCGAACTACCAAAAAAAAAAAAAAAACAAAAAAAAAAAAAAAAAAATTAAATTTAAAAAAAAATTTAAAAAATATAAAAAATATATAAAAAGAAAAAAATTAAACAGAGTAGAAAATAAAATAAAAAAATATTTTTTTCTTTTTCTTATGCAGCAGTTTTCTCTGATTGTTGAATATTTCTACTTTTGCATGGGTATAAGGGTGAAATAAACACAAAAAACACAACTATTTTGCCGCAAATGGTAATCAAACAAGGCAAAACACACACTAACGGTTGACTATTGTAGCTACACAAGCTGAACAAAGCGATGAATAAGGGCCGAGCGCTTAAATAAATATGCCAAATGTGTTACAACACGATAAGACTAGGCTAACTGAGGAGAGAGAAAAGTGTAAAAGAGGTCAATGGAAAAAAATTAAAAAAAAAAAAAATAAATCAAAAAATAAAAATAAAAAATAAAAATAAAATAATATAAAATAAAATAAATAAAAAGTAAAAAAATATAATAAAACAAAAAAAAATAAAAAATTCAACTAAAAGAAGGCGGCAAGTGAGAGTAAGATGAAATACAAATATAAGAAACCTAAAATACAAAAAAAAAATTCAAAGAAAATGATTAGAACGAAATTTAGCGCAACAAACGTAAGGGAAAAACCTCAATTTCATCGTTTTTCCTTTTTCTTAAACTTTCTTCGTTAACGCATAGCCATTGTTTGCCTAAACTCGGTGACCCTTTGACCAAAAGTGATATGATACAGCTGCTGATATCATTGCTGGTAATCACTTTAGATTTCATTGTTTGCTCAATATGTAAAAGGTTAACCACTTAGTGGTGCCGAAAGTGTAGTGACGTATTTTGACATCTGTCAAGTTTAACTGTCAAACGAAACATGTTTTGTTTAATTAAAAGTCAGGAATTTATGACAATGGATTGCTTAGGAACCGCGCAACGCATTAATATTGTTGAATCCAACAACAAAACTGGTGGCCACGTTTCGTTCTTTAAGAGGAGACTAAAGGTGCACATAATCGTCCATCTACTCAAACAATTGGTAATATTTTAAGAAACTTGGAAGAGTGACCGGATGGGTTACAGATATTGTAAGGCCTGCGCATCAACGTTTTGCTCGTTTCACCACAAATAACTTCAAATATCGCTGCTGTAAGTGAAGGTGTAGCCGAAGACCCAAAAGTGTATATTTCTCGATGATCTCAAGAACAGTGACTTTCTTACGGCACTTTATGGCGTATTTTACACTGGGACTTACACCTAAATTCATATACAGTCCAGCTCACACAACAACTGAAGCCAGCTGATCATTCAAAAGGCCGTAGTTACATCGATTGAGGGCTTGAACGACAAGCAGCAGACCATGATGTTTCAAAAAAAAAAATTCTTCAGCGACGAGGAACATTTCTCACTCGCTAGAATCGTAAATAAGCAAAATTGTCACATTTGGGGCTCCGAGAATCTTGAAATAATTGAAAGGAGACCAGTACGCCCAAAAAAAAATTACTGTCTGGTGCGCCTTTTGGTCTGGAAGTGTGATTGGAACTTACTTCTTTGAAAACGTTAGCGGAGAGACTGTCATTGTCAATGCGGAGCGTTTGTTGGTCGTTTGATAAACGACTGTTTTTGGCCTGCTGTTGAAGACCGCGACTTGGACAACATGTGGTTCGAACAAGATAGTGCCACAAGCTCCATTACGTGAGCGAATATGGCTTTGTTGCGAGAGAAATTTCCCGGCCGTCTATTCTCTCGTCTTGGCGATGCCAATTGGCCAACGAGATCATGTGATTTAACACCGTTGGACTTTTTTTTCTCTGGGGCTACGCGAAAGACCATGCTTATGCGGATAAATCTTTAACTCTTAAGCAGTTGCAAGCCAACATTCGCCAAGTTATGGCTGAGATACGACACAATATGTGTCAAAAAATGGTCGAAAATTACCTCAAGCGGATCGAAGTTTGCAAAAATTCCGGAGACGTAATGATATAGTGCCTCACATATACTTGTAATGCCAAGATTCAAACTTTATCATAAAAAAGGAATTTCATGAAAAAAAAATTATTTTAAATGCATTTAATTTATGTTCATTCTGGAAACCGCAAAATGGATAACCCTCTAGTTGCTTTGCATGGTGAGTATAAAGGAGTTTGTGGTTACCCATTTTAAAATGGATATTTCAAGGCGTTGGGCTAATGGGAGTTGACTCCCTTAGCCAATTGGTAAATGTTTAATGTCAAACTAACCAGTGAGACTCAGAAAGTGTGAAAAGCTTTTACACTGAGGGAAAAGTTGTAGTAGAATTTAATTCCTTTTTAAATAAATTTTTAGTTTTTGAATTTTTTTTTTAATTTTTTTATATTTTTTATTTCAGTTTTAATTTAAATATATAAATAATTTTTGATTTTATTTGATTTTTAAAAGTTTTCAATATTTTTGAACTTTTTGTGAATTAAAAAAATAGTTTGAGCCTTCAAAGCTTTGAAAAGTTTTTACACTCGAAAATTTTTTTATGAAAATATAAAGAAACTGCTGAAACTGCAGCTGTTCGAGTTCGGGCTTAGTTCACATAATTCTCACTAATGGAACTCAAAAGAACAAGTGACCTTTAGAAACTCTCTCCTTTGGAAGAGAATCTTAGTCAAGCGCAACTAATTTAATTTCCCACAAGTTTTGAAATCTTCCAACTAACTTCTTCCCTTTTCTCTCAGCGCGCGGTCACTCACTTCCATTTGGTTACAAATTTGCGAATATTTGATTACATTAAATATTGTATGTAAGTTACAGTTACAAATATTTATTCACTTTTACACCAAAGTATCTCTGTACCAAAAGGACGACCAATGATACTTTCACTAACAAGAGAAAAAGTAGAAAGTAAACGAAGAAATATGAAGCTAAGTGAAGAGGGTCAACAATAAGATGAATGTATTTTCTTATCCGCCATCCGCCGGACACGATACGCAGAGGCGACTTTACTCGTTAGCTGTCAAATTGTGTTAAACGAAGTTCGACAACGAAGGACACTGGGCATCCTATCTCATGTACATGTACATTTAACTGCTTATGTATGTATGTATGTAAGTAGATTGTAGGTAGATATGAGTCTGAAATCGAACTGAAGACTCTGCAGGCGTCAAGAATAGCCTGCTGTGCTACTACCAAAAGCATTTGCTTGCTTTGTGGTCACAGTTGCGCAGCTGAGAAACTGGTTTGATTATATATGCCGTAAAATTAGGGTGTTCTTTAGGGTGCTATGTGGGCAATGTTCCTAAAACTTTCAAATTTTATTCTTACTCTCATTTTTGAGCTCTCTTCTTCTGATTTTCTCTTTAATTTGAACTTAATTTTCTGTATGGAGAAGGCATGAACCTGAAATATCGAATCCTTTAATCGAGAAGATGCCGCTGCCCCGCTGATATGGCAAGTAAGGGAGCACCAGCATGATTTTTTGATTTATTGTGAGCGAGAAACTCTGTAGCTCTTACTAAGCTAATCGAACCTCTAGCTTCAACCCACTTGAACCGCATTTTTCTCAGCATAAAGTTGACTAGTCCGCAAGGTTCTGCGGAAGACAGTTTCTTTCTACGAGCAGTGCTTCTACGACTAAATAAAAATCAGGCTTGGGGACTTTAAGTTAATGGTGGGCTGGGAAGCCATCTTAGGTCCAATGGGCTTGGACTGTTCAACTCTGCCGAGAACCGAAAAATGGTTTCCTTTATAACCAAATTCCACTAAAAAAAATTCTTGGTTCCCACCGGTTGAAATCAGATCAACTGTGCTGTGATAGACGAAAGACACGTCTTCCGTGTTTTTGATGTGCGTACTAACCGGGGTCCTTAAATCCACTTGAACCAAAATTTTGTCTCAGGAAGGATGCGTATTCATCTCTGTTCAGCGAGGAATTCGAGTTGAAAAATTCAAAGAACTTTCGACATCGACAAGCTGGCATCAAAACAGACAGTCAAGCAGCTGTGCAATCATCTTGAAGTCCTACTCTCTCAGCACACACATCAATAACTCGGTATAAGCGAACTGTGGGGCGGCATTTCAGGCATAAATCAACCGGAAAACCTTTCAATAGAAGCCTACTAAGGTTCGAATCAGCATACAACGGATGTTGGACGTTTTTATAGAATACTTGTCTCAAGCCATGTTAAATATCAATAAGCTCGAGGAAGTGCTTCATGATAATGACGTTGCTTCTGGTATTTTCCAGTGTGTTCAATGCTTGCTTATGTTTTTTTCCAAGATTTGACGCATGTTGAATATATGTTCAAGAGCGGATATGAAAGCCCGGTAGCACCATGGATACAGCACGATCAGTTCGTTGATAGTAAGTTGTAAGAATTCATCAGAACCTTATAAGCAGCATTGAAGGCAGCCTGCTTGTCTTCTTTTCTTTGAAGTTGGTAGAGCGCACAAAAATACCACCTGTGGACATGTGCTAGGTTGGTGGGTGACTTATTTTAGTTTCTGCTATCCATAAATGTGACTCCAAAATGCCGAAGTCAGTATAGATCTGTTGAGAACAAATCACAATCACAGACCGGGTGGGAAATCGTCTCTTCCATCTTAACATAACTACAGCTCATGCAGCATCCTCTAAAATGTCTTCCTCCAGCATTTCTGCATGCTTTCTATAAATCATTGTGCCACAAGAATTCCTATTCGCTTTTTGAGAGGCTCATTCGACCTTCTCTGGTCTGATTTAGGTCAAGTTTGTATTAACTCGGGATGCCTCAAACTTGGTTCCCATCTTTAGCTCGGCCTTCAGTAGCAAAGTCAGACCGGGTGTTCAAACTAAAAACGCAGAGGTCTATATGACTGGTTGAAAAGTATCACTCTCTAAGGTTCTTGGGGGTTTCAGTGATTGACACCCTCACTGTTTCTGTTCCCCCAACCGTGGCTAGCCAACAGCGGTGCTCTCAGGTGTGCTGTAGATTCAATACGCAGCTGTATTAAGGAATAATTGTAGAGATTCTTTTGAAGTGGTCCCAAGCGCGCCACTCATATATATATATCAACTCGGTTCTTTGAATCATAAGAAAATGTTTGATTTCTGGAGGATTGCTCCCCACCATACTTATACACCACAAAAAGGTGTTGGCCTTATCACGCATACGAAAATCCAGCTACGAATTTTGAAACTTAAGCCACTTTTTTGCGATCATAGAGAGCTTTCGAAACTCACTCTGAAACTGACAAAATGCACTTCGTCAACGCCTTTGAATAGCTTAGCCGGTAAGCTATCGTCTCCCGTCGCCTTGTTGTTCTACAGGGAGCAATTGCCATACGAAGTTCCTACGTTCTTCTTACTATTATTGCATTTCTCAGCACACCCTAATGTAAAAACTTTCCTATTTTCCCTCTTACCTTGTATTCGATCGTCTTTAATTTTTAAGGTTTTCCAATTGCCAACTACCATCGCTTTGACAGCATCTTAACTAATATTATACCCGATTTCCTGTGGTTTATGGCTTACGCTGACTGTCAACGCTATCTCAACGCTCGGACAATGAGGTGTTTGCTTATCTGGGGCTTCGTGGCAAGCAAGCGCAGATATGGCAGGCGAAAGGTGTGTGGGTGAGTGTGAGTGTGTGTGTGTGTGTGTGCTTATTAAGCGTTAACAGTGTTGTGGAGGGTATTTTTGATGAAGGGTGAAGGTGGTGAAAGTAATATATTTACCAATAGTATTAGAGAGATTTCAGAAGAAGAGATGGCATTAAAATTGAGTTGATGTGCTTGTATATATGTATGTATATGCATGTATATGCATAGTTGTGTAAGTATTTGTCAACTACTACTACACCAATCAACTATTTGATATAAATAAAAGAAAGACGAAAAAAGGGCGTGTTAGGCAGCTTAGCTCAGTTGTAGTCTTCACACGCGCCCACCAGGCGTATGAGTAACCAAAAAAAGGACGACTTTTTTAAAAAGTGAAATACATACATATATATACATACATATATATATTTATAGATGCATGTCCTCACATTGAATGCCCATTATTTAAATTGATATAAATGATATTTACATAAGAGGTTATGTCAGGCGTGTTTGTACCAAAGCTGCGCACTGACCACAAGCACAAAGTAGTGCAGAGACAGTGAAGACAGTGCTAGTGTGAAGTAGAAAGCAGTGAGTGATTGAGAGCGAATTTATATTTCACTTGACATAAATACAAACGAAAAATAAAATCTTTACACTTGAAGATTGTACACCACAAGCTGACCTCCTTTTCTGAGACACTTCGTGTGGCATCAAAGACGCTTTGGATAATTGATGATTGTGTCGCCAGCTTTTTTCTTCCTTTTTAAGGGTATTTTTTCTCAATAAGCCAAAGTAAATGTCAAACTACACATTTTATTAAATTCAAATAGCTAATTTGTCTTCCAAGAGGACAGCTGTAAAAATATATCTCTTCGTAAATTGAATGTGGCAGACAATTGTGGACGTGCAAAGCGGATGGAATTTGTGAAAAAGCGTGTGTGTGTGGATTTCAACAACATAGAGAAAATGAAACTGTTTTCTTGTACCTTACTATCTTACTATCGAGTACATGAAAAATATATTTTCTTTGGTCCGAAGTATGTATGTACCCAATGAGAAAAATATATTTGCTAAAATAATTCATTTTTTGATAAATAAATAAATAAATAAAAATATTTTAACAAATATGATTATAACGGGTGCTCCAATTTGATGTCTCCTACTTAAATAAAAGCAGAAAATTCAAATCTAATGGAGAATGTTTATCCTCGTTCGAAAGAACATTCTTTGGCATTTATTTTTTGAAGATTTTCTCTTTCAAATGTTGGACGCAGCTACGTCTCAGATGGTCCATCCATCCGTTGAGTAAAATTTTCGATAACTCGTTCGACCATTTCGACTGGTAGCTGGCGAAAGACACGAGTGATGTTTTGCTCCAAGGACTGAAACGATGCGGGATTGTCCGCATAGACTTTAGACTTTACACATCCCCACAGGAAAAAGTCTAACGGTGTGACATTACAAGATCTTGGTGGCCAATCGACCGGACCAAAGCGTGAAATTATCTGCTCACCGAAGTGTTTTCTCAATAAATCCATTGACTGATGCGATATGTGGGAAGTGGCGCCCCGTCTTGTTGAAACCAAATATCGCGGAGATCACGAGTTTCAATTTCAGGCATCAACTAGTCGGTTATCATGGCGCGATAACGGTCGCCATTGAGTTACGTTCTCACCGGCATCATGTTTGAAGACATATGGATCGACGATTCCACCGGCCCACAAACCACACCAAAACGTTGTTTTTTCTGGATCAAATGGCAGCCCTTGAATCTCTTCAGGTTGCTCTTCGTCCCAAATGCGGTAATTTTGCTATCTTACATACCCATCGAGCCAGAAATGGGCCTCAACGCTGAACAGAATTTGGCTCGAAAACGTCGGATCCTCAGGGAAATTTTCACGAGCCCATAGTACAAAGCGATGTCACTTGGGAAAGCCGAGCGGCTTCAGTTCTTGCACAAGCTGTATTTTGTACGCTTCTCATTTAAGATCTCGACGTAAAATGCACCAAGTTGTTCCATACGCCAGTCCGAGTTGCTGGAACGGTGCCGAATCGACTCGCCACGATCTTCCTGTACACTGTCAGCTACGGCCGCTATATTTTCTTCAGTGCATGCTGGACGTGTTCTATTTGGTCGAATTTCATCCAATAATGAATGCTGAGTCTATAGATGGGTGATGGTGTTGTAAATAATACCCTCATTCAGCCGATTATGTTGACCATAAGTTGAGTGAAACGCGCGAAACACATTCTTTACAGAACGTGAATTTTCGTAATAAATTTGAATAATTTGTAAACGTTGTGCAGGCGTAAATCTTTCCATGATGAAATGCCAAACAAAAATGAACAAATATAATTTGACAGCTTGACACGACTCACGCGTGGCCTATCAAGAAAAGGCTATTAGAAACGTACCTGAACTTGGATCACCCTTTATAATACGAGAATCAGGCATTAGAAAATTTACCAAGCTATAAGTCTGTCATCAAGTTACAATGGTGTCGCCAGTGTTCAAGATTCAAAATTCGAGGACCTAATATCGACTCGGGAAACTATCTTTACGCAGCGCCTCTAACCAACGAAGACCGTCCGTCAGCAAACGCCAGGAAGGTTCAACGTCGAGAAGTTGTCAGCTGAAAAGTCTAACGATGAGTTGATCTCTCCAAAAGCTGCTACTTTGGACTGAGTAGGTAATTGAAAGGTTAAGTCCTCTCTCCGTGAACAAAGACCAAGTTCTACAAGTCGCTAATGATTCCCATCCCACTTTATTTTACGTGGACGATGATCATGTCCGATGGATTGGCCCTAGGTGTCGCATAGAGAAAAGTTTTGTGAATTGTGGTCCTCTTTGTATGGACGATGGCAAATACCGGAGATCTTATCAGTTTTATTTCAAACATTTTTTTATTTTTTTGTTGTTGTTGAAATTCTACTTACCCATAGCAAGATTTTTCGTCTTCCTCTTCCTTTTGTTTTCTCTTTTTTTCAAGCAACTAAAACAACAACTACCACCATGGAGAAGAGCAGCACTGGGAGTATATCATTATTTACATCTTGAAGAAAACTAAACAACACCAACAACAACAAAATGAAAAAAGCTCTTGAAAGCTGTAACTTCCGCGCCAAAAGAAAAATGAAAACAAAAACCTTTCAAAAGTGCAACCGGAAAAGTGGAAATGAATATAGTAGAGTAGAAGTGAAAAATAAAATAGAAAAATTCAAAAACAAAAAACAAGCACCAAACTACCAACATCTACTCGTATCTACTACTGCACTAAGTAGCGCAATAAAACAACTGAAGAAGTAATAAACTTTTGTTGGAAGACAATACGAAAATTTTACAGCGGCAACGAAACTGTTACAAGATGCACAGAGAAAGCCGGAAATTTTACGGAAGAAAATACGAAAGAAAGAAAAGTTAAAAGCGCAAAAAACACGTATGCACATATATATGTACATGTATGTATGTGTTTATGCAGCTGCAGTTGAAGAAGTAAGTGCATGCGCTCGTTCGTTGTGCTGGCAATTCATACTGTGCCGAAGTATTTATCTGCTATCCGTGACTTTGCAGTATAAAGTAGACACAGACGTGCAAGTGCATATGAGCGCCCCCAAAAGTATGCAATGCATGCGCGCTGCAGCTGCAGTAAAATATGAGTAGGTTTTTTTTTAATTTTTTTTGTTGTTGTTTCATGCCAAAAATATAAGGAAGTAACGATAGCAAATATTTTTTTCTTTTTTTTTTTATTTCCTTTTTTTTCTTTTTTTTTCTTTGGAAGAAAGCAGCTAAGCGCCCAAAAACACTCTCAAGCGAGTGCATTCTCTTCCTTCTCAAAATTACAATAGCGCTTATATTTTTTCGTAAGTGCCTGTAAGTTTATTTATATTTAAATATTCGCATATTTTAAGTATAGTCATTTCCTGTGTGGTTACAATGTGGTAGGTAAGGCGGTTTGTGTAGAGGAAGGAAAGCTTATAGAATTAATTTTTTTTTCGTTTTGTTTTTATTTAATTTTTTTTTTTAATTTTAATTTAATTTTTTTCTTCTTTTTAATTACATTTGTAATATTAAATTCTTCAAATTTAATTAATTTGATGCATTTTATTTTTTTATTTAATTTAATTTCATTAAATTTTTTGGTTTATAATTTTTTAAATTAAATAAATTGACTTTTTTTACATATTTATATTTAATTAACTAATTTTTTCTTAGTTTGAATTTAATTTTTTATGTTATATTTTATTTTTATTTATTTATTTAATTTTTTATTTTTTTTTATTTTTTTTTTAATTTTTTTTTTTTTAATTTTACTTTTTTTGTTTCATTCCTTTCATTTTAATTTAAATTCCTTACATTTAAATAATTGGAATTTAAGTTATTTTGGTTTTTCATTTAGTCTATTTTTTTTTAAATTATATTTTATGAATTTGAATAATTTATTTTTTCTTATAAATTTTTTTAACTAATTAAATTTGTAATTTTTTCAAACTAATTTATATTTTTTTATTTTTTTATTTTATTTGGTTTTAATATTTTTTATCTTATTCCTTTTTTGTTTATTTTATTTTGAAGTTTTTTGTTTAATTTTTTTTTCATATTTCATTCAATTTCGCATTACATAATTTTATTTTATTTTATTTTTTTAATTATTTTATTTTTTTATTTTTTTTTCGTTCTTTTTCTTCTTAACTTTTAATCTATTTTATTTTATATTATTTCAATTTTTGATTTTTTATGTTATTTTATTATATAATTATTTTTATTTTTTTTTTTTTTTTCCATTATAATTTTTTTTCTAATTATTTTTTTTATTATTTCATTTTTTTATTTTTAATAATTTTTTTAATATTTTTTTTTTGTTTTTTATTTTTTTTTTTTTTGACTTTTTCACAATTGTTTTATGGTTTTTTTTATTTCAATTAATTTTTTTTAAATTATAAATTATTATTTTTTTAATTATTTTTATTTCATTTAAATTTTTTTAATTTTATTTAATTTTAATTTATATTTTTTTATTATTTTATTTTTTTATTTTTTTATTATTTTCTTAATTTAATTTTTTTATTTAATTTTATTTAATATATTTTTGTTTTTATATTATTTCTATTTTAATTTTTTTTTTATTTTTTTTTTTTTTTTTTTTTATATTATTTTTTTAGTTTATTTTACTTCATTTGATGTTATTTTATTTTATTTCATTTTATTTACTTAGTTTATTTTTGTTAATTCGTTATAAGTTTTTTTAATTTAATTTAATTTAATTTAATTTTTTTATTTTTTGAAATTTTTTATTTAGTTAATTTTTATTTAATTTTTCTTTTTTTTCTTTTCTTTTTTTTATTTATCTTTTTTCATTTAATTTTATTTTTTTATTTTTTTTTCCTTAAAATTTAAATTCTTTCTCTCTTTAAATCACTCAAAAAACTTTTTTTTAACACAAAATCTTCACCGCTGTACACCAATTGATAGTCAACTGCCGAACAACCATTTAGTACAAAAAAAAAACGACAAAAAAATCAAATCAGACAACAAAAAAACATGTAGCAGAGCTATTTGAAATAACCGGAAATGGAAAAGCGAGGAAATGAAATGCGGAAAAACTTTTGAGTAGCACTTATGAGAGATTTATTACATTTCAGATATTCATCTTTCGGTCATGAATGATTTACATACTCACACATATGTATGCACACATGCATGCAGGCACATTCTTATCAATTTGCACACACATTACCACTACACACTTACTTGTGTGTGTATGTGTGTATGTGTGTGTATAGAGGCAAGTGAATTGAATTTTTTTGTTAAACAATTTTTGACTCAATGGGTTTTCAACTTACTACATTCTTCTACTTACTTTTTTGGTTGCATAACGCAGCGTAGTTAGTTGTTCTAAAAGGATTTCACGTGTTTGAGGTTTTGCGATGGTTATTGTACAAATACGAAGGCTCTAAGAGCATTTAAATTTGGTAATGTTGGTATTTCAAAATTTAAGTCAACAGGGAAAATAAAGTAATTTGTAGCTTTGTAAAAAAAAAAAAAATGGAAAAAAATTTTTAAAAAAATTTTTTTCAAAAAAATTATTTTCGAAATAATTATTTTCGAAAAAATTATTTTCGAAAAAAATTATTTTCGAAAAAATTAACTGTAAATATTTCTAACGATTTTTCAGCTATTTTGCTGCATTCAAAATTAAATTTGCATCAATCTTAATTAAATTTCAAGTATCAAAATATTGGCTGACTCTATGCAGCTGAACTATTATATAAAAATATATGTAAAAATTTATAAATATATATAAATAGATAGAGAAATTTCTTATAAAGATATACTGCAGTAAGTGTATGTGTGTACTACTAGCTACGCAAATATTTAATAATTTTAGTTTCATCAACACACTGCAATTTGTCAATATCTATCAACGCTAACATGCTATAAAATTGGCAAAAATTTTCTAAATATATGTATATATGTTTATACATATATTGTGATATGATATGCTTTGCTGTTGTTTTTTGTGAAAAAAAAATAAAAAATAAAAAATAAAAAAAATTTAATACAACATTTTTCATGCGTAACAAATTAAATTTTCATAAATTTTGCTTCACAGCCATATACACACACGCCCGTGCATACATATTTCAATACATATATACATTTGTGTGTGTGCACTGGTATATTCATAAGTAAACTGCATGGCTTAGACACCTACTCTGACATAAACTCTGTGTGCAGCATTTGTCTTTTTTCCCCACCTCACTCACCACCACTCTCTTTACCACCCCCCCACTCAGAGTTTATGTTGAAAATTCGATTTTTCCACTCACGGAAATCTGATATGATTTTCTTAACTTATGTGCTCTTCGACACTCATTTCTTTTTTGTTTGGCTTTTAGTGCAGTTTTTTTGTTGTTGTTGTTGTTGTTTTTTCGTAAATTTATTTATTATGAATATTACTTATTCAAATTTTATTTGCGTTGTTGCTGTTGTTGTTGTTGTTGCTGTGTTTGTGTGCTTGCATGCATGTCGAAGATTATGAAAATTCACAATTTGCACTCAATTTAGCCTTGTACATGCATTTGTTGTTGTTGTTTTTTTCTATTTTTTTTATTTATTTTACAAACGCACATGCTCATGTATTGTATATAACGCCTTCTTACATATATTTTTTTTATCTATATACGCATATATTTATCTACTTTTGCAACTTTATTCCACAAGCACTCACACCACAGTGTCTGTCCTACTCGCTTACGCACCCACACACCAACACAATGCCTACACAACGCTTACTCCCTGCCGTTTGCTTTCAAGCAATTTATTTTACAATCGAATTTGAAGAATCAACCCTTCAAAAATGCGAAAAATAATAGAAAAAAATGCAAAAAAAAATACAAAAAAATGCAAAAAAAATGTTAACAAAAAATATAATAAAGTGAGTTAAGCTTTTTTCATATTTTCACACTTTTTTCTCTTCCCTCTACCGATTTTTATGCGTTGGAAAACATGAAACCGCAAATGTTTTTATCATATCATGCTTTTTGTATGTTTTTTTTTGTTTTTTTTTCATTTTTCTTAACACCTTTTTTTCATTTTTTCCTAAATGTTTTAGCGCATTTCCGCTGCTTACGTGTTTCCCTTGTGCCTTGAGGTGCGTCATGTCCTCTATCCTGCCTACATAATACGCTACGCTAAGTAGCGAATACATATGCATACATATATATTTCAATGTATGTATCCATGTATATGTATATGTATGTGTCATAGCGGCATATCAATAGTGTATTTATTGGTTAAAAAGCACACACAAAAAACAACCGTTATGCGTATACAAGCACATTTCTTGTTGACATGCGGAAGTATTGGTACATCTTAAGCTGGTATTTGGACAGTGTGGCTTAAAATTAATGCAACAAATGCAAAAATATATTGAAAATGAAGTAGAAACAATGTACTGCGTTGGCTGGCAAGGCGCTTGATAACCTTTAGCCTGGCTTCCAGCAGAGCTCCTTCACTAATTTGTGGCTTTTCATGGTTTTTCAAGTAATTTTCGAAAGAATGCTTGCTAATCTGCAGTGAACATTCTAGAATTCGTAAAGGGTTACCTATTCATTTATGAAAATGGATCGCTTAACAACCGCACAAAGCGTTCGAATTGTTGAAACCTACTACAGAACTGGAGATACATACGAGACCGTGAAGTTTCATGTTTTAAGAGGAGATTATGGTGCACATAAACATCTCACTACTCAAGTAATTGGAAAATTTTGAAGAAATTTGAAGAGACTGTATAGGTTAAAGATATTGTGAGGCTTGTGCATCAACGTTTTGCTCGTTCCACCTTAAAGATCGCTTCTGTAAGGGGAAAATGTAGCCGCAGACCCGTACATGTCTGTTTCTCGACGTTCTCAAGAACTGAAACTGCTTTGCGGCATATTATGGCATATTTTGCACTTGGATTCACCTTCATCCATATAAAGTCCAGCTCACATAACAACTGAAGCCAGTTGACTCTCTTCTCCAGTAAAATTTTCTTTAGCGACGAGGCACTTGAAAAATATGTGGCTCCAACAAGATGGTTCCACATACCACACAACACGAGCGAGTATGACTTTATTGTTAGAGAAGTCTCCCAGTCGCGTAATTTCTCGTCTTGGCAATATCAATTGGGCACCGAGATCGTGCAATTTGACACCGTTGAATTTTTTTGTCGAGATACGCCAAAGTCGATGTTTATGCACATAAATATTTAACGTTTGAGCACTTGAAACAAAAACTCGTCAAGTTATGGCTGAGATACGCTCAAATATGTGACGAAAAGTGGTCGAAAATTACTTCAAGTGAATCGAAGTATGCAAAAATTTACGAGGCGGTCATTTGAATGATGTTTCACATATAATGCCTAGGTTCAGGCTTTATAATAAAAAAGGTATTTAATGAAAAAATATTTTAAATGCATTTTATTTACGTTTATTTTGGAGACCGCATAATGGATAAACGCCACGAGGTTTCCTGAAATTTTTTGAATGTAAAACCTCCTAAAGGTCAAGGAGTTTGTCTAAGAATCGTCCGAAAGATTGTGTGTAGGATGAGCTGTACTACCTCCAGCAACCAATTCCATATCGCCAAGCGTGCGGTGTAGAGAGGAAAAATTCAAGTTGAGGTAAACGATATATTGAAAAATGAGAAGGAGATACTAAATTAATTGATTTCAAAAGCTTTTACTGAGCTTCGAATATAACCAGAGAAATCTCTGCGGATCTGAGTTTTTAATAAACTGAAACTCCTTCTAAGTCTTGCATAAAATAGTCTATATATACCAATCATTTGAGAAGTACAACAATGAGAGAATACAGTGCACTGCTGCCTAAACTTATGCTACGAATGTTGAGTAGGAAATATAACTCATTATAAAGCAGACAATTACGCTTCAAACAATCTAACGAGATAACGAACTACTTTAAGAAATATGATTTCTGGACTTAACTGTAGCTAGAGCTCACCTTTTTTAGGACTTAAATAGCTGAGGAGCTGAGATAAATAAAAGCGCGGGAAAGGCATAAGAATCTACACCAGAATGGAATAAAATTTCGAATACTTTTGTTGCAGACTTAATATTTATTACAGAAAGTTTAGTTTTTATACATACAGGTAGAAGGAGAAGAAAGAAGAAGATTCGAAGAACAATTTTGTTTAAATTGTCTTGAAAAACTCTAATTGAAGTGTCTTTCAAAGTAAGTAATGAGCGAATCTATGTGAATTATATCAGAAATGTTTATTATGAGTTTTTTTTTGCTATTTCATTTTGTAAAATGAACTTTTTTGATACGGAAATGTTTTCAAAATAGGCCAAACGGACGTGCGATTCACAATATTTCTTTTAAACAGAAATGACTGAAGCAACCTGCTGATTATTTTAAAAGACAAGACTTTACGCTGGGAAATTGTAGTTGTTCTCAATATAAATTTTTCTACTTCGAGGTTTACTCAAAAAAAGATGAGTTGAATTTTCATTTTTATCAAGAAGTCGCTTTCTTTGTGTCTCCTTCGTGATAATCCCTCACTTTTTGGCATATTATTGAGTTATTTCGGTGCAATTCCGAGCATTTTCTCGTAACTACTCTACGTAACCTAAAGGTGATGAGTTTTTTTCTGGTTTGGAATGAAAGGTTCATCAGAAGAGATAGAATTAGGCATAATTTTTTGGTCTCAGCTAAGTTAAGTTCTTCCATGGTTGGACTTTTGCAGTAAATCTGGATCAAAATTTAGCATGTCTCACTGGCATCTCATATTTAAAGCCTCTTTAAAAGGCCGACGCATAATTTTCACCGCCACTGTTTCACGTCAATAATACACTTGGCACTTAGTATAAAATATACATTGAAAACAAATTTCATATTAAATTTGTACAACCAATACCCAAAAGGCGACAGCGATGAATATATATCGAATGCGTGAAGCAAAGAGTTGACGCGCAGCAAGACATTTTTTGCAAGAAAAAAAGGAAAAAACGCAAAAAAAAAAAGGAAAATAAAATAAAATAAGTGAATCTGCAACATAAGACAAAATCTACTCGAACTGTGTCTAAATCAACGCATTTGCGCCATCTTAAACACACCAAAAGCACTTCCTCTCTCTCTTTCTCTCTCAGCCTTCATCACACTCTTAATTTTTTTTTTTTTTTGAACAACGAAATTTGTTGTTGCACGTTGTTGTCTATTGTCTGTGCATTTTGTCGGTCGACGGCAATACACATGTGCAATATATCAACTCTAAATGACTTTTTTTCACAAGCTACACGCGCAGCTGGCTGCCAGTTTTCCATTATTTTGCTTGTAAATATACATATGCACACACATATGTATGTATGTGTATGTGCACATACAAATTGTGCGTAAATATATATAACACATAATATTATCTGCTTGTTTTTATATACGTATATTTTGTGTGCGTTTTTTACTTGGCATTGTTTCACTTGTAACATACACGTGCTGCACTAGCGCGCTACTCCCAAAAGTATGCTACGAATTTTTCTTTTTTTTGCTTCTTTTTCATACTTCAACTGCTTGACGCTACTATCATACGCGCCATTCGCTGAGTATGTGCGCGAATATTTCACTGTAAATACACACGCACAAATGCATTGGTAAATATACACAAATGTACATATATATATACTCAGACATACATATATACACTGAATTTATGCGCACGTACCCACCCATATTCTAAATATGTATATATCTCGCTCTTCAACGACATAAAAAACCTACAAACTTCGATTGCTCGTATTTCGAAAGGTTGGTTGCTCTTTTCTTGCTTGTTTTTGGTGTTTTTGATGCTTTTTATTCGCGCAAAGCAGCAAGGATTTGAAAAATTGCGGTAATTTATAATGTTTATTTGATGCGAACGCACGAATTGCTGTAGCAAACTCCATCCATTCGCCAAGTAAATGCGCGTAAAGCGACGAAAAGTGGGCAAAATATATTTACATGCATAAGTGTTTGTGTACAAGTAAATGATGTAAAGCACACTGCTTAGCTTTAAAGCTATGATAAATTTTAAGGCAACTCGATGCGTTTAATTATGCGATTTTTCTTAGAAAAATAATGCTTTTTTTGAAAAAGAGAATTTTACCCGAATTTTAGCAGTTCTGTGGATCACAGCAGCAGTAGCTTGCGACCTGGTGAAGTATCATGAATTCGAGTCGTGGCCACACTCACTTTAAAAATTTAGAGAAAAAAATATCTAATTGCAGTCATCTCTCGGTAGAAATACTCACTGCTCAGAGCATGTTTCCTACATGAAAAAAAAACCTTCCACAAAATATAGAAAAATAATTATTGTGTTAAAAGACGAAAGCACTAATACCTAAGCTCAGCCTTGAGTCGGCTACGAAAGTACGCGGATCTACTTTAAAGCGGTCGAAGAACCACAACCCCTACCTCAGCAGCAGCAAACTAGCACCTTGTAGGCAAAGCCAAGAGCTTTGAGGAGGTAACTAAGGACAACATTATTATGAGTATACTGGAGAAAAGTAACGAAAGATGATCCAACCTGAAAAACAACTGGATATGAAGAAAGACAGCCTCAGCAAACATTTTGCTTGAGAACATCGAAAGCACTCCAGCCAGTAAGAACGCCATTCAAGACAACGTAAAGTTGCTCACATTCGGGGATACTGAATCGGTAGCGCTGTTGTTGTTGTTGGTGTTTTTGTTTTTGTTGTTGTTGTAATTGTGAACAGTAAAAAATTCCCCAAATTGAGCTTCGGGGAATATTGCGGGAGTGACAGTCCTTCGCCGGATAAAAATCCGCGACGTTCCGGTAGAAAGATCCGACTGTCGCGGTAACTATCGGATTTTAGTCGCCTCTTATTTCAGGCATGCCTTACCGCGGGTAAATTCTTGAACTCCTAACCCGCACGGGGTAAACGGTGCCGCTGTTTGAGAACGCTGCGGCCTGTTGTCATAGTAAAGTTCCCAAGTTGGAAGTACATTCCAGTCGGGATTCGAGTATATATTTAGGTACCTATCACGCCACTTGGAACTGAAAAGCATTGTAAACTTGCTACAAATCATGAATCCCTCCTTTCTTTGTAAGAATTGAAGGTTCATGAAAGTAGAGGAAGTGAACGGCATGAGCACACAGGAGACCCTACAACGACTGAACAAGAAGCACGGGAAATCTTAGTTTTTTTTTTTCTAACCTTTCAACAAACGGTCTTCGGTTTTTATGTAGAATTTCTCATCTTATGTCAGAAATTCGCTCAAAGAGCTCCGCATGCTTTCCTGAGCAGCGATCTCGATTGGAAAATTTTGTTTCTTTAATTTTTGGATGTTCTCCGATCCCTTGACCTTCCGAAGAAATACGAGAAGAGCTATGTGTACAAAAAACCAATCGACCGACTGCCATCTGGTACCGAACAGTAGGAGGTTGAACGGTGAACCCATTTCCCAACGTATATACGTCGCCAAAAATTTAGTTCTATCAGCGGAAAAACTGAATGAAGACGACCCGTAGATAACAGATATTACGATCAACAAAATGGCGCTGAATTCAAGGAGGTAAAGAGCCTGTTCAAACGATCGCTTTGCGCTTAAATTGAATGCAGTGCGATCTATTTAGCGCTACAAGAGATCAGAGCCAACAAATTTTGTAACATCGGACGTAAGTTGCTGGTTATGCCAAACTGATTGGCTTCATTAGAAGTTCTATGTCCATAGTGTTACCATCAAAGCGCTATACTGCTTACGCTTTCTACTGTGACTCCCAAGGGAAAATCATTGCTGTTCTCTTAGCGAATTGAAATAGGCCTCTTGGCCTTTTGTTCCTTGGCGATTGCGGATTGAAAAACAGATTATTCTCACCAAATATGATTAGACACTATCAGCTTCCCTATTTTTCTTGTATTTCCCACATTTATTGTCATCAAATCAAACCTAATTTGAAGGCATATCATACCAATGTCCAGTTAATAGTCCTACTAGCAGCCTTTAGTCTGAACTCCTTCGCACTAGTAATGACTTGCCAAACTTCACGCCACATATTTCTCAGATAACTCTCGCTATTCTGTATTCACTTTTACATGCCTAAAGTCGATTAGTTTGACGGTGCGAGGGTAGTGTTTCTTGTTTATGTTTCTCTTATGTGAGAAGAATTGGCAAATCTTTGACCACGTCTTGTTCTGAAAAGGTTCCAACTCTAGACAATTCATCGGTATCTCTTTGCCAAATATGGCCTCTGGCTCTTGTAACCAAAAAAATTTTCTGCTCTCCGCCAACCTTTGAGTTGACACTTTACACAGTAGAATCTCTACCGGCTTTGTTGTATAAGAAAGTAGAGCCTTAATGTACGCTTGGCTTTCTAGTTAAATATGAATTCTCTTTCTTGTGGTGCTGCTGCCATATTTATAGTTAATATTTTAGCTTGCAAGATAATGTAGTGGTTTGGCATACTGGAAAAACTTCTATTCTCGGTATAGAACGTAGTGATCTGCAGCCTCCAACCCGCAATTCATTTTATATCCACCTGTAAAGATATGCAAAGCATATCAATGTAGTATATACGTGGTTTTAACACCAAAGATGAATCAACTTTGAAATTTAGAAAATAAGTCCCAAAAACTTTCATAAATCTTTGGCAGATTGTATGGTGGAACAACTCTAATGCGTTCAATGTCAAGCGAAATTCTAAACGACTGACAATAGAATGACTTTTGCAGTAATTAATTCTGCAGTCTGGGCAGCGTTTCGTACTAGAAAATGTTACTAACGCACCTTCGAAGAAAAACTCAAGAACTTTCAGTTGTTTTGAAATTGCCTGCCTATTGGGTTTTATGGAATGCTCGCGATAAGTCGGTGGAGAATTTCAGTAAATAGTCACTTAAGTGATTAGTAAACACTGCCTCTTTTGAAATTAGATTTGTGGCATACTTTTAGGCGCAACATTGCTCGTTGTACGTAGTAAAGTTTCATATCTGATGAGTATGATGAAAATTTGAACTAAAAGTATCTCAGTCTTTTTTTTTAAATATTTTTTTTTAGATTTAAATGTAGGAAATAATTTTCAGTTACTCAATAAAGCTCAAACAAATGAACTAAATCGTAGCTTTAAATATCATTGTTTATCCACTTTACGAGCTTCGTAAGTATCACAACAAGTAAAATTCAAAATTTATTTTTCATGCTGCTGAGAATGAGTAATAAAAACAACTCTATCTCTTCGCAAAGAAGTTTAAGCTCGTAAAAATAAATGTTCAATTATTTTCATGATAAAATAAAAGTTTAATCTTTGCAAAAATTTGAATATGCAGCAATAGTTCTAAGAAGAGAAATTCAGAAAAGCAATGCATACAGATACAGACATAAATACTTGCTGAGAAGTATGAGCCAAAAGGAGTTGCTTCGTAAGTAAATATTATTGTAAAGAGATTTAAAGAACACACACACATACACATACACACAAGTAAACGTCAATGAAAAATATTATTTTAATGGAATATAAAATTTAATAGCAGAAGAAGAAGAGGAATATAGTAGCAGAAAACTAAAAAAAAAAATTAAAAATAAATGCTGAAACTACATGCAGTGATTTTTTTTTAATATTTTTTGCATATTATATTATTGGAAAATCCATATATCTATGCAGAAAAAGCTTCGATATTAAATTCTCAAGGCTGACAATAATTTTCATAATATTTTTGAAATATTGTAATAACGAGTTTTCGATTCAATTGACTTTAAAATCTTCTTAACCTAAAAAAAAAAACTTAAAAAAAAAATTTTGTATATAAATTAGAAATTTTGTAAAAAAAAATCTAAAAAAAAATTAATAAATAAAAAAGAAAATTTTTAGTGTATAATTTTATCCTAAAATACAGAAAAAATATTAAATTTTTATTACAATTTATTTTTCATTATTCTACAGCCATTTCGCAACTCTAATACAATAAAAGCTACTGCAACTACTCAACTCAGTTTCAATATGTGAGCCAAAAATTAAATAAACTTGCATTTATCAGCATATTTTCATAAATCATTTATTTCCCCCCAAACATATGCGTCATAAAGAGTGTACGAGACAATCAACACACACACACACACACACACGTGCACATTAACTGGAAATTTATTGCATTCGCTGCTCTTCAGGTTTGACTCTGCGCGTAATATCTTCTTCCATTCAATAGTTTTTACGGCTGATTTTATGTGCTTATTTATATTCATCTGTAGTACACTATATAAAGTATATATGTAATATTTAGCGTATATATATATATATATTTCTCTGCAGTAGTTTGTGTGCAGCGTTCGTATACCATTTTTAAAGGGCGATCCAAGTAGAGGTAGTTTTTTGCATAGCCTTTTTTTCACAGATCACGCGTGAGTCGTGTCAAGCTGTCAGGGTTGTTTTGTTCAATATTGTTTGGCATTTCGTTATGGAAAGACTTACGCCTGCACAACGTTTACAAATCATTCAACTTTTTTACGAAACTTCACGTTCTGTAAAGAATGTCTTTCGGGCGCTTCGCTCAATTTATGGTCAAAATAATCGGCCCACTGAGCTTACTATTCGCAACACCACCACCCATCTTGAGACCCAGCATTCATTACTGAATCATTTTCGACCGCATAGACCACGTCAAGCATGCAGTGAAGAAAATATAGCGGCCGTAGCTGAGAGTGTACAGGAAGATTGTGGCGAGTCGATTCGGCACCACTCGCAACAACTCGGACTGACGTATGAAATGACTTGGTGCATTTTATGTCGAGATCTTAAATTGAAAACGTACAAACAGCGTACAGCTTGTGCAAGAACTGAAGCCGCTCGACTTTCCCAAGCGACATCGTTTCGCTCTATGGGCACTTGAAAAATTCCAGGAAGAACTGACGTTTTCGAGCCAAATTTTGTTCAGTAATCATTCCCATTTCTGGCTCAACGGGTATGTAAACAAGCAAAATTACCGCATTTGGAGCGAGGAGAAACCTGAAGAGATTCAAGAACTGCCATCTCATCCAGAAAAACAACGGTTTGGTGTAGTTTGCAGGCCAGGTGCAATCATCGGTCATATTTTTTCAAAAATGATGCCGCTGAGAACGTAACCGTCAATGGCGACCGTTAGCACGCCACGATAACCGACAATTTGATACCTGAATTGAAGCTCGTGATCTCCGCGACATTTGATTTCAACACTACGCCGCCACTTACCACACATCGCATAAATCAATGGATTTATTGAGATAACACTTCGATGAGCAGATAATTTCAAGTTTTGGGCCGGTCGTGGTCAAGAAAGATCATGTGATACCACACCGCTGGACTTTTTCCTGTGGGGATATGTAAAGTCTAAAGTCTATGCGAACAATCCCGCTTCGATTCAGGCGTTGGAACAAAACATCACGCCTGTCATTCGCCAGTTACTAGTCGAAATACTCGAACGGGTCATCGAAAATTGGACTCAACAGATGGATCATCTGAAACGTAGTAGCGGCCAATATTAGAAAGAGATAATTTTCAATAACTAAATGCCAAAGAATGTTCTTTCGAATAATAATGACACCATTAAATTCGAGTTTTCTGTATTTTTTTCTTTAAAATATATGGAAGCCTCGAAATGGATCACCGGTTATTTCATTTCATGCGATTTCATTTTATTTAATTTTTTTTTTAATTTTTTTTTTAATTTTTTTTTGTGTTATTTTACTTTATATTTTTTGAGTATTTTTTTAATTCTTTTTCTTTTCATTTCGTTTCATTTTATTTTAAATTATTTTATTTTAATTTATTTTTTTTTATTTTCTTTTTTTCTTTTTTAATATTAATTTTTTTATTAAGAGCATATTTTAAAATTCTTCCTTCAAAACTTAGACTCGTCGAATACATGTATATTTATAAATATTCATTTTATATTGCTGCAACAAATGATTTAATATTTAAATAAATTAATATCTTTAAATTTGCCCTCAATCTATTATTTTTATACTCACAAAATTACGTTTGGCTCATATTCTTTGAGTACCGTTTCATAAATCTCCATGGCCTTGCTCTCAATTACCCTTCTCCTCAATATCATTTCTTTTGCTACCCTAACTTTAAATAATTGCCCTACAATTTGCCATCAATTGCAATATGCAGGTAAATTTTGCAATATCTTTAGCATTTACTTCAATTGCCCCTCCTTATTTTCCTTTGCACCTCTTGTTCTAATTCACCTGTTTCTGCTCTGCTGTATCGCGTTTTTTTTTTTTTTTTGAATTCAGATTGTTTACTACCTTCGTTACCTTCGTTCCATTTACTAAGTTCAATATTTTCCGTTTGATTGCGTTCGGTGCAAGCGTTCACTTTTATTGTTACCTTTAATCTATCTCTTGCATTCTTAGCTGCTGCTGCTGCTCTCTCTCTCTCTCTCTCTCTTTCTCTCTCTTTCTGCTTGTCAACAGGTTTCTTATGTTTTTACGATGCGTGTAATTTTATATAGTCTGCTCTACTGCATTTTCCAATCAATCTACAGTTCATTTGTTTTTGTATTTATAATTTTTTGTGCAAAAATTCGGTTGGTTCTGCAAGTGAGCTGTGAGATGCAGGTCGATGGCAAATATTAGGATAATATGAGATATAAGCGCATGGAATATGAAATCTACATTTCAATGAAAGTTACTTTGAGGGACTTTAATAGTAATGAGACTGAGTTTAGAGAACAATAAATGTGCTCTTCGAGTCTTGCTCACCGCACTTTAGCTCAGTTTCTCTTTAGAAATTGCCGCTCTGGAAAGCTTAGAAAATTATGAGATTACTAGAGAATTACTTACTCTGTTAGAGTAAGCTCCAAGGAGTTTCGATTTTCAATAAAATTATTTTCCCGCCTAATTGCCATAGGCAACGCTCAAGCGATTATTGCCGAATTAAGAAATCGTTTTCATATTTTTAAAGCATTGGAGTCTCCAAGTAAAATCAGGTTATTCTCCAACTGATACCTCCAAACGTAGTGGAGATCTTCTTCTCCTACTTCTGCGTCCATTAGCGGGCACTGCATCGAATACTTTCAACGATGTAGCGGTTTCACTCATCCGTACGACCTAACCTAGCCATCACATCCGCCCACTTCTCTCATTTTAATTCGCTCAACTACATCAATGTCAGCGGATATCTCGTACAGCCCATCAGTCGAGTGTCTGCGGTATTTGCCATTGTCAACACCCAGAGCAACGTACATCTGCCACACAACCTTTCTCTCAAAAACTCCCAAAGTCGACTACATGAAATTTTCTTCAGAAAATTTTGCTTAAAAAAATTTACATTTCAAATTTTGTTAAAGATTCTCTTCAAAAAATCTCTTCAAAAGATTCTCTTTAAAAAACTCCCATACAGCATTCTCTTAAAAATTCCCCATGCGCTTGTGAAACTGCTTCCAAGATGGTTTTCTCCGTTGTAGTTAAGGAATCAATATCTCAAATCTCGACGGTAGCTTTCGGCTTTAGGTTGGCTACTGATGTCGATTCTTTTAACGTGATCCTCAGAGTCTCACAGAAGTTTTGATTGGCTGTCTGTCCTTTTTCTAATTCTAAGAGGATGGCGCTTGCTCTAGTTTTCCATGTTCCACGTATCTTGACTTGGTTCTCTTCTGGCTTTATTTTAGCCTTGATATTTAGGAGGACTTCTGCGTAGCTTTTTCCGTCTGCAGGCTTTATGATAACAACCTCAAATGGCCTCTTTTATCTGGTTTTGGGCTTATTCTTATCTGTGTCTTTCTTAAGTCCGCCTTGCGTTAAGTGTTTTTCGAAGGCGGACTTGAAGCGCGACGTTCCGAGGACGACGTAGCGGGAGCTGCACTTTGGCTGTTCTTCTCTTTAGTGACATTGGTAGCTTTTGCTTCTTTCTCAATCATCATTCAGTTTCGTCTGTAGCTTGTTATTACGTCAAAAAGCTCGTCCAACTGGGCTGTACCATTCTTGATCTCTTGAGGAGCTGCTGGAGTGCTTTGATCTGTTATCGCAATGATCACTGTTGTGTTAACGCTTTTTTGAGAAACCGGTGTTAGTTGGAGTACAGGCTCTCGACGCTCGTTTAAGTTCGAATGCTCTCATTTTTGATGCTGTTATTTCTCCTTAATATTCGGAGTTTTTTTTTTTTTTTTTTTTTTGTATTCATTTTTGTTTATATGTGTCTCCGCTTCGAGCCGCTATCTCCGCACGTTGTACAGCCGCTCTGTCAAAGGACCCGAGGTAGTCTGCGCATATGATAGGTCCCGCGAGAGTTGACACCATTCCTTATGAGAGATTGTGTGCAGAGCCAGCCAGGTGCAAAATCAGGAGTTTCATCTCAACTGAACCAACTTAATGGCGACATGGTTTGAACGTACTTGAAGACCTGCCAGGGTTTTATCGTGACGGAGTAAATTGTGAAATTAGCCTGCCAGCCATTTCAGCAAGGTGTCATCCTTGTTTTCTAAAGTGGCAGAAAACCCACTTTTATCAGCTCAAAAGCAATATTATTCCTATCATATTCCAGTATGCCGTAATCAGGATCTTGCAGGTCTCGATACTGATAGGTCTGAGCCCAGATTGTTTGTGCAAATTCATACATAGGGATTTTCACATGACAGTTTACTTTGTAGCGTCCCACGTCGCTCTGTTGCCTGCCTTTCATGCATAGGTATGCCCTCAAAGCAATCCATTGAAGTTTGTGGATGCTTATTTCGAGGCGACATCTATTCACCTCGTCACCAGAGATTCATAGGATTTTTCAGGTCTTTTAAACCGCATTCTCCTCTCCTGTCGCTCTTGGTCAGGGGCTGCTTGTTGGGTATAGACAGCTGGCCTAATAGACGTAAGCCGTCTACAATCCGCCAATCTGTAGCCCTCGATGGCCTGAGCTCAGCCGAATTCATCCCCTTTAAGCCCATCAACTGCGCCAAATTAAATTGCCTCTGCAAATGACTTCCTGTCTTGCCTGTCTTTCATATTCAACAATTCTTTGTGTCTTTATAGTTGCTGCAGTAAATAACAACAACAACAACAACAACAACAACAACAGAATTGAAACAGAATGAAGGCAACAGTCAACATTTCAACAGCAAAGAAATGAGAAAATACAAGAGATCGAAGAGGAATGAGACAACAACAACAGCAGCGGAGGAGGCTTGAGGCAGTAATGACAGTGAAATGAAGCGAAGGCGTCAACGTAAAAGGAGGAGGAGTTTGTAAAATCAGACAAAGTTAAGTCGGCTGTAGCGCCTTGAAATATGCTATGCTTTATGGCATGCATGCATGCATACACATATGTATGTGCTGTATGCTCTATATGTATGTATATGTAGGCAAATTTAAATATCGAAATGATTGCAAATATTATTGAATGGCTGGATGGTTGGATGGATGAATGTTTAACTGCTACCATTTTTTTTTCATTTTGCAGCATTTGCAATACGCACATACGGCAGCAGTGGTGAAGGGGGAAGGGCTTGTTTGCGTACTTTTTTTTTTTACTTGCTCACCCTTGGCTGCTTGCTTGCTTGCTTGCTGTCTTTGATAGCTATTGATATTTGCAGAGGAGTTTTTTGCATTTTTTTTTTATTTTTGCAATTTTTATGTGAATTTTTTTTCATTTTTTTTTTTTAATTTTTATTGTAAATTTTTCTTTTCAGATTTTTTAAATTTTTTTTTTTTCAAAAAAAATTCTTCTGTGCGTTCTCTCTGTTATGCCTCGTCTCAATTTTTTTTTTTGGCACTTATTTGATATTGTTTCTTTGCTGTTCAACAGATTATCGCTTACATTATTTTTCTGTAAATTTCTTTTTTACTTTTTCTTGCCTTTCACTCTATGCAAATAACTTTCCTTTCAGCTTGTCTGTTGATATGAACTGAAATTGAAGGCTCTTAAATAGGGGGAAAAGCAATTTTTGTGAAAAAAATTATTTTTTTTGCAAAGAGTCAGTGAACAGTTATGGCGCTCATTTGTTGTTGTTGTTTTCAAGAATCAAAAACATTAAAAAAAAAATATTTGTTTTCATATGGATTTATCTGCGAAATAAATTCGGCATCCTTAGAAGAAGAAGAAGAAGAAGAAGCTGCGCGTTAATCAAATTAAGTGCTCGCTAATAGGTTATGTGCATGCTTTCCGCCCCCTCCTTCATCACATTCACCACCCCAGCCAAGCGCCAAATCCACTCACTGCATATTATAATGGCTTACAAGCTCATTCATTGCTCAAATCGATCTGTTTGCGTGGCTGCTGTTGGCGCTCAACAAACAGAGTGCGCCCATGACGCGTCTGCTGATGAATAATAAATTGCTAATCATAAATATTGCAAAATCAGTAAGAAACCAAAAGCAAACAGACGGGGAAAAAAGCGAAAAAAGTAGAGAAAAAATAAAAAAATAAACGAACCACGCCAGCCGCCTGAAGGCGCTAAAAGGAGTTGCAAGAAACGCGCTCCTTTTCTCTGCAACTGAACACGCCAACAAGCAATATGCCAATTGTTAAATTGGTTGAAAATAAATGGATACTCTATACATACATACTCGTATATCAATATGTATGCATGTATGTATTTGTTACAGCTATTCATTCAATCGCTCAATCAATCGTTCATCGCCTCGTATTTTGTGTAGTCAACGGCCGCCGTCAGCTTCTGCTTTTTTGTATATTTGCCAAAAAATATTGTTTCGAAAAGCACCAGCGTTAGCATTAATGGAGCGTTTAATGTCCATTGGGATATATTTTTTTATTTTTTTATTATTATTATTTTTTTTTTTTTTTTGCTTTTATATTTTGCTTCAACCAACAATTTTGCTTTCCTAAATCCTAAGCAAAAAATAAATAGAAAAATTGCTGAGCTTTGCTTCTTGCTACCAAAAAGGTGGTAAAAATATTGCAAAAAAAAAATGCACAAATAAGGAAAAGCAACTAATATGAGCACAGAGTTAAGACAAATAGGCAGAATTCTCTGGGGTATACTTTTTTTTTGCTTACTCCCTTGTTTTAACTTAAGCCTCAGCACTTCCAATAAACTTAAATACAGCGAGAAAGGTAAAGAAACTGTTTTTAAATCAATAAAAAATTTAAAATAATAATATTAGCACTTTTGTGTTGTAACCACTTCAAACTAGTCCATTGCATAAAAAATTACTTGGATATTTCCAACAACAAAAAATTCAAAATTTAGAGAAAATTCTCAATTTTTTACAATAAACATCGGTAACGTATGCTAAGATAATTTTTATTACTCCAAACCAAGTTGTAGTCAAAAAATGTTGCCTACATTTGGGCGCATCATATATTTTAGCATAGACGCGCACCCTGCCGTACTGGTAGTTACTAGCAAAATTTGTACTTTAAGCGAACAAAGAATATTAGTTAATAATAAAATTAACGGACATGGTATGGATGCAGGCCTGCTTCCTCATCGCACAACCTAGAAAAGGGAGTAGCGCTTGTTTAGAATGCGGTAACCAACCCGAGTGGAATCTTGGCTCACACATAAACGAGAGAGAAGTTTAGTTGAAGCCATTTATGGAAATGATACCGAGAGTTTAAGGTGAGAGCGAAACGTATTTTCCAAGAGAAAAAGGGAGAGACCAAAACACAAAAGCATGAAGAGGCATATTACAGCAGAATCGGAACTTTTTTCTGTTGATTGATAGTCAGAATATACTGAGGACATGGAACACTTCCTCAGCCAACTTAATGAAATGCAGTGAAAAGAAAACACCCGGAGCCAGAAACTCCCATCATTGACGATGATGTAGATGCTCCATCAACTATGAAAGAAAGCGGTGGAAGCCATCGCTTATCGCCCGAGCTATTCAGATAAAGCGGCGAAGTACTGGCAAGATGCATGCATCAGCTTCTTTGCAGGATATGGTCGGATGAAAGTATGCCCGACGAATGGAACCTAAGTGTACTCTGCCCAATCCTAAAAAAGAACCAACACACACCAGCTGTTTGTCGATTTGAAAAGCTGCCTTGGATGGCATGAAAAGAAGCTGCCTCTACACCGTTATGTCTGAGTTTGGTAACCTCGCGAAACTTCTACGGCGGAACCTTGACAACATCAAAAATCGGAATGTACCTCACTACCGTTCCGTATTAAGCGAATGACTCTGCTATTGAACGAGGCCAAGACCAACTAGAGAGGCGATGGAAGGATGAGCTATGGAAGATATACGACGACAGTGACATAGTTTACAGAGAGAGTGGCTCGCTGGCCTGGTCATTGTTCGGATGGAAGAAAACAAGCTAGCTCTCAAAGTATTCGATACAGTAACCGCTGGAGGAAGCAGAGGAAGAGATTAAGCAAATAGTGATCTGGTTTCTTCAAGTTTAGGCAGTGTCTACGAGAAATAAGAATAAAAGGTCATCGCTCGGATGGAAGAAAACACGCTAGCTCTCAAAGTATTCGATACAGTAACCGCTGATGACAGCAGAGGAGGAGATCAAGTGAAGAGGGGCCTGGCTTCTTTAAGTGTAGACAATATCTACGAGAAAGAAGGATAAAAGTAATGAAAATGTTTTTTTTATTGAATTCTATTTTGTTTTATGCTGTTTCTGGTTTGTTTTTCTTCTAAATTCTATTAATTTTTATTTTCTTCTTTCATTCCCTCACTCACACTTGATACATGTGACTGCAGCCATTTCAAATTAAAATAAATTTGGAAAAAAGTAATTGAAATCTATTAATATATTAACACATAAATAAAACAAAGCAATAAACAAGTGTCGCATAAAAGCTGCAAAATGACAATTTTCAAAATATTTCTTTCAAATTAAATTTCCATTGGAGACCAACACTCGCCCGCCCAACGAAAGCGAAGCTAAAATTTGGCAGTTGAAGTGTCATTTATAGATTTGTAATGCTTATTGTGCCAATTGAATATTGTGTGAGCATGTGTTACACTGTTATGCAGTGTCTTTAGCATAAGTGCCAGGACATAAAACGCCCTCAACTAACCAGCGAGCGCCAACGACAAGCACCTCACCCCGGCTATCCGCCTATCCACCGAAAAGTATGCGCAATATGCAAAACAGAGAGACACACCACGATAGACCATGAGTAAGCGGCGGCGGCTGAGGAGGGCGGGTTCGGACTGAACGTCTAGAGTAGTAAATATTCAAAAAAAAGTGAATAAAATCACAGCATATGTTGCCATTTAATGTAATCGCACAGCACTTGATATTATTTTTAACAATTCTTGCTTATGTGAAAAATGGGTAACCAGAGCAAGGAGTGGGGAACAAATGGTGGAAAGTCGATGTATGCGACTCACTCCCATTCTTCCTTGTCCAACACATTTCGTTAGATTTTTATTATTGTTGTTCAAATTAAAGAGAGAGAGAAAGCATTTCTGGAAATGTGTATATTATATATGTATGTATGTGCGAGAGTGCGGAAATGGCAAGTGATTTGCATATGAAATTCAACGATTTGTGGGTGTGTGTCCTGTGTTCCAAGGAAGCCACTCGCCAAATTACACTCGATCAGCGGTCTTTGAATTGTCAAGTCAAGCAAGTTCAAGCAGCTTTCAGCTACAACTCGTTACGAGCGGTTATGCACAGACGTTGCACTAGAGCTAGACAAGCTGCGACAGACGGAAGTGACTGGCGCGCAGTCTAGTACTTCCGTTCGTCCAAAATGACAATTGGCATTTTGTAGTAACACTTAAAGCTGGAGAGTTTGAAGTAATTGCTTAACAGTGTTTAAAAAAAATTTAAAAAATTGTGAAAAAATTTATCATAAATCATAAATAAAAAATTATAAACCATAAATCACAAATCATTAATCACTAATCATTAATCATTAATCATAAATCATAAATCATTAATCATTAATCGGAAATCATGAATCATAAATCATAAATCATAAATCATAAATCATGAATCATGCATCATAAATCATAACTTATAAGTCATAAATCACAAATCATATATCATAAATCATAAATCATAAATCATAAATCATAAATCATAAATCATAAATCATAAATCATGAATCATGCATCATAAATCATAACTTATAAATCATAAATCACAAATCATAAATCATTAATTTTAAATCATAAATCATTAAACATAAATCATAAGTCATAAATCATAAATTATAAATCATAAATCATTAATCATAAATCATAAATCATAAATCATAAATCATAAATCATAAATCATAAATCATAAATCATAAATCATAAATCATAAATCATAAATCATAAATCATAAATCATAAATCATAAATCATAAATCATAAATCATAAATCATAAATCATAAATCATAAATCATAAATCATAAATCATAAATCATAAATCATAAATCATAAATCATAAATCATAAATCATAAATCATAAATCATAAATCATAAATCATAAATCATAAATCATAAATCATAAATCATAAATCATAAATCATAAATCATAAATCATAAATCATAAATCATAAATCATAAATCATAAATCATAAATCATAAATCATAAATCATAAATCATAAATCATAAATCATAAATCATAAATCATAAATCATAAATCATAAATCATAAATCATAAATCATAAATCATAAATCATAAATCATAAATCATAAATCATAAATCATAAATCATAAATCATAAATCATAAATCATAAATCATAAATCATAAATCATAAATCATAAATCATAAATCATAAATCATAAATCATAAATCATAAATCATAAATCATAAATCATAAATCACAAATCATTAATCATTAATCATTAATCATTAATCATAAATCATAAATCATTAATCATTAATCGGAAATCATGAATCATAAATCATAAATCATAAATCATAAATCATAAATCATAAATCATAAATCATAAATCATAAATCATAAATCATAAATCATAAATCATAAATCATAAATCATAAATCATAAATCATAAATCATAAATCATAAATCATAAATCATAAATCATAACTTATAAATCATAAATCACAAATCATAAATCATAAATCATTAATCATAAATAAAAAATTATAAACCATAAATCATAAATCATAAATCATAAATCATAAATCATAACTTATAAATCATAAATCACAAATCATAAATCATAAATCATTAATCATAAATAAAAAATTATAAACCATAAATCACAAATCATAAATCATAAATCATTAATCATAAATAAAAAATTATAAACCATAAATCATAAATCATAAATCAGAAAGAACTGTTATATATTCAAGTAATCTTTCGAGTAGTATTTAGGAGTTGCCTTAGAGTGCCAGAGGGTCTCTGCCGATTCGTCTTCTCTTTGCTTATTGAAGCAATCTTTTGGTCGGACTCAGCGAATCGCTTGGTTTTAAACACTTTTTGAACATATCTAAAATCATATTGGGCCATTAGAGGCTAGATTCGCTAGAAGACTTAATTTTTTTGATTTCGGTTTTTTAAATCGAATTTTTCAACTGTGCGCGTACACTTTCCACACATTTCGCTTAAACGTCTCAATAATATTTATGGCGACATTTTTTCTTAATAGCCTCGTGACATATGCAAGTATGTTGTGTAGCGATTTTCCGCTGTCCTACAGGACACGCCTGCCTTGAGGAGTTTACTCAAAAGGAAAAGTCCAACAATAGCCGCCAAGTGAAATATATATGCACGAGACATTTGGAAAATAAAAATTTTAGCGCATAAAAATGTCATGCCAAACAATTGGCAAGCAAAGTATAGCAAAAATAAATATTTCACCTATGTCTGAGGGGGGGTGAGTGCGTGAGTGAGTGGAAATTTGCATTTTCTCCTCGTGCTGTATAAATCCCCCCAATAAAAATATTGGCTGCCGACTGAGTAAGTGAAAGTACATGGAATTACTTGCCTGTCTTGCGCCTTTACCCAAGCATTGCGCTTTATTTATGGCAAATCACATTGAATTTTTATTGCATGGCCACCATGTCGACAATGCGAATTGGAAAATTCAAATTTTTATTTCAATTTTCACATTATAAAAAATTTATTTCCGGCCGTGAGGTGTTGGCAATTTCTTTATTAAATTGTTATTGGTGGGTGCAAACGAAAAAGAATAGAAAACTCAATTATTGCATACTTCTGTGCGTTCAACACGTACAAAACCGTTTGCTGCGAAGAAGTGGAAATTGAGAGAAAAAATATTTAAAGATTTTGCCAAATTGTTGTTTTCCAGTTTTCAAAAATGAACGAGTTCATGGCGCTCAAATGAACACAGAGGAGAGAGCCAGCACGAGTTGAAGTTTTAATTACTTTTACGCCCAAATGTATGCCATAAATCGAAGCTAGTAAGCACATGCACACACGCATATTTATAAAAACTCAATGTTTGGTGCAAAAGTATTATCACTTTGCCTTCAGAAACCATTTTTTATTACTCAAGAGAATTTTTCCCCCTTTTTTTTTGGATATTTGTACGCTTTTCCTCCCACTCTCTTCTCCCACCAACTGGCAGGTATAAAAATTACATACAATACATCAAATAATACTTAAAAACCAACACATACTCATACTCCCTTCAGCGCTTCCAAAGCATAGCTGGCTAACACTGGGGAATTTGCTGAACAAATATTTCACATGCACCCCCGCCGCTCAGCAGCTTACTCGTACTCACACTCTCACTCGGACTCGCACTCGCTCACTAAACTTTACTTAATATCCAGAAGTACCAGCCGCAAATCCCAATTGTGCTTCAAATGTATTTCAACGTTATCTATCAAAGTTTTGGTTGTGCGCTTTGACTCACTCTTTTCTTGCTGCTCCTCTCTTTCCTTCTTTCGTCTTCAACACTTTGCTGGCCTTTCAAAGCTTCTTTTTTTCTCGGCCGCTTGCACTGTTGTACTGAGTCCTTTGGTGTATTTATTTGTTTTTTCCGACTCTTATTTTTTTTTCATTTCCTTTTCTCTTTTTGTTGTACTTCTTCCCAATTTATCACTTCTACATAAATGCGTTTTATGTTACTGTTTTTGTTATGATTTATTTACACCTTTTTTTTTGGTTTGGTATTGTTCGTTATTTGTTTTAGTTTATGGCGCTTATTTTTCATTCAATCGCTCTTTATGGTTGTACAAATTAGTTTTCATATTCCTTCACTTCCTTTTTACTGTAGTTTTTGTTTTCATTCACTTCAAAATGGTTATGGTATTGATTGACTCGAATACATTACTCTTCCCTTTATCTTGTATTTTTCGAATTTTTTCATAACCTTTTAAGGTGTTTCAATCATTTTTCTACCCAAAAATCATAATAATGAAAATTGGCAACATGGTAAGTGACAAAATTGGGTACATCAGTAGAGCGCATAAAAAGTATAATAAGCCAACGAGTAGCACTGAAATAATATGTGATGAAAAAGTTATAAAGTTTATCTTTTTGGAGAGTTGGAATTTCACGTGACGAAAATTGGCAACATAGCAATAGAACACTGCAAAATTTTCATAAAAAGCCCAAAAGGTGAGAAACGCTTGACATGCAACATTTTGTTTATTAAAAATAAATAAAATTTTCTCACATTTATTATATTTCGGCGAATATATCATGAAATTTGGCAACGCTGTGAAAACAAACATGAGTAAAAGGCATAGAATGGTATAATAATCCAACGAGGAGTAGTAAAAAAATATTTTTAAAATAGTTATAAACCTTATCTCTTGGAAGACTTGGAAATTCCAGTGACGAAACTTGGCAACGTAGCAACCAAACACTGCAAAATTTTCATAATGAAGCCTAAAAGATTAAAAAAGTGAGCACTTGGCTTGATAATTTTTTTTTATTATAAATAAATAAAATTTTCACACTTTTGTTTTATTTCGACGAAGATATCATGAAAATTGGCAACGCTGTAAAAAAAACGAAATTGATTAAGGTCTATAGAAATAATTGTAGGCCAACGGCGAGCACTAAAATAATCTATGAGAAAAAATTTAATTATAAAAAATAGTTAAAGATAAATGTTTTATGTTTTTTCCGCTTTTAACTATCGATTTTTTTTTAGATTGTTGTAGGTCTTTCAAAAATTCGTCCCCCTAAAAGCTTGAATGATGAAGTTTGATAACGCTGTAAATGGCAATATTCAGGTTATTCTGTTGTAGTAAACGCAACAATATTTCCAAAAATTGCGTTTCGGGAAATATGGCGGGTTTGACAATCCTTGGCCGCATAAAAAATTCGAGTCGTTCCGGTAGAAGACTTGAATGTCAGAGAAAAATTTTAGATTTTAGTCGCCTCTCACGACAGTCATGCCTTGCCGTGAGGAAATTCTTGAATCCCTAATCTGCAGGGCGCTGAGTTTGTAGTTTGGGAGAGTATAGGAAAAATATATGTGTTAGATTTGTACAAAATAATGAAAATTGGCAACATCGTAATTGAGCACGACAAAAATGACATGAGTAAAATGAAAAGCTTATATAAGAGAAACTAACTTAACACAAAACTGCTATTCAAAGTCAACAAAAGAGTTATTTTTAAATTAATAAAATCACTGCGCTGAAAATTGGCAACATAGCAAATTTTAATTTGCACCATTAGAGACCACTAAAAGAAAAAATAAAGTAAGAATTAATTGAGAGAAAAAACGTATAAAAAGTCCCAAAATTCCCTCCATATTTGTACATAAAATCATTAACCAAATAAAGTTGGCGAAAAGTGACAACATTGCTTAACGTAATTAATATGGCAAATTATTGCGTTTAGAATTCAGAATTCAGACTACAAAAGAAAAACTGAAAGGTAAGCCCAAAAGTAGTACTACTTTTTCTCTTTCATAAAAAAAACAGCCTTAATTTAGCCATAGAGCTACTTTATAATCGGAAAAATGGAATTTTTTCTAGCCGTTCAAATTTTTAAATATTTTACTAAAAAGCCAAAGCACTTTTTGGAGCATTTAAAGGGGAAAATTCACAACGGAGCCAATGTCGACTTCAAAAAATGAATACACTTGTTATCTCTGTTAATCTTACAAAGATCACTTGCACTCAGATAACTCAAGAAATCATGTTTGGTGTGCGACTTTGATATAACTAAATATTTGCGCCCAAATGTAGGCAACGTTACGCCAGTTTTTCTTTTTCTTTATAACTCTATCTTTGACATAACTTTTTCCCCCTCTCAATAAACTGAGAGGAAAGTTGCTAATAACATAATAGTTTCTAAAACGTTTATGTAGTGTGAGTAATTGCAGGATGAGAGGCTACTTGGCTAGCTGCAGAAATTCCCAAACACGCGCAAAGGCGATCTCTTTGGCTAATCACTTCATTTTATGTCCCTTTTTGTATTATTTTATTTGGTTGTATTTTTTTTTTTTTTTTTTTTTTTGCAACAAAATATCCAAAGTGTGTTTCTTAGTGATTACACTTGAAGCAAACCCCTACCTAATACCACCGTTTCCCCATTGCAATTCATCTCTGTCGCCTAATAGTGATATAAACGAGCTTAGCAGCGTCAACAGCAACCACCGAAAACTAAGTGGACTTTTATGAGTTTGTGCCAATTTTGGCAAAGTTTCCGGTTGTATTTTATTATTATTAGTATGGCTGATTTTTCGTGAAAATTATATATGAGAAAATGTATTTTAGCAAAATCTGCCTCCACAACAAATATGACTAGTGATTTTATGACTTTTCTTTGCCACCGAATTTAGTTATTCTGCTTAGAGAGTATGGAGGCTCTTCTGCGGCTGGTTTGACAAAAAAAAAAAAAAAAAAAAAAAAAAAAAAAAAATTTTAGTTTAATAATATAAGCAATAGAAACCGCTACGAGCTGCTGCGTTGCTACTTGAACTGTTTCTTTCCTGCTTAAATTATTATACAAATGGGAGTTCATTGCATACTTTTTGGGGCGCACAGAAACTGAGAGTCATTTATACTCAACACCAGTTGTAGCTGTAGGAGTGGGAGAGTCGAGAGCGGGAGGGGCGGGAAATATGTATTAGTGGTCGCTTTTATAAATTGCTCCATAAATGAATGTATGCCGCGGCGCTCAACTCGTTGGAAATTACTTGTGCAAAGTGGTAGCCCAGCTTGTGGCCTCCCTCTCTCTCTGTCTCTCTCTCTCTCTCCATGGACATTTCGCCGCTTTTGTAGCGTTTGCAATAACGAGTTCATAATGGCAACATATTAATTTTGTGCGAGTATTTTTATCTCCCCAAGTGCTTCAAAAAAAAAAAAGAAGAAGCAGACATGAAATACTACTTACAAATACACTCACACTTATACACGTATGACACATGTGTAGTACGCTCCAGCTACCAACGACATGAGGGTTGCGAAAATTTTGCCAACTCCACGAAAGTGAAATTAAACCCAACGGTGTTTGTTGGTGTAAGTGTCTGTGTGTGTGTGCGCGTGTATGTGTGTTGTGCGAAAGTGACAGCGCTTTATTGTTTACGCGAGAATTATTGCTCTTCTGCGTGCATTGCAGCGCAAGCAGCACTTCAACTGCGAAGTACGTACTGAGCAGTACTGCAGTTCTTTGTGTTGAATTTTTAATTTATATTTTTTTCTTTTATGCAAAAAAGCATTTTTATTATTCTTTAAAAACATCCCCCTCTTCAAAAAAAAATTTTTTTTTTCTTTGCGTTCAAAGTCTGTCATCATCAACACATCAAATTACTGCTTTGGTGAGTGACACATTCCACGCCCCCAAAGCTCTTCACGTGACACACTCCGCTCGTATGTTAATTTGCCTAAAAGTATGCAATTACATGCATGCTGTAGACTATAAGCTGGCATTAAGCTTTCATTAAAGCATACAAGTGTTTTATAGAAAATGTTAAACATAATTGAGTATTAAATCAATAAAAAAAAATCACACTTAAGTGGACAGCAGTACATACTTGAGCCCTTTGAGGGAAGTGAATGAAGCTTTAGAAATATTTTGGCTGAGTTCATCTCAAACTTATTGAAAAGTTTATACCAACCTGTTCTATGTATGCCCACCATCAGGTACTGTAGTAGTCACTAAGCCATGAAAAGTATAACGACATAACTGAACTGTGGTGATTCAAGTGGAGGTTTGAGAGACATACTACGGCTTGATTGCTTTACTGGTCGTCGGTAGGTCTATAATCAACTACATCGTCTGCATCTTAATTGGTTCTGAATTAAGCATATTTCAATGGACACGTCTCGAAGTATTCATATGCAATAGTTGGACTTTCTTTGGCTTCCTTAGGGCATCTTACTCCCCAGCGAGAGAAAGAGTAAACAAGAGCATAAAGAGTCTTTCTAAATGGCCTACGAAGACTATTTGTATGTAATCCTTAGTCCAGAGGTCGTAAAGTGTGTAAGTTTAGCTGAGTTGCGTTCAGTAGTTGTAATGGGTCACAGACCTGTAACTAACCGCACTTAAATCTCTTAGCACATTGTTATGCTCTCTAATGCACCTATGAGTGTCTTTCGCAGCTTCTCAGATACCTAAAAAAAATATTATCAGGAATGGTGATTTTAAGCCCAGGTCGCCAGCTCGGCAGGTGCAAAGTTCTTACCACCAGCCTTATCATTATCAACAGGTATAAAAGCAATAAAAAAACACGTAGGTCATAAGAAAAGTAGGTGATGAGAGGAAGTTGGCGATGAGGAGGGCCTGCACCGTCTGGTATTGTCGTCTCACCCACACTGCGTATTATGCTTACGCAACCGTGTTCTCCGCACTAACTCCAAATAATTTGCAGCCGAAGGAGTAGTGAACTTATACACTTCTCGTCGTCGAAGAGCCAGACATATTAATCGTGGTTTGAGCTTGAGAGATGAAGTATGGAGTTGTGAGCGGAAGGAACTTCCACATCGCCCGAAATTAAGTCTTTTTTTTAAGTTTTCCATCGACCGTAGGCCTCTGAGCTGCATCTTCATGGAGAAGGAGAAGGCAGACACGTCGTCTATGTGCACTTTTCATTCTTTATTGGCGTTGGCTCCACTTACGTGATTATAGCCGATTCCCCAATTGCTGTTAGAAGCATTTTGCTCTACTTTTTTCTGTCATGCTTCTCTATTCAACTCCCTGTATCTGTCCACAAGCAGTTTTTTCTCTCCCCTACAATGCTGTTTCGTTGGCACCTGTATCTTAAGTAGCTTGAAATGTCTTCCCACAATTCCCTTGCACTGAGTGGTTGATGAGTGCTTTCAGAGATCAGGAGTGTAAATCAAGTAGAAACTTGGTAGACTGTCTGATGGTCTGTTGTGAATGCAACTTCTTCTCAACATCCAAACTTTCTTGTGTTTGTTGGTAGGCTTTCTTTACTGCTCAGACGCGAGGGCGTATATTGACTCCAGGAAGATCTTGGTCCAGCAAGGAATGTCAAGCCCCCCCGAGTGTATTTCTGACATGAAATAAAAATTTCTCATATAAAACCATCTGCCGTTCGGTGGTGGCTTAAAAGAAACTGTAGGTCTCTCCATTTACTGGAAAATCTTAAAGACATACACGGAGCTCGGCTAAAAATCTAGTCCGAGTCGATGTTGGGACCTCTGAGCCTTGCAAATCGGATACATGTGCTGCGAATTATTCGATCCGATGACATTTGTATAGCTTGATGATCTTTCTATGCCAGAATCTGGTACTTTAGACAACCACAAATCGGACGCGCCAATGTCGATCAGTCTCAACGTATTTGGGGATGTTTCGTCTCTGTTGTCATCATGACGGAGGCACTCAAGGCGTTCATAGAAGGTATCTTTGATCACATCGTCCTTATCTTCCGTCGGGATGTGGACGCTAATCAGCGATATGTTAGTAAACATGACTTTAATGCGGATTGTGACAAAACATTCTACCATCGTCGAGAGTCATTCGTACCCGGTGACTGAGTCTCGCTCCTCGTCTTCAACATCAAATTTGCTCTTCCTTATATAAGTCAGCTGTAGTATGTGCCATAAGGATGTACAGTCATTCGGTCTTGTTCCGTTCAACGTCTCTCTAGAACATTGCTGATATCAGCCCTTATTTAACTGTGAACATCGAACAGCTGCAGAGCAATGTGCGACGAAGACATGAGAGTAGAATTTAGTCTTGTCTTGAAACTATAACTGCGTAACCAGAAGCAGGACTACACCCCAGTGCAAAGCTAGTGAAATTAATAGTCAGCAGTACTTCTATGAGTTCAGACTATGATCCGACCATTGCTCGGCACAGAATCAAATCAGAAATCTCATTTAAGACACTCTGCAAGTTAAAAACATACCATAACTCTCTGGCCCACTGCAGTGTCTCAACTCCCTTTTAATTCATTAAAGGCCTCCAGCAATTTAACTAAAAGCTTACAGCTCCCGGTGCGCCCACTGGCATAAATATTCGACCAATTCCACACACACACACAAAAAATCAGGCAAAACACTCAAAATAAAAGTCATACTCGAATAATGAATGAAAAATCAGTCGAATTGAAAGCAACTTCATGTGACCGAACTTCGCTTGAAAACACAAAAAAAGTAAAAAACAAAAACAATAACAAAAGCAAGCACAACAATTACACTCGTTAAGCGGCTGAGCTGATGATGTTGACTTGCAGCCGCCCAGAAACAAAAAAAAACAAAAAAAAATTGTGTAAAATGCATTTTTAATAAACACTTCGAGTACACAGAGAGAGAGAGAGTGGGAAGAGTGAGTGCCCGCACATGCAATGCAGTAGGTATTAAATGTCAACCCTTAATAATGACAAAGGATGCATGCAGCCAGTAGGCACCAACAACAACAACGGCCGCACCACCGACAACAATGGCAGTGACAATGAAACGGAAGCGACGACAACTGCTGCAGTGACGATGAGACGCTTCGCTTTGTCTTTGTGCCTTTTGCATTGCATTATGTGCTCATTGTTGTTGTTGTATTTGTTGTTGTTATTATTCTTCTTCTTCCACCTTTTTGTTTGGCAACAAGTCGCGCATAATGAAGACGACTCGCGTGCCTTGGCAAGTGTGCATCGAGTACTCGAGTGTAGTAAGTGCTGAAGCAGAAGGGCGGAAAAGAAGAAGAAGAAGAAGCGACGGGAGTTTATGAATTTTTCATTTGTGTGTGAGTTATGTTGCACTTCCTGCTGCTCTACCCGCCTGTTGTTCTCTCGCGTGTATCCGCACTTAACAGAATTTGCATATGTTTCATATGCTCGTATGTACGTATGTATGTATGCTTCCCAAATGACTGTTTTCGTACACTTTGAAGTGCTTTTAGTCACTGTGAGTCATTATGTTAATACATATATATGAGTGCTTCCTGGAAATCAATTAGAGTGGAGAGGATGACTGGAGATGCTTTGATTGATTTGTTGTTTTTTTTGAATTTTCTTCTTTTTTTGCTGTAATTTATGCAAATTAATGCAAAATTAAATATATGTATGTATAGTAGGGATGTCTACTTTAATAGAGAAAGGTTCGAAGAGTGCTTTAAGCCAGAGTTCGTGTACTCTGGGTCTGCATATTCCAGAACTCTCTATAATTTCAAACTTCTCTTCGATCTAAACAAGTCGCTGCATCTCTAAATTAACTCTTTCTAAGTCGCGCTGAACTGGCATGGTACGAGGAACATTTTTCTGAAGGAAAACCTTAGAGAGCTTCTCCAGAGTGACCAACCTGCATGGAGTCTTTGGTCACGACTCATAGAGAAGCTTCAGTGGACCCACTCTGACAAATCCAGTTTAAGGGTTCCCTATAGTCTTTTTACAGCACCCGTTCATCAGAACTGCGGCTGAGAAAGGGCATCGGTCCTCTAGGCAAGCGGCTCGATGTAAATAAATGTGTCCCAACTCACCCATGCAAAGAAGAAAAAGAAAAATTCATCCACATACTCGCGCAGCGCGATTGTGCGTTAGCCTTGGAAGCTGCCACGTAGATGAAAGACTTTTGATGACGGCCACTGCAAACGTGTTAAGGACTATGCGTTTCAGCTGGAATGTACTTCCCTTTAATTACGAAGGTGCCCCTGCCCAGCGGTTTGATGTCCCCATAAGACTAAAGGCTGTTATCACCGCCTTTCAAGAAGTGTGATGGACGGAACAAGAACTGAGACTACTAAGTCTTTGATTTATTTACTACAGCGGCTGCATAAAGGAGCGAAAATTTGGTAGCGGATTCGTGGTGGGAGAGCGACTCAGACGTCGAGTCCTGGGATTCACCCCGGTGGATGACCATTTCGTCAGAATCCGCATCAAAGCGAAGTCCTTGGATATAGATGTAGCTGGTTTGCGGCCACACCCCGGCGGAAGAAGTGCCTTCAATGCTGCCCCTACAACGAGCCCATAACCATGCTTGGCAATTTTGACACCAGTTTGGACAAAGAGAGTATCTTCGGAAAACCCAGCCGTTGTAGTTGTCTCCAGATTGAAGAATTCATAACCAAATTGACCACTTTGTGATAGACGAAAAATACGTCTCCAGCGTTCCAGATGTGCGTACTTTCCGAAGTCATAATATCGACTCGGATCTCTATCTTATCGCAGCCATCTCTGGTTTTCTGCTTGACTGTCGTTGTTGGTTTCTGAAGCACTCATCAGCAACCCGATATGAAGGAACTCTGACACAGCATTTTAAGCTCCTTTTATACAGCAGCAAACGAAACTATTGTCTTTCAGCAATATCGGTAAAAGAGCTGGAACAATGAGGATTGTCGTATCGTAGTGGAGGTGGAAAAAACTGACTACCTCACAGCACTGTAGTCGACCACAAAGCGAACAGAATGTGAAAGACACCACCGAGAGTTGAGAAGAGAAGCGAGTTCCCCTGCGTGTTAGGTGTTCAAGAATTTACCAGCGTTCATAAGAGGCGACTAAAAACCAATAGTTCCCGCTACAGTCGTGTCTTTATACCGGAACCACCCGGATTGTTGTGCGGCCAAGGACTGTCACTGAAAAACTGTGAGAGTGAATTGCATGAGTATGAAGAGCTTGGAAGCTTGTTAACCGGGGGGAAATGCTTGAAAATTCTATAAAAAGTTTACGCAATTTACGAAAGATTTCAAGATCACAGCTTAGTAATGTAGGAACGAGTAGTCGAGTCATTAGTCGAGTTTAACATCCCTGGCGCTTTTCAAAAGCAAAACCTCCGCCAGAACCATGAAGAACTACTGCGAGCTTGATCGATACTGAACAAGTTGACTCTACACAAATAATTTTGTGAAAATTTCACAAGTCACACGGTGCAAACGAGCTTTAAAAGCTTTCCTCATAAATTCTGGTAAACGCAACAGGTATGGCTTGTGAGTCAAATACCATTAATACACCTGAGCTGCTACTTTCACATTCAGCCAATGTTCCACTCAAAGGAGTAAAATGCGACTAAATGGCAATTGATTGGTGATATCCGCTATTTTTACAAAGAGTCGCACAACGGTAAAAGCTAGAAAGGATTGGCACTAAAACGCAGAAAGCAGCTAGAGTAGAGAAAAGTGAAAAAAAATACTTTGGAGAACATAGAAAAGAGACAGTGAAAGACCAGCGAAGTGATGGAATAAATGCTTAGAAAAATGTTAAAGCTTTGGAAAATAAAGAAAAAAAATACAAAAAAAAGCTCAACACTAAACCAACAAATATTTTGAGAAAGAGCAAACCTGCTGAGTGGGCAGGCGATGAAGATGTGCTGCCGCCACAAAAAAAGAGTAACAATAATAACAACAATAATAAAATCAGCAAACCGCAATAAAAGTGGCGACAAAAGTGGCAACAAGCTGATAAAAAATAAATATTGTCAACAAGCGTTCGCAAGTGGTTAGTGATGATGTTTTCTGCTGTCGCCGCGCTCTTCCCCCTTTTTTTTTTTTTTTTTTTTTTTTTGGAGAGGGTTTTTGCGCGCCACTCAACTCAACCCACCACGACGAATGTCAATTGAAATGCTTGTAAAGATAAAAAGTGGACACTTTTGCTACTGTTTTTTTTCCTTTTTTATAATTTTTCTTCCCGAAAACGAAATGAAAACACTTGAAAACTTGAAAAGCGAGAAGCAAAGTATAACATAAACGAGCGAAACGAAACGAATTGAAAGTGTAAGCATGCAAAATGGTAACGGAAATGTTTTAAAATCGCTGAGGGTGTGGGCGAAAAATGTCAGGAGGTAGCAGAGAGTGAATAGTAAAAGAAGGTGATGGCCGGCAGACTACCGGTTGAGCCATTTGAAGGCTGTGCTGCCGGCTGCGAAGTGGCGCATCAAAGTCGAGCATGTGTGAGCAGACACAACGTGGGAAGGACAAGAATATGTGGCCTTGCCACTTAAAAAAAAAAAAAAAAAAAAATAAAAAAATTAAAAATACTATAAAACATACACATACAAAAAAATACACTGTAAAACATACATATATATATATATATATATATATATATATATATATACATATATATATAAACGCGAAAACACCGAGGAAAATGAAAGAAAAACACTCGACGGTGCCTCTTTGTGTTTACTTCCCAGCCACTCCAGCCAAATGCTGGCCGGAGAACTACTCTGCTACCACACCACACAGGCTATACATATACATAGATAAGCAAACAGCACACACAAATGCACACACCCCCACGCCAGCACAAACAAACAAAAAAAGAAGAAGAAGAAGAAGAAGAAGAAAAAAAAAGCACCATTGACATCACAAGGCAGTAAACAAACGGTGAAACATGCGGCTAAACGAGCGTATAAAAAGCAAAGAACGCTGAAGGAGAAAAAGAAGAAGGAGAAAAAAACGAAAAAAAGCGGCAACAAAATAAATAGTAAACAAAATGAGCACCAAACAAAAAAAAAACGGAAAACATTTCTGGCAAAAGAAAGTGGTAAAAATGGTCATAAAATGGCGTAAAATTTTCGCCGCCACTAAATCGTCACAGTTAGTTGCTTAACAGCGCCGCACCAATGGCAGCGACGCCAACGTCAGCGCTACAGCTATAGACATTGCCGTTGGCGCACAGCATTACTGCTTAGGCTGAGGTCTTCCGCAAGTGCCTTGGCTTAGCCCTGAAAGTAGGCTGCAAATGCAATATTTTATTATATTTTGTTGTTGTTTGCTTTCTTGGCACGGGTTTTTTTTATTTTTATTTTGCTTAAGGCGGCATTTCTAAGAACAAAAATGAAGAAGAAGAAGAAGAAGATGCAGTAGAAATGCCACAGGAAATATGACTCAAGCGTAGAGAGCAACTTTTATGTTGCAACTAACAAAAAAAATTGTAAAAATATCAACAACAAACAAAAATATTTTATATAAATAATCTTTCTTAATTCGATATTTCCTCCGGCCGGGTTTTCTCACGGAGCTCAACACTTATTGAATACTTTTGACTAGAAATAGTTTTTTGCTGCTTTCGTATTTACTTTACTTGCTTACGACACAGTCAAAAAAGACAGCCTTCTTTGCACGAAAACTTACCAAGGTTTTCAGCTCTGGCAGCTGATTGGATCGGTTAGATTTGTTGATGTTGTTTTAGTGGCTCGCTTACTCCTCCTAGAGTCAGGTAAGTCTAGTTCAAGTCATTGAGGTCATATAATGGGTGACCCAGCAAACATGCTGCTTCGACGGGTTCGAACCAGAGCCGGAGAGAGGTGTCTTAGATGAGTCGGTTTGAGTGGGCATACAAAACTACGGTTGGTTAGTGTCGTCGCGAGACTCATATCATGCAGGACAGAAATTGGGTATACCGAGGTCGAGTCTGGATAGGTAGACATTATAAGTCGACTACAATATCCAGACCTCAATAGTGCTACTGTTAATGCCCATGCCGCAATGACCCAAACCCGCATAGTAACTCTAGTTAGGAGAGCATGCTACCATACGATGGATTATGGATTCGAATCACAACAAAACCAACATTTAAAAAAAATTATTTTTAAGGTCTCCCCTCCTCGGAGAATGCCAGCCGCAACGAGTGTATTTCTGGCATGAAATTAAAAGCTCAGCAAAAAATTCAATCGGCAGTTTGGAGGCGACCTTTGCTGGAAACACCACTCAGATTGATGGAGGAGCTCGACTGAAATTCACTTCAGGCATTGTTATATAGCAATATCACAAGATTTAGACCATTTCCACGTCTGTTGCACGTATTAGAAGCTATAGTTTCAAAATCTTAAGGCCTGAGAGCTGGTCTCAGATCTCTAGAGCTGAGAAAGCCATAGATTTATCAACAGCTAAGCACGACCCTTATTATAGACGATTAATTTCCAAGAATGCCCCAATCGACGGGTCTTTAAACAGGAGAAAATCACAAATTTGTCCAACCCAATACAACAGTGCCGCTTCGTCTGCTTAACAAGGATGGGAAAACCTTAGTGAGAGCATGGAACTATTCGACCTCTGGGAAGGGTCGAAGCGAGAATGTAGATCAGGAGTGCAACCAATCAAAAATAAACTCAAAATTCTTTTAGTTTTGTGAAGACCCCATCAGCCGGCTAACTTAGCTCAGCGAAAACCCGAAGTTTGTCATAAAGTGACAATGGTAGAAATGCGTTGATGAGAAAAGGTGGAAAGGAAGTCAGAAGCGGTATGCTTAGATTTTAAAAATTCATAACATCTCATCTGGAACAGAATAATATGAGCTGTCAGGGGCTAGAAAATATCATAAACCAAAAGCCCTCTAGTTGAGTATGACACACTGCTTTCAAATTTAAGCTGATCTAGTCCAATGAGTATGGAAAGCAGTGTCCGAAGGGATTAAAAAGTATATATATGTGAAAGGAAGATCTGTAACGGTCGGAGCACAAAGCGAAAGATGGCGACCATAAAATTAAGTCAGCTCCCAGTATCAATTACACAGAGGTTGTTATTGACTTCTCTTTTATATATAGTTTTTAAATTAGTTATCATAAGGGCCAGTGGATGATGTTTGAGCAGTAGAATTATCTCTTCATAAAAGAGACAAAGGATTGATCCTCTAACTTATAAGACCGCATATCTTTCGATTCATTTCTAGTCGAAAACTAATGTATGTATAGTGCGACTGTAAAAGGGCGTGTGTATATCTAGGGTACGGTGCGACCTGAGCCGGTGCCAGATTGTCCACAAATAAAAAACTATCATATGTCCTCTACGAATGTAAGGTATCACTGATTCCAGAGTGTCACCATGAAGTCAAATTCCCCGTCAAGATCACTCCCATCAAAGGAACCTGACATCAAATCTGAAAAAAAACTGGGCACATGCGCTACATGAACACGCTGGACTATTATACAAGACTGCTCAGTGGTCTGAGGCTTTCACATAACGAAAACGATATTAAATCTAAAAAAAGTGACGCATTTTATATCAAGAGATAAGAGGTTAGAGTAACTCGCAGAAGTCAGAGTCTCTCCCGGAGGTCAGAATATCTCTCAGAGCCTCTTCCACCAAGGCGAATTTGAATCCTATGTACTTAGTCATGATAGCAGATCTCCAAAAGCTTCAACTCTATCCTATTTGGCCGCCCGCCCTGCGATTAGGTCTCTTTCTAGTTCTAAATTTGTTCTTATTACTCTCGAAGTGATCAACTCTGTTGAACAACAGATGTTTCTTATTCAAATGGCGAGCAAACCAGTTACTTGCACTCAAATCATACACTTTAATGCGTTTTCTAAATTTGTGGATTTTTTTTGGTGGTGGAAATAATATTTTTTTATTATCTTTTACTTTCATTTCACCCACACACAAAATTTTATTTACTAAAAACATTTTTTTTTTTTCATAAAATTTTTATTTTCATTTATATTTTCATTTTTATTTATTTTATTTTATTTTGCGCTCATCCACCACGAGAGAAAAAAAGTACCTCTCCAACCAACGGAAATCAAGTGTTGATGCTCGTGGCTTTGTTCGAGCATATCCTCGCGGCATAAGTGCTTTTCAGAGCGACTGTGGCTTTTAGTGGCATACAAGAGCAAACAACTTGAAAAGGTCAGAATGAAATGGTAAACAAGTGGTTAGCATTGAAGCTGTCACTAACCCATATATAGGTATGTAGGAGAGAAAGTGCAGATAACCCGACAAATGTGTGTATAGCAATATCCTTGCATTCTGTTTTGCTCAAACATTCTGTTAAATATTTAATATACCACCGCTAAAAGTGCAGACTAGCTCGTTTCAAAAGCTCATACTTCTCTGTCTGTACCGCCCACATTTCAAATACTCTTATCTGTGCTGAATAAATGAAATGAATAAATATGAATTTAATTACACTTTCATAGCATATCAAATTGCTAAGAGTTATTCTATATATAAGTATAACAAAAAAATTAACCTACACACTCCTTATCCACCCACCATGCCATCCATAAGAGACTAACCTCCTCTACATATATACGTGACAGTAATTTAGATTATCACCAGAGATCTTGACACAATGAAATGTTTCATATTTCATAACTCAAATTGGTAATTACGATGACAGCTGAAAAAGTTCTCAGCGGAAATATAGTGTTAAAAAAAAAGTTTCATTTTTCATATAAAAATAAAATTTTTCAGTTTGGACACGTTCATGAACTCACAAGTTCAGTATCAATTTCACTTTCCAGCCAGCGTGTGTGTGGTAATTTTATTCGCAGTTGCTGTCATTCAATTTGATTTGAAATTATTTTCGTTTTTACAAGGTAAAATTTCCAAAGTCAAAAATGAAAAAGTTCATAGGAGCTTTCACTCACATTGTTAGTATCGAGCTAGAAAAAATTGTTAAAATAAAAAATATATATATTATAATATGGTAATATTTTTTATATAAAACGAAAACTTATTAAGTAAAAAAGGGCAAAAAGCTTGCTTGGGCTTTCACTGCAGCTTTAATTTCATTATTAAGCATAAAAGTGAGTTAAAAAACTAAAAAATACTTTGAATGCAAAGCTTAAATACCAAAGTCAAAAAATTCCTAAAAATTTTGCGTCAGCTTTCACTCGTCATTTTTATTTATTATTATATGTCAAAGTGAAGTTCAAAATTATTTGAGTTATTAAAAATTGAGTTATAAAAAAAAAGCTTCAAGCTAAAACTGAAAAATATGTAAAGTGTTGTTTAAGCTTTCACTAGAGCATTAACTTCATTATTCAGCGTAAAAGTGAATTTAAAATAATAATAAAAAAAAAGTTCACATGAGCTTTCACCCGCATTTGATATTTATTATTCTTCGTTAAAGTGAAGTTGAAAGTTATTTAAGTTAAATTATAAAATGATATTATATATTAACCTTAAAACTATTTAAGGAATCGTTTGAGCTTTCACCAGAGCTTTAGTTTTATTATTCTACGGCAAAGTGTAGTTGAAAATTTTTTATGCCTATTTAGATGAATTTTTTTGTACTTAAGCTTAAAATGACGAACCGAAACAGATGCGAAAAGCCTTTTCGAGCTTTCATTAAATCACTGATTCAACGGCAAAGTGAAGTTGGAAATTATTTAAGTTGAATTACAAAATAATATTGTATATAAAAAGCTGCAAGGTAAAATGGAAAACTATTTAAGGAATCGTTTGAGCTTTCACTAAAGCTTTAGTTTTATTATTCTACGTCAAAGTGTGGTTGAAAATTATTTATACCTATTTGGATGAATTTCTTTTGTACTTAAGCCTAAAGTGATAAAGCGAAAAAGATGCGAAAAGCTTTTTGGAGCTTTCACTAAATTGCTGATTTTATTATTTCACATAAAAATTGATTTTTGCGGATTTACCGAAGTTAAAAAGTAGTTTTGTATTTTGTATGTAAAGTTCTGAAGTCAAAGTAAAAATTGTAAAAGGTTTGCGCGAGCTTTTAATAGAGCTTACATATTATTATTTAGCGTAAATGTGAGTTTAAAAATTTGTTACATCGCACAAAATATATAAATTTTATGTAAAGTTAGAATATCGGTTTGAAATAAAATGTGGAAAGCTCATTTGAGCTTTTTAGAGCTTTAATTTTACTTCTAAGTTTAAGTTAATTGCTTTTTTTTTTAATATTAAAATTTTAACAACATTTATTCATAAACAAAAATTTCTCAATAAGCTTTCACTAAAGCTCTTAATCATTGCCAGTCTCTCTGCTCCGAGCTAAAAGTAAAAGCTTAATGCATAAAGTATATAATTTCATGGGAAAACTTTATATGAAAATCAACTGAATATAAAAATTGAAATTAAATATAAAACGAAAAAATTAAATGAAAATTCTTTTGAGCTTTCACTAGAGCTTGCGTTTCAGATTTGTAGATATTTCAATATTTAATTGTGAGATTTTTAGGCTCAAATAAATGTAAATATATGGTTTAAGCTTTTAATAGAGCTTTTATTTTTTTCATAAAAGACCTTATTCGCCGTTCATCAAATTAAAAAAAATTGGCGAAAAATTGAAAATAAGTAGCAAAATATTTACTCTTCAACAACTTACAGAAAACATTTAAGTCCGCCGCTACATCAACAAAAGGCGCACCCAAAGTAAGTGAATGATGAACTGAATTGCCCATAAGTGGAATGAAAAATTCAAAAAGCGCTACAAAGAGTAACACAATAATAAGTATTTACAATAAAATGAATGGAAAAAAATCACCGTCGCGGCGTCAAAGAGAAAAACCTGGTACTCCAAATGAAAATAAATAAAGAAACAAAATTAAATTTCAACTGTATTACTTTAAAATAACAACAAAATTCAAACAACAGTCAAGCATTTACCTGGTAGCATAACGGTAATGTGCTTTACTTTAATATCCGCCGATGAGATAATTTTCAAGCAGACAAGAAAAAAGTACTAATAAACGCTTTTGTGTGGATTAAACGTGAGAGCGTACACAGTAGTGGGCATAAATATTGGAACGATTGAAAAAAAAATGTTAAAAAATTTCTAAAATATTCTTGAGTAAGAAAATTCTGTCGTTGAAGAAAATTATCAGAGTTGAATCTCGATCAAAAATCGCCCTAGTAGTGATAAGGACCAAATACGGGCTTTTTCGTCAACTGAAATTAATAGATGCCAAGTTTCTGCCGTGTGTACCCCTTTGTAATCTTCTAATGCAAATGCATTTTTTTTTGTTATTAAGAGCCAGACCACTGTTGGCCCAACTCATACTTTTACTTTGATCTACTGTACCTCTTAATCCAACAACTCGATAATACTTTGAAGTCCATTTTACTCAAAAAAGGTTTCAACCTTGAATTCATTCTTAAGAGTACAACTTCAGAACATACCAGTTATACTTTCACACCAAAATCCAGTTACTTTAAATTGTCTACTACTGATAAATGAATTCTAAGCGTGAATAGCTTTTTTCTACATGCTCGTTCCCACTCTGATGTGGCTCTCACTCTCCGGTCTCTTTCTTACAGTAAATTCATATCTTCTCTCATATTTTGCTCTGTGCTTGATCTAAGGTCACTATGCCTCAATTTTTTATGACAAACTCCGGATTGTTGCTGAAAAGAGCTGACCGGATACTGCAGGTCGAGCTTCCACTTAAATTAGTGGCGTGCGTCTCTAGGTTTTCCCAACCTACAGGATATTCTAAGCCATCACCGAAAGGTTGATGGATTTTTATATTGCCTACCGAAGGGCGACCGCAGATGCTTATTTCATCCGTTGTCAGGCGTTGATGTGGAGACGTTTTGATGTGATGTGGGTTTGTTTTCGATAATGTTTTGATATGATGTGATGAGTTTGTGTGATCCGATGAAACTTTTGTTGTTATTGTGAGAGCACCCAAGCACTGGATCAAGTTTTGAGCTCGGTAGCACTATTAATATCTGCGCTGGGCACGTCGCTCCTTTGAATCCGACCCTATCTGACCTCGCTCGCGTGTCCAAGTTGCTGAACTACGAGCTCGTTGTTATTGTAAGTTGATATAAGCCTACTCTCCTTCGATACTATAAAATCACGCCTGATGTGAGCTCAATCCTCATTTCAAGCCAATTATAGTCCACACTCTCATGTCCTACGCTAGCGTAAGTATGAGTTACCTTACAAAAGTTGTTGTTGTAGTAAACGCAAAAGTATTCCCCAATTTGATTTTCGAATATTGCGGGAGTGACAGTCCTTGACAGGATTAAAATTAGGGTCGTTCTGGCATAACTGTCGTGGGAACTATTGGATTTTCGTCGTCACTTGCGACAGGCATGCCTTACCACCGGTAAGTTCTTGAACATCTAACCTTCAGGGAGACATTAAAAAGACTTTCGGTCTACTTTCTTTACCTGTTTCAGTCTCATTTTATGAAATTCAATTTTGCCTTTCAACGAGAGACCTCGAAAATATGTTTGTGCCTTTACTTCAGCCCGCCACTGTAGCCTGTACCACTGTACTGTACGAAGGCATACGCCGCGTAAGCTAATGAGTTGTGCAAGTGAATTGGCGAAGAGGGAAGTGTTACAAGACATTTGCATGCTGCCGCTGCTGCTGCTGAGTGGAAAGAGTGCAAAGTTTTGTTTGTTTTTTTTTATTTTTTCTACAGCGACCGAAAATTATTTTCACTTTATATTTTATTTCGTTTGCACAAGGCTGCTGAGCAGCATATCAAGCGCAGTGTTGATATTTAAAGGATTTCCCCTTTTTTTGCTTTAATTTCATTTCATTAATTCTTCCTTGCTGCTGCTGCTGCTGCTGTTGTTGTTGTTATTGGTGTCCATTTAATTAAGTGCTGCTGCTTTTTCTTATATTTCCTGTCGCTTAATATAAAAGCTGGCTGGACAAACAAACATATTTACTTACATACATACATATGAGAGCGAATGTGAAAAATATTTGGACGAAACTTCTGCGGTTGCACACAGCACTGCCTCAAACCAGCAGTGCAAACGATTATAAAGAGTCTCGCTTATGCATGTCCTGCCAAGGACATTCACATTTCACGTAAGTGCACATATACATGCACACACACACATGCATATGTAGAAAGCAAACGCTTTTAGCAGCATGCATTTGGACAGGATTAATTGCATGTCCTCGGGCTGCTGCCAAACAGCCATCTAGGCAGGCATGCAGGCAGGCAGGCAGACAAACGCTTCACTGCCCAAGCAAAACTTACAGCATCGAGTTGTTCGATGCCGCATTGAATTGCGCGCTCATCTACTGCTATTATAAGTGTGTGTGTATGTGTGTGTGTGATTATTATTATTATTATTTTTTTTTGTTGATGTTTGTGTCTCTCAATACATTAAACCGCCACAAAAGCATATCAACTCAGTTCGATTTTGGGCTTAAAATAAGTAACTCTCACTGAAAATTTATCTCCCCCCTTCACAGATGTCCTTAGCCTTATGTAGTTATGAGCGTCGTATATATATTTATAGTATTATTTTATCTGTGTATATATGTGTGTGTGTCAGCATTCATTCGCGGCACTACGTTGACCACGTCAGTGCAGGCCGCGATGCTAAACGTTGGTATTTCTTTTATCAAGCTTTCGCTGATGAAAGTTTATTGTTTTGACAGTGGGATGATTCTTAGAAGACAACAGATAAAATAAAAGCTTTAATAAAGACCAAAACAGAGCTGAACAGCACAATGACAACGAGTAAGGCCCTATACCCTTAAGAAGTAGGCATTGATAAGAGATACCTAACGGTAGTTCCACTTTTCCTCATTTACGTCGTCACCGTTTGGTTGTCGGAACTTGATAAAATAATTTTCATAAGCAACCCAGGTAGGGTTCTCTCGTCTATAGCTAGTCGAATCCATCCAACGTCTCTCGCTCTAGATACTGTGTTCCACAAGAGCTCAATTTTGGAAGAAGTGTATCTGAAAGAAGTGGATTACTTCATCTAGATACTCTGCTGAACTTTGGCTCACTAGAACTCAGCTCTGGAAGAAGTGGATGTGGAAGAAATGGATTACTCTAACTCTAACTTCTTTTTTTGTGATCTTTTCCAAAATAATCTCCGAGGTTTTTCACATGTTTAAAAATTGAAGTGTGTTTAATCTAACCGTACTTTAGAGTACTAAACATATTTACAAACGCCGCAAAAGTTTCAGTTTATTCGGTTCGCACATTTGAGAAGGCGACAGGAATATTATAGTGATTCCACAGTAGATCAAACGCCTCAGATGTGCTGGTCACAAGCTAGCAATCACAATAACTCAGAACTGGCAAAGATCACACGAAACTCGAGACGATATCATAGATGAAAGTGCCGACGATGGTGAAGGCTCCTATACGTCGAACCCCACTTTCTTGCTAGAAACCTAAGACAAAGAAGAATCATTTGAAATCAAAGCCAAAAACGAGACAAAGGTTGGAAACAAGACTAGAAAAAAGATTGAGAAGAAGGCTGAGGCATCAAAAAAACTAGCACAGAAAAGTCTAAGTCAAATACAGAGACGAAAACTAAGATCGAGGCTATAACTCAGACTACAACTGAGACTATGACTCACACCAAAACTTAAACTATGACTCAATTGGTGCCTAAGACTGGAAACGGAGCGAGCAATATGTTCAAAAATAAAACTTAAACCAAACTAAAAATTATTCTAGATCTGAGACCGGAAGTGAGATTAAGTCCACGACTTGACTACGATTAAAACTCAAACTGAGGCTAACGATGACTTTACGAAGACTTTGTTTACCAAAATACGAGCGTTAATCATACAGCAGGCGCCAAATTGACAGCCACAAAACAAGGTCCAAACTTGTAAGAGAACATGTAGGTAGACAATTAACATGAGTCAGGTCTTTCTCTACATGATCTTTTTTAACAGATTGAATGTCTTTTCCGACTTTCACAAATGGATGTTTAGCCTGCGTAAAAGTGTTGTCTCTCAGCATCTTATGGCGAAGGGGAATATAAACCTCTCAGAAATCTCAAAAGGATCCTCAAAGAGACAGGGTTTTTCGGCGTACTTTCATAACTGCACCACTTTTAGGGAGCTCCGAACAAACTTAATTTCATAGAAAATGAATCTCCCTGTCAGTAAACTCAAAACTAATCACTGTTCAATGCTTAAGTGCTCATCATCATCAGTTCTTCACTTCCTCTCTGCACATACTTTGGGTCCGTCCCGTCACTACTACTTTAAACTGATTACAATTTCATTTAAATTTGCATTTAAATAAGCTCAATGGTTAAATGAAATGGTCATGAGAGTTGAGGTAAATGGTTGTGTGCGTTTATGTGTGTGTGTGCATGTAGTGTACAATTTCCGCATTTACTTACATAACGTAAAGGATAATAATCGCTTGCACGCGAGCATACAAACCGAACTGCATTAAACACCTGTGTACACACACACGCATACGCACACACAAGGAGAGGTAGGTAGGTGCTGTGAAAACGGATGCTTCCAATGAAAATATGCAAAAAATACAATTACGTTTGGTATGCATGTGAGACCCTGTAGAGATTTGGGGCTACAAAGGACATACTACGAGAAGTCCTTAACGCATTTAGTTTTAAAACTTTATTTAACCTCAACGAGATGTAGTAAAATTTTTATATTCAAAATTAAGTGAAAAACACTTTTTCATTCTGTATGATTGGAAAAACTTAATTGAATGATAATTAAAATGATAACTATCTACTAAGAATCAATCGCAGTCTACATCAGCAACGGTTATTGTGAACTCGTCTCTTGAGGGGGACCTTCTAAAACTCGATGACCTACCTGTAAAGCTAAAAATAGGCTTGCCAAGCAAATACCCAGAGAAGCACAAAGGTACTCCTTACCTTCCCCCAAGTTTTTCTACTCATCCAAGCTCTCAATTAGGCCAAAATTTCTAACGTTTCGAGTTCAGAGTGACTTCTTAGAGTAAATTCAGTTTTTTAGAACACAATTTAGAAGGAGTATTAGAAATAGACATAGAGAGTATATTCAGATAGGACATTTGGCTATGACAATTAAGTTTTAAATTACGTCACTGAGTGTTCACACACATTTCAATTAATTTGAAGCAATTTGTGTTTGACCGCAGATATTGAAAGTAACTTCATTAATCAAATTCAGTACCGTCAGCTCACTCATCTTCATATTTTTCTGCAGTCTCTTTGCCTTGAACTCACTTTCTGTTTTAAATAATATTTTTTTAAATATTTTTTAATACTTTTTTAATAATATCTTCTAATAAAAAAGTTCAATTTAATTGGAAATTCCTTTTTGAAAACACGCAAAACTATTATTTTCGCAAATTAAGTTTTATTTTCTCCATAAATTGAGTGATTTAATGTTTACTCGCTGAAATCTCGTTCTTCTTATCAAATATACTTCACAGCGTTACATTTATAACATAATTTAGTGAAAACATTAGCTTAGCTTACATTCAAACAAATCAAATAGTTCAGTGAATTAAACTTTTAATTGCATAAGTGGGTGTTCACACACACTCAATTAAGTTGAAGCAATTAGTATTTGACAATTAAAGCTGAATTTTAACACATTAAAAGGCGTTTCAATTGAATGGAACTAGGTTATTCTGGATTGTCTATTCATGAAATTAGTTTTTCTCGCTGAAAAGAACCTTTACTCTCTCTTTGAACTTACTACACAGGGTTGCATCAGCAATTTTACGCCAATTTTCTGCCAATCAGTTATTAATTGCCAATTAACTATTTGAGTTTTTAAAATGCTAACAATGCTGCATTTTCGTTCCAATTTCTGCTTAATTTCCACTCTAATTTAGCTAATTTAGTGCCTGTGTGAACAGTGCATAATTTATGCCAAAAATTTAAGTTGATCCATTAATTCCTTGTCAAACACGCTCATTATTATTTTTATAAACTGAGAGTAGCTAAAATTTCGCTCACTTTTCTTGTTGAGTACATGGACAGCGCAAAAAAAAATAGCTATTTCTCTCTGTCTTTACCAGCAGTTTTGCTTTGTGCTATGATCCAATTTTCATTACGCTTTTTTTGCAAGGTATTTTTAAACGAAATATTTTTATTTTCGAAGTACTATTTTCGTTTATCAGCGCGCGATATTTTATTTATTTTCTTTAGTTATATACATACATACATATGTACTTTATTCCAATTTTTTTCCTTCGTCCTTGCGGTCCATTACCGGCAAATGAGTGCATAGTGTAACCATGTATTGGCAATGACCATCATCATCATCATCATAATAATAAAAGCTTTATTAACTCGCCATTGATAGTGAAAAGCGATCGAGCGAGCGAGTGAAAAGCAAATGAAAAACCATTTACAAAGGCCAAGAGCTCTCTGCTGTGTGTGTGTGTGTGGTTGGGGAATGAGTGCTGAGTTAATGCATGCAGCAAAGTGCAAAAAGTATTGTATTAAGAGCCAGTGGAAGAAGCGTGTAAGCCACTGACAAAGACCATTAATGACTACATACATACATATATGCGCATATGCGCCAAGGTAAATGAGCTCCATCACATGTGGACGGTCAATTTGGATGGACAGGACGACAAGGATTATTTCTTTTATTTCTTTCTTTTTTTTTTTTTTTTTTTTTTTGTAATTCAGTTGTCCTTCACTCCAAATGAGCTTTTAAGTAAACGTTTTCTCGTTTTCTTGTGTATTTACTTATGCTTGTGGAATTGTGTATTGAGTTTTGTTGTGATTTCCTCAATTAAATGTATGTACCAATGAAAGGTTATGCATGTCTCGTAGGTTTATTTAAATCCAATTGATGGAGCGCCAGCCTCAACGAATTCGTCTCCCATTTCCGTTTAATTTTTTGTGTTAATTAAATTGTGGCGTTGGTTAATGAGGGTATTCTTTCGGATGATGTTTTCATCGTCCAAACATCTACACCACCAAGTAGTGGGGCATGCGGCATGAGAAATGTACAGATTTTGGCCTTTGCTCGTAGGGATATTGTTCTCAATGATTGTCTCTTTCTTAATTGAAGTCATAAATAGCACGTCAATCGTAGCTCTTTTTCGCTGTTTGGCGATAATTGGAGATACCAAATGAAGTCAGATGTTTCTCTATGTGATCTTTCCAACGAAGTGAAGTAATTTACCTTCTTCTGCTCCCACAGGTAGGTACTGCAAGGAAATTTATCAAAATTGGAGTGTTTTTTATCCAGCTGTTTGCGATGGCCCGCACTCAAAAGTCCAAAAATTGATGACAAAATCTTTAACTTGAAAATTCCTAGTGCCAACTCGGCGGTTATTGTCATCGTCCACACTTCTGAATCGGTAGTGATGCGCAAAATTAAGAGTTCGGTCTTTGTTCGTGGAGAGAGCATATTGTTTTCCATTTGTCTACTCAATACAAGATTACCTCACGAGTAATATTAATAGTTCTACTTGGCATTTCAAGGCTATTTTTATTTTTTGTAGAGTTTATGGATGGAAGAAAATGTATCCTGAACAATTACATCATAGTTCATCTTACTCTCGTTCACTACCCGACCCAAATGCTTCCTGGCTTCGCCCAGTCTATTGAAAGCAGAACAAACGGCGCGTTTATTGATACGAATGTTGTCAATAGAATAGAGAGTAGAGAAGTCACACCACGGAGAGAGAAAGAACTGAGGACTAGTTTTGTACGAAACGTCCTTTCTACGTTCCATAACATCAAAGAATACATCACCGATTGAGCTCTGGGGTACTTTTCTGCATTTAATGTATATGAAATATATGTTAATTGAAGGATTTACCTCATCCAAAGATCCGATGACGAGATCCGACACCAAATCATTATCATGATCATGATCATGATTCCACCGGCCTACAAACCACACCGAACCGTTGTTTTTTCTGGAAAAAATGGCAGCTCTTGCATCTTTTCAGGTTGCTCTTCGTCCCAAATGTGGCAATTTTGCTTGTTTAGAAACTATTAAACCAGAAAATGACTTCAGCGCTGAACGAAATTTGGCTCGAAAACGTCGGATCGTCTTGGAACTTTTCAAGAGCCCATAGAGCGAAGAGATGTCGCTTGAGAAGGTCGAGCGGCTTCAGTTATTGCACAAGCTGTATTTTGTATGCTTTCAGCTGTTGTTTTCAAAAACTCTGTATGCTCTGAACGTAAGTAATCAGATCCTTAAGTAAGTCATAAGTAAATCATTACTTCACCCTCTAAACTTTCAAGCTTTCCCTTAGTCTGAGCGTCTCTCAACCTTATGCGGTGGTTAAGCATCCTATCCTTACCTAAACCTGCCTCAGAGCTTTAAAAATTGAGCACGTCCAATGGAAGAGCTCATAAATTATATCTCTGCTCACCATCGTACCATATTGAATCACATAAAATTTGAAAAAAAAAGTTTTACTCCTTCAAAAATTCACTCAAATCTTTTCAGGTCGTAGAAATCTGAAGTTTCGAACTGTAAAAGGCTTCAATTAAACTACTTTGCGCAAATCAAAGCCAGCCGGCGAGCACAACACTCAGCTATGATACGCTCACGTAATAGCATACATAATCCAAGTGATCGAAGTCATTGGAAGAGTAACAGCAATAACAACAACAACAATGACACCTCCAATCAGCGCAATGACAACATTCGGACCTACTATGGCAATCTATATGCTGATGACTATGCGAGCTACACGCAATCAACTGAAGAGTCCTCCAGCAGTGGTGGCACAAGCATAAACATCAACTCACTGACCAACTCCAGGGCATCACTGTTAACAAACCAACAAGAACAACACCAACAGCACCAACAGCATCAAGCAGCTGAACGTGACCCCTACATGTTGGCGAAGCCAAATGCAATGAGAAGAACCTTAGCCATGCAACGGCCACCATGGACTCAAACTATGCCCATGGCATATCAACAGGCCCAAGAGCCACCATTCGTTACGTCCAGCTCAGGTCAAAAGCTGCCACACAACCATCCTAAATTACAGTATCCTGGCGCTGCACGCTCGGACAACGGTGACGACGATACGCCGCCCACACACAGTCAAAATTGGAATGCGTTGCGTGTCAGCCACTACAACGGTGTAAATGAGGGAGTGGCGAAGGAGGCGTTCCAGCAACAGCAGCAGCAGCAATTAATACCAGCACCTAAGTCACATTCAATGGGTGTACGATGCATGCGACGTCCACGTCAATGGCTACCACCAGCCTTCAAGCGGCTTTCGCGCGTCGAGGCACACGCTATGAAGTTGGGTGTATTGCGTAAGGGACGTGCTTTCATTATGGAGTTTCTGCAAGGTTCCTCCATACATGGATTTATCTATTTGGCGAAAATCGGTTTGAGCTTTGTTGAGAGGTAAGTGGGAATGGGTTGGTGAATGGTGATACGCTTTCAAAGATGACATGCTTAATGGCGTTGGCGTGCGCTGACAAAACGAATGCGAAATTGGATGGTACTCTTTTAAGTGTTATCGTAATTGATTCAGGTTGCTCTCTTATAGCTCAAAAAAGTGCTTGAAGCTTGATGACCGCAGATGAGTGACGATGAGTGACGATGAGTGTGTCAGTCAAGATTTTTAAATGCACAAACAGTTTTATTAAACCTACAGTTTCGTTAAAGCTACAAAATGAGGAGTCTCGGAAAGCTCAATAAGCTCACGTCGAGCTCGAATGCTTAATGGTGCGGAATCGCAGCGACGTAAGCATGAATGCTAGACAAAGTTTTAGTAAGACTTTTAATGATTGTAAAAATTTGTGAAAGCTAAGTAAGCTTTCGGGTAATTAACAGATTAAATGAGCTTGAAACCTTAAAGCTTATTAAAATTTTTTCACTTTGTAAGTAAATGGAGAGCTCAATGAGTTTTAGGTGAACTAATTTCTAAATGGCTTCATTAAATTTTTCCTCACCTTGAACAAAATTTATCTGCAAATGCTCTATGAGCTTAGAAACTTAAACACCAAGCTCAATGAGCTTTTGGCTAACTTGAAAGTTTCACTATTTTAATTAGAAATTCCGAAATTAAAAACTTATAAAACTTATAATATGATCAGTGAAATTTAATAAGCTTTTGGTGAGCTTAAAAGCTTAAACTTTTTAAATTTTGCGAACTTTGCATTTTGATTTAGTTAATAAATATTCACAATGTTTTTAAATGTATATATAAAATTAAACTTTCTGAAAAATCTTCTGAATGAAATCAAAATTATTAATTTAAGCTTCAGAGCTTGAAAATATGCATATTTTAGGATGCTCTCTCATTCTAAATCGCTTAAGAAATTAAGAGATGGTGTTACAGTCTTTCCATTCCTCATGTGCTTATTTTTTATTTGTTTTTTTTTTTTTTTTATAATTGAAAACTCGTCCAGGTTTCGTGAGCTTAAATAATTGAGCTTTTACAATATTCAGGAATTTTACAGTTATTCTCTTAGAACAGCTACTCTAGCTTCCAGAAAATTTTAAAAGTAAATTCCTGCCTTTTGGATGCTTAAAACGGAGCTTTTTTTACAGCTTTCTTATTTCAGTTAAAATTTTAAGGAAAAAATCTTAATAAGTCAGTTCAAAGAGCTTTTGGGGCATTGATTTGAGTTTTAACACTTTAAAATACTCGTAAAATATTTACTATTTTCAGGAATCGGAAATATTTGCAAGTTTGTTAACAACAAAACATCAGCTTATAGAGCTTTCATAAAGCTCAAGAAGGCTAACTTTTGAAATTCTAATATTTCAAAGCTTTGTGATAAGATAGCCTCAAATATATTGATTTTCGTTCAAAAAATATAATGAGCTTTTCAAAACAATGTGTTAAAGTGCAGTTGAGTCAAAATTCTTAGAAAGCTTTTTCAGAGTACTTATGTTAATATGAGTGTTAAAGGCATTTCCTTGCAATAGCAGCTTTACAGAGCCGCCTCCCACTCAAGTACCACTAAATGAAGTAGTCCAAGTCATAAGTAATTTATTTGGTCAAATATGATACAAACCAATGGGCCAGCACCCACCACAACTGGCCAGTTCATATTTCAAACGTATGCCACCGCTCGAAATCTATCAGCCCCCACCATTTTGTGGAAATCCAAGCAGTGCCGCCTTCAAGCGCCAAACACTTTATACTAATTACATCCGCTCCGCTATAAGCTACGAGGGCTACACTTGCCTTACAATAGGTTTTTCGTGCTACACGCGTGCACACTCACTTCGTACATCCCTTCCCATAGGCTATAGGACTGGAGTGTCTAATATTCACAAATGCTACGCAGACATATTTATATGGTATCATATACTGCATGTTTAATCTCATGTGCTCGCTCGTAATCCTGTTTGTCGTGTCATGTCAGTTTTAAGGATTTATTGCCAAGCTCGGCGTACACTCACGTCTACAGGAAAAAATGAAAAAGTAGCTAAGAAATTAAAATATATGCTGATATATTTCACTCACATGTATGTGTGTGTGTGTGCGTGTGCGTGAATTCCTCAAAAGCATTTCGTATGTAATTTTATGCCTGAAATATAGCAGAAATGTTAACTCCACTTAAGCGAACTCGAATGAAGAGGCATAGGAACTTTTAGGGGTTAAACTTTCGTTGGTTTGGTGTGAAATTGTAGATGGTATTTACTTCAAGAACAATGTCACTGTGGGATAAGCATGTTTACTACTATTTAGTATCGTCTCAACACTGATAAGATAACTGGTATTTATTGCCGTCAGACAAAAACTTGGTAGGAAATGCTTGCTTTTTTGTGAGTTTTAAGGGTGATCCAAGTAAAGGTACTTTTTCCAAAAGCCATTTTTTTAAAGATCACGCTGGAGTCGTGTCTAGCTGCCATGTTATTTTTGTTCAGTATTGTTTGGCATTTCATCATAGAAAGACTTACGCCTGAACACAGGTTTTACAAATCATTCAACTTTATTACGAAAACTAACGTTCTATTAAGAATGTGTTTCGCGCGCTTCGCTCAACTTATGGTCAACATAATCGACCTACTGAGCGCACTATTCGCAACACCATCACTCATCTTGAGACCCCCCAGCATTCATTGCATTGGATAATATTCGACCGAATAGACTACGTTCAGCACGCAGTGAAGAAAATATAGCGGCCGCAGCTGAGAGTGCACACGAAGACCGTGGAGAGTCGATTCGGCGTCGTTCGCAGTAACTAGTACTGACGTATGGTACGACTTGGCGCATTTTATGTCGAGATCTTAAATTGACAGCGTACAAAATACAGCTTGTGCAAGAACTGAAGCCGCTCGACCTTCCCAAGTGACATCGCTTCACTGCGTGGGCTCTTGAAAAGTTCCAAGAAGATCCCACGTTTTCGAGCCAAATTTTGTTCAGCGATGAGGCCCATTTATGGCTAAATGGGTATGTAAATAAGCAAAATTGCCGCATTTGGGACGAAGAGCAACCTGAAGAGATTCAAGAACTACCATTTCATCTAGAAAAAACAACGGTTTGGTGTGGTTTGTGGGCCGGTGGGATCATCGGTCCATATTTCTTCAAAACTGATGCCGTTGAGAACGTAAATAACAACTGACTATTTGATGCCTGAAATTAAAGCTCGTGATCTCTTCGACATTCGGTTTCAACAAGACGACGCCATTTCCCACACATCGCATCAATCAATGGATTTATTGAGAGAATACTTCGGTAAGCAGATTTTTTTTACATTTTGGGCCGATCGATTGGCCACCAAGATCGTGTGATACCACACTGTTAGACTAGAACGAGTCATCGAAAATTGAAGTCAACGGATGGACCATCTGAGACGTAGCCGCAGCCAATAGTTGAGAGAGATAATCTTCAAAAAATTAATGCCAAAGAATGTTCTTTCGAATGCTAATAAACATTTATTTCTAGATTTGAATTTTTCGTGTCTTTTTCCTTAAAAAAGTAGAGAACCTCGATATGGCTCACACTTTAGTTCAAAATTAAGCGTGATGGCATAACATTTTATTCCCTTACCATTCCATTTTTGTTTTAAAAATTTGTTTTATTTTGTTTGATTTTTTTTTTTTTTTAATTTTTTTTTATTTTTTTTTTTTTTTAATTTGCCTTATTTTAATTTTTATTTAATTACTTTTTTTTACTTTTTATTTAATTTGTTTTATTTTAATTATATATATATATTTTTTTTTTCTTTATTCTACATTTATATCCCCTCACTCTTTGGTTAAAAATTCTTAATTCACTATTTCTCCCCTTTCTTCTTAAGCAAATTCCAAAAGTTTACCTTTAGTTTTAAAGGAATTTTAATGCGTTCATTTCGTAAACGGAAAAACTACTATAACTAACATGCGAGGATTAAGCTGACAGTAAATTTAACTGCGGCACGTGCTGCAACGAAGGCAGACGAGCAGCCAAGAATGTATGTAAGTATGTATGTGTATACACCACAATACACAGACTTTCATTCCAATTGCCAGTTGGCATTTAACTCACCTCATCGTGGTTACTTACGGCTCGGCTGCTTTCACCCATCCTTTAGACATTTTTGACTTTAATCGCATAGCGTCATTGTCTCTTAATTCCTCTTTGCTTTACATACCAATCTCATTATAATAAATGATTTTAGGTTGGGAAATTTTTCAACTCGAAATGAGTAAGCGTTTGGGGGCTTACCCAACACTCGCACAATTAATTAAACTACAGTTTTGAACAAACCACAACGTTACATTTAATTACATATAAACCCAAAAATATTTGAACGGAGGAAAAAAATATTGTTTGCGGTGATAAGGAGGAGAGAAAAAGATTAATAGAATCTAACAATAAAAATTAAAAGGGTAGGTCTTATCATTTCTAGCCTCTTTTTGACTATTATTCAAAGATTGTTATAACATTAGTTTAGTTATGTCAGGATTCAGATTCAAAACAGTTGAATCCTCACATATCCTTTTCATATATTCCTGAAAAATCTTACAAAAATAAGGAATTTTATACCTGTTCAAGATGGAAAGCTCCCTTATACTACATCGCGTCTTTTTTAAATAGTTATATTGAAAAGCTCATCAAGCTTTTTGGAGCTTAAACTATGGAGCTTTTAGGGTATTCCATATTCCTTTTTTTAAGGCTATCAAGCTGTCTAGGACTTTTAAATTAAAAAACTTTTTTTTTAATTACAAAAAGTCAGCAAAAAGAGTTTTCAAAGCTTTTAAGCTTTCACAGTATGCTTATAAATATTTATTGGATATACAGAGTACTCTAGAAAAAATAGTTTTAGAAAATTACAAAAAGTCACAAAAAAGATTTTTCAAAGCTTTTAAGCTTCCCCAGTATGCTTATAAATATTTGTTGGTTATGCAGAGTACTCTAGGCATAGCAAATATATGTAAAACAATACAAACAGCGAAAGCTCAGAAAAAAAATTTAGCAAGCTCTAGAGCTTTTTACTCACTTATTTAATTTTTAATTCTCTGAGAAATTTGTTAAATATTTATTATTTCCAATAATCTCGAGAAACTAGGCTTGCTTTCATAAGAGAAGAGCTCCTAAAAAAGCTTTAGTGATTATTGTTGGAAAAAATTTTAGAAGGAAAAGCTTGCTGGGCCTGCGTCGTTATGGACTTTTCAATAAGCTCTGATTCAACTTCTAACATTATAACAGTGATTCCATCACGCTAAATCCAGAATTGGAGAAATATGCTTTAGAGTCCTTACAGATTTACCTATTACCAATTAACAGCGGTTTAATCAAGTCAAAAAGCTTATCTGCAGCCCAGAAAGTTAAAGTTTTGGTTTCATCGCTTCGGATTGCTCGTTGCAAGCATAAGAGCCATTTAACTAGAGATAACGCAAGGTTAGTTAAGAAATTTTGTGTGGGATATGACAATTTTCTGTTTGAGTCCGATCTGCAGATAGAACTTTTACCTTGCCAGAGCTTTAGCATAAATCAAAGCTCAATATTATTGAAGTCTGCAAGCTTCAAGGACAAGGTTGCTGCTGACACATTTCTCTATACCATGTAATAGTTGCTGCATAGAGCCAAGCCTTTTTGCTAAGCTAGGTGACACTATTCTTCACGTGAACTTATTTAATGTCAGTTTTAGAATCTACAGGGAATTTGGAACGAAATTAAACGAAAAGGAAAGTGATTAAGAATTTCGAGTAATTCTAAAAAAAAAATGTTTATTCAATTCAAAAACTTCCTACACACAGTTTGTCAGTTCACTCAATCTCACACAAAAACTGTTTCGCCCTTCAACTCAGCGTTGCATTTTGACAATTGCCCAAAGCTTTAAGCGTGAACAAAACTTTTTGCCAACAAAACTATTTGATTTGTTTGCAATTGCATTGCAATGTGGACAACGAATTGAGAAATAATTTTTTCGGGCACAGGACTTTCGAGTGAGAAAAACTTTTGCGCACAACAACAATTACAACAATTTAGTGGAACATATTTTTAACACACAGATAAAATGGCAGAACAATCATGTCAAGTTGTAAAATTAAAGTGTCAAGATATTAAAAGGGACTTTGTGAGAGAACAAGAATAGAGTAGAGAAGAGAAGAGTAGAGAAGCGCAGAGTAGAGCAGGGCAAAAGAAATATGGAAGCAAAGAAAGTGACAGTGGCCATGGCAGTCGCCTTAAGCTAAAATCTGAAAGCTCTCAACTTCCCAGCACGCACCAAGGCAATGCTGCAAGAAGAGAAGTATGCAGCAAGGATTTATATACTCATATATACTCTTGATGTTTTGTGAAGACACAGGACAAGATATATTAAGTTGGAAACAAATATGCAATAAGTAAGTAATAAATATGAATGTACAGAGAGAAAGCAGAAATTGTTGTAGAAAATTGCGTTGTTGGCAAGACATTTGTATATATACTCGTATGTAGGCATTTCCTAGGGTACAAATTCCACAGGACATTGGTTATTGACAAATCTTTCTACTAATAAAATATTCTTATTTGTTCTTTCATGTTGTTTGGGCTTACAAGGCACTCGATCATCTAAGCAAATAACTAAAACTCACACAGCAGTGTGCTTGAGATGAACTTATATGTACATACTCGCATGTACAAAATTATATTGATATTGTGTAACGAGTATGTGTGTATGTGTATATATGTGTGTGTGAGCTCATAAGTAAATACAAATAGGAATATTACGTTAAATTTCATTGGTTCTACAATTGTGTTTGCCTACTTGTACATTGTTTGCCAAAGGATGTGGTTGACATACATTACAATAAAGCCTGATGAGCTTTTTCTATGAAGTACAAATTTCTTACAAGAAGTGATGTTATTCACTTTTTCCCCTTACAGAACGTAGAAAATTTGGGAGAAGTGGAAATAGTAATATTTGGTTGTGCTTATTTACAGTTTATTTATTTAGCTTTCACTGAGTGAAAGCTCCGCATCACAACAGGAAAGCTTACTAAAATTTATTCATTTTAAACTTAACTAAAATTTCAAAAATCGTTGCTCTCACTGGTGATTTCTGTTATTTCGTGCGCTTTCACATATAAAAATTTCGCATGTAGTATATAATTTTAATAATTGAGCAAGCATTTCTCTCGCGCCAGTCTCTATATTAAATAGTGATCTATTTCGAGGTTCCCTACTTAAATAAAAAACACAGAAAATTTAAATTTAATGGGGAATGTTTATTATCATTCGAAAGAATACTCTTTAGCATTTATTTTTTGAAGATTATATTTTTCAAATGTTGGCCGCGGCCTAGTCTCAGATGGTCCATTCGTTAGGTCCAATATTCGATGACTCGTTCGAGCATTTCAACTTGTAACTGGCGAAAGACACGCGTGATGTGTTCCTCCAAGGACTGAATCGAAGTGGGATTGTCCGCATAGACTTTAGACTTTACAAATCCCCACAGGAAAAAGTCTAACGGTATGATATCACACGATCTTGGTGGCCAATCGACCAACCCAAAAAAGGAAATTATCTGCTCTCCAAAGTTTTCTCTCAATAAATCCATTTATTAATGCGATGTGTATGGGAAGTGGCGCCATCTTGTTGAAACCAAATGTCGCGGAGATCACGAGCTTCAATTTCAGTCATCAAATAGTCCGGTAATCATGGCGCGATAACGGTCACCATTGACGGTTACGTTCTCACCGGCATCATTTTTGAAGAAATATGGACCGATGATTCCACCGGCCCACAAACTACACCAAACCGTTGTTTTTTCTGGATAAAATGGCAGCTCTTGAATCTATTCAGTTTGCTCTTGCTCCCAAATGCGGCAATTTTGCTTGTTTACATACCCATTGAGCCATAAATGGGCCTCATCGCTGAACAAAATTTGGCTCGAAAACGTGGGATCTTCTTGGAACTTTTCAAGAGCCCACGCAGTGAAGCGATGTCGCTTGGGAAGGTCGAGCGGCTTCAGTTCTTGCACAAACCATGTATTTTGTGCGCTTTCGATTACAGATCTCGACGTAAACTGCGCCAAGTCGTTTCATACGTCAGTCCGAGCTGCTGCGAACGGTGTCGAATCGACTCCCCACGGTCTTCGTGTACACTCTCGGCTATGGCCGCTACATTTTCTTCACTCCGTGCTGCACGTGATCTATTCGGTCGAATATTATCCAATAATGAATGCTGGGTCCCAAGATGGGTGATGGTGTTGGGGTTAGTACGCTCAGTAGATCGATTATGTTGACCATAAATTGAGTGAAACGCGCGAAACACATACTTTACAGAACGTGAATTTACGTTATAAAGTTGAATGAGTTGTAAACGTGGTTCAGGCGTAGTCTGTCTTTCCATGATGAAATGCCAAACAATACTGAATAAAAATAATATGACGGCTTGACATGACTCACGCGTGATGTGTTAAAAAAAGGCTATTGAAAAAAGTACCTCTACTTGCATCACCCTTTACATATGTTATTGTACAATTTTTTTTGGGTTTTTAGCTTTTCAACATGGGAATATTTAAATGAAACCAAAAACATCTCGCTATTTGTATGATATTAAAAATGTGTATTTATTTGTAAATATATTTATGTATGTGCAAAGAATTTTTTTTTTAATTCTATTCGTGCTTATTGACCCATTTGTTTATTTATTTGCCAGGTGCGGGCAAAACATGTAATGTATGCTTGTTTGTATGTATTGTCACCATTGACACCCTAATAAAGCAGATAAATAAATAAATATATCGTCAAGTGTGACAAACACAATAAATGTGTTGCGGAAAAATAAATAAATATATCACGATGTTAATAAAAAGTGTGGAAAAATAGTTTAAAAATATATTTAAAAAAATTAAAATCATGAAAAATACATTAAAAAAATAAATAAAGATGAAAATATAAAAAATATAAAAAATTTAATTTTAAAAAATTAAATGAAAATATAAAAAATAAAAATTTAAATTTAAAATTGAATAAAAATAGTAATAAAAATATAATAATAAAAAATAAAGAATAAAAAAATAAAATAAAAAATAAAAAAATTAAAATTATAATAAAAAATAAATAAAAACGTAAAATTAAAAAATTTAAATATGAATAAAAAAAATAAAAAATAAAAAAAAAATTATAAATAAAAATTAAATTTAAAATTAAAATAAAATAAAAATAGAAAATTCAAATTAAAATAAAAACTAAATACAAAATAAAAATACAAATAAAATTATAATAATAATAAAAATTAAAAAATAAAAATAAAAAATATATAAAAAAATAAATAAATAATATTAAAATTAATAATTAAAAAAAAAATTAAAAAAATTATGAAATATAAAAAAAATTGTTGCATGATAGACTTTCTTACCCAACATTAATTCTGGGGAGTTTATTTTGTCATATGCCACTAAGGAATATTCGTATGTTAGAAGCAGTTAGAAATAAATTTAAATATTCGGTTGAACAAAATACCAAAACATGACTGCCCGCCCAGCGCGTAGCAGCAGGCACTGTTATTCACTCGTCTAATTCTTTTTTTTTACCAATTTTCCCAAATTCATTTGATTAATTTACTCGGAGCCCCATTAAATTCAATGATTGGCTCAGTAAAAGATAAACGTTTTTTCACACTTTCCTTGCCCACTTTTTACACAAACTAATTAAAAGTTTACGGAAAATTCGCGCAAGCCAACAGCGGTGTGCTTATCATTTCGTTTTAATTCATATCCTTTAATTTTTTTTATAATTTTTTTATATATTTTTTAATTTTATTTTATTTTATTTTTTTATTTTTTTATTTTTTTTTACTTTTATCTCACTTTATTTGCAACGAAAACTCTACGTACGCAGCGGCACTTAATCTGCACCAGAGATAATTTCGCGCGGCACATTTACTCCATTCAGCGACAGAGTGGATGGCGAGAGTTTTCCCCTAATTTTGTAATTGCAGAACTTTTCCGACCCAAGCAACAAGAACGCAGCCACCACTGTATGGATTGCAAGCAGACGGTGATTTCGTCGAAAAAAAAATGAAAAAATGATGAAAATGCATACATATGCACACACATGCATATGTAAAGCTGTGTGTGTTGCTTAACTGTAAATAATAACAAAAAAAACTCACATATATACACACATACACACACACTACTACTCTGCTTCGGGCCTCGTGAGTGTCATGGTGAAAAAGTAGATTTCAACATTGAGCCGTCGCAAACGAATGAAAAAAACGGAATTACAACAACAAAATCATTGTACAATAGTACAAATATGCGAAAAATAGTAATAACAAAAAAAATCGAAATATTTTTGTGAAAAAATTAAAAAAAAGTGCCCCGGGCGAAAAAAATTAGGCGGGTTCATAGCACGAAAAGGGCTACACACACATAGATATGTATGCAAAATATATATTTGTGTGCGTGTGTGGTAGCACTAACACCTACAAAATTTAGTTAAAAGCATACGGGTTTGATAACACAACAACAACAACAACAGCTAGTATGGAAACAAAGCTTCTCTGTGTATATTTCTGTGAAAATCTCTGCGGTGCATATGATAACGCTGGCAGCTGGCAGCTAACAACAGAGTCCAGTTGATATGACAACAAATACACAGCTCCAATGCATGCATACATGGTACACATACATACATATGTATGTATGTTTGTAGGTCACCTGCATTGAAATATAAAACTATTTTGAGAAATTTCTAGTTAAGAAATGGCTTAAATGGGACTAGCTCGAAGAGGAGCAAACTGTAACCAATTAAAATGAGATCCACGTAGAGGTACTTTTTTCAATAGTCTTTTTTTGACAGATCAGGCGTCGTGAGTCGTGTCAAGCTCTCATGGCATTTTTTTTTTTTTTTGGCATTTCATCATGGAAAGACAGACATACGCCTGAAGCACGTTTACAACTCATTCAACTTTATAACGTAAATTCACGTTCTGTAAAGAATGTGTTTCGCACGCTTCGCTCAATTTATGGTCAACATAATCGATCTACTGAGCGTACTATTCCCAACACCATCACCCATCTTGAGACCCAACATTCATTATTGGATAATATTCGACCGAATAAGAAGAAAGAATAGCAGCCGTAGCTGAGAGTATACACGAAGACCATGGAGAGTCGATTCGATGACGTTCGCAGCAACTCGGACTGACGTATAGAACGACTTGGCGCATTTTACGTCGATATCTTAAATTGAAAGCGCACAAAATACACGGCTTGTGCAGGAACTGAAGCCGCGCGACCTTCCCGAGCGACATCGTTTCGTTGTATGGGCTCTTGAAAAGTTCCAAGAATGTTCGACGTTTTCGAGCCACATTTAGTTCAGCGAAGAGACCCATTTCTGGCTCAATGCGTATGTAAACAATCAAAATCGCCGCATTTGAGACGAAGAGCAACCTGAACAGATTCAAGAGCTTCCATTTCATGCAGAAAAAACAACGGTTTGGTGTGGTCTGTAGGCCGGTGGTATAATCGGTCCATATTTCTTCAAAAATTATGCCGGTGAGAACGTTGCCGTCAATGGCGACCGTTATTGCGCCATGATAACCGACTATTTGATGGCTGAAATTGAAGCTCATGATTTCCGCGACATTTTGTTTCAAGAAGACGATGCCACTTCGCGTACATCACATCAATGAATAGATTTATTGAGAGAACATTTCGATAAACAGATAATTTCACGTTTTTGACCGGTCGATTGGCCACCAAGATCGTGTGATATCACATCGTTAGACTTTATCCTGTGGGGATTTGTAAAGTCTAAAGTCTATGCGGCTCTCTCGCTGCGATTCAGGCCTTGGAGCAAAACATCACGCGTGTCAATCGCCAGTTACCATTCGAAATGTTCGAACAAGTCATCGAAAATTTGTCTCTACAGATGGACCATCTGGGATGTAGCCGCGGCCAACATTTGAAAAATATAATATTCAAAAAATTAATGCCAAAGAATGTTCTTTCGAATATTAATAAACATTCCCCATTGAATTTGAATTTATTCTTTCTTAAGCTGACTAAAGTACCAATTACTTGCCAAAGAAATGACAATTTCTAACTAGTTCATAGCATACTAAATCCAATGTAGTTTTTAACTAGTTAATTTGACTACTAGTGTATGCAAATGCATATAGATTAGTGTTGAAATTTCACATGTGTGAACTCTCCCGTGGATTTATGTATGTACATATATACATATTTAGATAATTCCATGAGCTTGCTAGTCGCTATGAGAGGAGTGTTTCCTGAGAATCAACGTCATGGCAACTAACCAAAGGCCGCTGGATAATATATTCCGTTACTTTCATCTGCTGTATTGAAGAACTTAAAAAAAATGTTGCCAAAAATGTTAGTACTTTTTGAGGTTAGAGTTGAAAATTTGAATTAAACGCTTTGTTGCTACTTTTCTACCACTTTTTTTTTTTTGGTAGAAGTTGGAATTTCAGTTGTGAGTGAAGAGAGGTGGCAACAAACTCGGACAGCGGCATGCATTAGTGGTTAAATGAGCGGGTTTTGAACATACGAGTATGCATGAGTTTGGGGAGAGAGAGAGGAAAAGTTTTTTTTGCGCACTCATTTGAGTTTAATGTGAGTTAATTAGGATTCCATTTTACTATTTAAAATTTTAGATGAATTTTTGGGACTTTCATAATGTAAATTTCAGTAGCTTGTATTAGGGATTGAGAAAATTTATTTGAAAAGTTGTATTTTCTACTCCACTTAGTTAAATCTATAACTGTAGACTTAATTAGTTATAATAACACTGTAGCTTGATCCTCTATACTAAAGAAGTTATGGACCTGTTCTAAAGTGACTTTTAGAAACTTAACTGGCTTCGTTATGATAACTTTTGTTCCACGAAATTTAAAATTCCGGATAAGAATAACAATTTGTTCAGGAAAAAGTAACTCTAGATAATTAGAAGTGGATATCTCCGCTACAGTCACTTTCTTGAGGCATAACCACATCCCAGCCTCACAAGGTATGAATTTTCAAATCGAAAGAATCCTGTAAAGCAATTTGGGAGAAAATTGCTCTGGTCACTGCGCAAAATATAAGTTCTGAAAGTTTCTCTCTCGACGACCAAGTCGACATGTTCTTCTCCCTTTTCGTTTATCATCAACATTCTCGGCTATAAATCGACTGAGTCGACAGATGGTGTTATTTTAAGTGCTCCGGTGATATCGCTCTTCGATAATCTAAAGAATCTTTCTAGTTTTTCTCAGTTACTCTCCTTATCGGTTGCTTTCCATCATACTAAAGCTCCAGCGAAAAGTATTGGCTTAACAATTGGTGACTAACTAGCTCCCTGTTGTGTTGTTGTTGTAATCGTAATTTCCCCAATTTGGGCTTCGGGGAATATTGCGGGATTGACAGTCCTTGGCAGGATAAAAATCCGGGTCGTTCCGGTATAAAGACCCGACTTTCGCAGGAACTATTGGATTTTAGTCACCTCTTACGACAGGCATGCCTTACCGGGGGTAAATTCTTGAACCCCTGACCCGCAGGGGTTAACTCGCTCCCTCACATACATTCGCCACGAAAATTTCCTTTCCAACACAATTCTCAAGTACTTAGTGCTTAGTTTCGGCTGTAAAGTGGTTTTTCACCTACGATACGGTAGCATCTCATCTACTGCTCTTTGGATGTGAATATCCACTAAGTGCTCAAAGCAGGCGTTAGAGGAAATGATATCAAACTGATTGGGCTGTTAGTGCTTTGGGTTGCATATGCCTTACCAGCCGTGCCTGGAACTTCATGATCCTATCCCCGGCTTCCGCTAACATGGCTGGGAAAATTCCATCCTTACCGGGTGACTTGAGCTCCAAGATGGTCTGTATCCCCCGTGTAATCTTTTCTGTAGTAGTTTTCCAACTGATACGTTCTTTATGTAACTCTACAGGGATTCTTGCTCTAAAGTGGAAGGTAGAAAGTAAGAAGTTGTTGGTCTACAGATCGTTCTCCGACTTAATGTGTACTTTCTGTAGACTTGCTAACTCCGTAGGGGTTTCTATGCCGTTGCCAAAGTTCAGCCATCAGCTTTTCATGGCTTGCCATGCAGGCTTTCTGTGCCAAGTCTGTGTATGTTTTCAAACAAGAAAATGATTCTGCGGTCCCCGCTAACTTAAGGCGTTCCTCCACTCGCCCTTTAAGAGACCCCACTTCAGCGTTCCACCATTACCTCTAGTCTTAGTATTGCCCATTAGAGCACCAAGCACGAAGCTACCTTATTATTTTGCAGTTTTACTTGGAAGACTTTTAAAAAGCTATAGGCCTTGCGTCCCCTTACTTCCTAACAAAAGTTGAGTTTTCTTGACAAAGCAGTTTCGAAGTAGTTTCTTACCAGTTCACTTTTGAACGCGGATATAACTAAAATTATATGTTTCCTTAGTTACACAAGCCAACGCATTGTCTCTTACCGAAAGGGGTAATTTCTTTTTATGCACCCCAACCACTTTGCGGCATAACACATTCTTTTACTTTTCGAAAATCATTGCGCGGAGGAAATGGCGTAAAGCACAAAATGCAATTGCTTTTCACTTGGTTTCCTACGATGTCGAATGGCTTTATGAGCCATTGTGGCGACAACTAGCAGTGTCACAAGGCTTAGAGTAGAGAGACTCACCCCCCTGGTTTGTGCGTAAACCAACGATGTGATAGCAACAAATTTCTTCTTATAATGCGACCATGCGTACGGAAATGAGTCTACAATGTGTAAATGTGCGCACTTATGTGTGTGTTTTTGACTTCTAACCAAATTTGACTGCTTTTCGTACTTGTAAGTATGCAAGAAGCAATATTTTGTCATCGTGTATGACGTCATTGCCTGTAATATTTGTGAGAGTATAAAACATGTGTAAAAATAGGTCTTAGAAATCTTTTCAAAATCAAATTCAGTATAGAGAGGAGAGAGAGAAGTTTTCTTATTAGAAAATAGATGACTTGAACTCAGTTCAATCGGCTCTCAAGAGCCTTCTAAGGCATCGCTTCATTACACCAGATTAAGAAAAGTTAAAGTTTTGGTTTGTGCAGAGTTTGTCAGAGTCTCTATTTTCTCAATCAGCCCTAGAGACACACAGCGAACATCGTTAACATGGTCAATAAGATAGCTTTAGGGATTACCAATCCCTTAGGATGGGGATCGGCATTACCTGAGCTATATTACGTATAGGTGTTCTCTTATTTTTGACCACATTCCAGACCTAACATTGAATATTCAAATGACTGGCAACCAAATTTGAACTATGAAGACATTGTAGCTTCAAAAAACGTTCCATCCCCACTAACTGTCTAGATCTGTTAGTCGATATTAGAGCGAAAGTCGTTATCTGCTTTTCTGACTATCCCAGCCGAGGACAATGTTTATCTTTGTCGGTCTTCACGTCCTTTCATGCCATAAAAACCTTAAGTAACTCTCATATTCAGCGCGTGAAGCTGTTAATTAAAAAGATAACGAAGACGTGTCTCTCTGCTTTTAACGAATTTCAGTTTGAATATGGCCATTTAGGCTTTTTGGCCCATTTTAATACCACTATGAGGAATCTATAATCTTCTTAAGTGCGCGAACCATTTAAAACATCTGACAAATGCTGTGAGATTTTCAATACTCTCCTTGGTTAGCTCAGGGACTCAATCGAAATAGTTTTTTCCGATACAGCGCTATCGCATTGTGTAAAGTGCTGGACGGTGACAGAGAGGTAGTGTTTGTCAGGCTCTTCCTCTTGTGCAGGGTTCGTATTCAATGACCGGGTACCCAGTTGACAATCGTGCTGCATTCCCTCAGGAATCTTTTTAGAATGTTTCCACATTTCAATTCCACTTTTGATGTGGAGAATTGCATTATAGTGATCTGATGGCAGCTTGACAGTCGGAATATATTGTAATAGATTAGTTGGTAAGTGCTGATTTAATCAGCCATTCGGCGGGTTCTGTAAAAGCAGTTAGTTCTGCTTGAAGGACGCTGCAGTGGCTCGATATTCTCATGCTCATGTTGGGTGTGAGTACGAAAATGGCTATTGCTCTATAATTTAGGACATCTCATGGATCCTTGTGGTAAAGCGGTTTTCAAAACAAAATTAGTAGTATAGTACTCGACTTCCGGACTGTGTAGGAAAGATAGTGTCAGGAAGTACTCTACGCCACGGCTTCTCCAAGGCCGAGTTGCATTGAGTTTAACTCCGCTTGAAATACACCGTAAAGATCTCTGAACCAGACACAGCTTGGACCAATAAAATTTCTCATGTTAGGTATGTAGGATGGAGTGTTAATCGATGTGGAAGCATTATTTTACATAGGGTAGAGTAAGATCATTGCAGTGTTGGTTGGATGAATAAGTTTCTTCACCCATTCACTTCGGTTCCTTTATAAAATTTATTATAAAATATATCTTGACACCTTCTGGCTTAGGCAAATCCTCGAGAAAGACAGCTCCTAGCTTTGCTTCAGACAATTCTGTGGCATAAAAGAAGAGAGACCGTTAACTCAGCGTTCTTACCCTGGAGATGTTCTCTCTTTTGAGAAAGCACATTTTGCTTGATCTCTTTCCACTCTATTGTAGGCATACCAATTCGTGATTTATGAGGAAGACTTGCAAGTAATTTGCAGTTTCTCTATTTTTCTCTGTGGTCACAAGTCCAAACAAGAGATACTCTCTCCACTTGTAGAGATCAGCAGCAGTCCAGCACAGTTTTTGGGTTTATTGTAAGAGAGATGTTTAAAAACAAAGATATCCTTGCTCGTGATCTTAACTACATGATCTGCAGTCTCCATAAAAGCTGAATTTTCTACTTGAAATACCCTACAATGTTTGGAGAGTTTTGAAAGAGGAGGGTTTCGTGATAAAATACCTCCGTCAACTTTTCCGTCGAGCCAACTCCTCCACCGAGCTTTGACTCATCTGTTTATGCTTCAATACTTTCGAATTTCTCATTTTTCTAACCGACCTCTTCAAAATTATACGATAATTATTTCACGGTATAATCAGCTAGTCTACGGACATGAAAACCCTGATCCTAATGTTAATTTTAACAAAAAAAAAACACCAATCCTTTGTTACCAGAGTCCAGAAAGATTTTGTCCCATCATAAAACAATGCTTAATTCCAAATTTCGCTGAGAATACCAGGAACCCAACTTCGTCGGAGATCGAACACGTTGGTGTGATGCTCTAGACATTTCCACCTAAGCGTAAGGGCTTCCACGGGTAATACCAAGTGAGTTGAGACTGCTTTCAACTTTAGCCAAAACTTAAAGCTTTTTCAGTATCATTAAACCGTATAAATTTTTCAAAACTTTAAAGCTTTTTTTTTAATTTTTTTTCCGCGACCTTTTTTTAACTCTTTCTAAACTTCTTTCGACTACTGCATTGAATAAAAACTTGGGAAATTATGCATTACACATTTCATATTTCCCAAAAAATAGAATTTTATTACTTCCACACACATAGAAACTCAACTCATACTCGTATTTACAGTTTGTTGACTTGACTTTTGCCTTTTGCGCCTTGCAATTTTTATGAGCCATCACAGAACAAAAAAAAATACAAACAAAACGTCGAGAAACAGCGTACGAAACTACCCATCATATAAATTTACACGCAATTGATTTTTATGAATGCGCGAAAAATTTCGGAGTTATGACGCCATTTTACAGTCGGTCATTCACATCAACCGAAAAGGCAGAGAGGCAGCCAAACACTGAAAAAAGCTTACATAAACTGTTACACACGAGATGGGGAGCGCACATTCAAACACACACTCATTCCACTCACTCACTCTACTCTCTCACACACTAGGAAGACAGTTGCTCACTTGCTGTGCGGTCTAACAATTTCATCCGTTTCGCATTTCCGTTTTTGTTCACACATTACGCTACTTCAGCTTTTACTCCTTTTTGAATAACTTCTATCACTCTCTCTCTCTCTCTTCAACAACAGAATGCTTTGGTTCGCCTTCATTTGTGTGGCACTCTTCGCAATTATTTCATTGAGCAAACGTACTTGGGAACGTTTTCAAACTTCACCCATGGTCATATCAATGGATCGTAATAAATTGGTTTGGAATACGAGTTTCCCTTCGCTCACCGTCTGTCCGCACAAGCGTATCGATGAGTTGAAAGTTGAAGATTACATGGAGTAAGTAGTAATTGAAGTTTACAGTTATAATTCAGTAAAAATATTTTTTGGTTTTTTTTTTTTTTGCTTTTCCGCAAGTAATCATCCCGAAACCTTTGAAACCGATCAAGATCGTGATGACTTCCGCATATTCATCGAGCAGCTAGCACGTCTCACATATGAAAATATTGAAACGCTGCCGCGTAATAAAACTTTTGGCATACCGAGCAGCAAGTATTTGGATTTATTATATGAACTGAAATGGAATTTCGAACCGGAGATGAGTAGTGGCGCCGCTGTGCAAATGTATATTTATGAAACGCTCACGGAATTTGGTATTTGTCATTCGGTGAACTCGCTTGTGGCACGCTACAATTCGTATGAGTGAGTTTCCAAGAGCTGTTACGATTTTTTTTTATGGGTTTTAGGTTTTTTGGAGAGCGAGAGATCATACAACCGTAAACTGCCCACTTGTTCTGTGACAACTTCACACTTCACTTCAAGCAAAGCAATGGGCTCTCGGACACACTGAGAAAGTTCTTCGCATTCCACACAAAAGTGATAAACTCTTGAGTTCAAAGGAGCTCCATTGACAATTCCTTACGGAAAACGAATTTTGAAAAAACAAATGTCACAACACTGTGTAGAAATGGCAGACTTGATCACATTCGGACTCTAGAAACTTCTTTGGATAAATTTTTGTTAAGCGAGAGGGCACAATAGACTTAAGGTTGCAGTGCAGTTCCTTTGCCCTATCCAACTAATCGAGATCTCGTAATATTGAATGTCGAAATAGTCCTATGAAGTTATTTCAACGGCTTTAGTTACGAAAGGAAATCTTTTAACTTTGTATTTCACTCTTTACAAACTGACTTGAAGCAAGGAAGATTTCGCAAGCTTAACGGAACTCGCTGAGCTGATCTCAGCAGCCTGAAATAAGTGGCTCTCTCACTTTGCCTTTGGAAACCTTTTTTCAATTATTCTCTTCAAAACAAGATCTCAGCTATCTTACATAAAAGTGTTTATCTCTCTCTCTCTCTCTCTCTTTCTCTTTCTCTCTCTCTCCTACTTTATATTCCCTCTCCTTTCAGCTACTGGAAACGCAATGACTGGCATATACTGGATCATGGTGATCGCGTTGCCGTACATCCGTTGGATGGTGAAATCTATGCACAGATTATAAATCTCTCTACGGCATATGATGTCTACTTTCATGGCGCCGGCGATATACCGAATATATCCAAGCAACGCTACACTTTTCCAAAAACTGATTACACTACAGTCGAATTAACAGCGTTGGAGATTTATACCGCAGAGGAGGCACGAGCGTAAGTGTGGAAGTTATGGAAAATCTTGTATATATTTTTTGAGACCCAGTTCTGTCAATATCTGAGATGAACTATATAAACTTCAGTCTCTTGGAACACCAAAAGAGTTTCATCACAATGAGTTGAATCTAAAAGATGGACAAATTTTCGGGTTTTACATCCATCCTACATCTGGCTTGCTTGTATATATCTTTGTAGAATGTAAAATAGAACACTTGAATTCCTCTGAGTCCCGATATTCAGGAGACCAATAAGGACAAATATTCAATCAAACCTCTACACGGCTCAGTTGAAGCTTGACAGAAAGGTCGATTTGTGTATCCTCTGTCGGGTACTGTACATTGACACAGGGTTAAGGCTTCCATTACTACTCCATTTTTAAGCAGGGCTTATTATTGTTATTAACACAGAATTGGTCAGCTTCGGAGTATGGCTTCCATGAGCTAGACTAACATTCACTCAGATAACCCCGCCGGTCCACCACCTCCATTTGTACGGTTGCCTAAGGTAAACTCTGGGCGAGGTTAGGGAAGCTCCTTGGCTTTTCAAGTTCAAAACCGTCCTAGATATTTTCCGATTAGTATTGAAGTCACGAGCCTTGGCTTTTTTTACGGGATCCCAATATACTGTCCAGGTTCTCGGCAGGAAAAAATTAATGGAATTTCTTCTAAACTATGCCCATTTGCGTGGAGGAGATTGCAAATGCCGGTATATGCAGCTCTCATTATATTCTTCAGTATTAAAATGAAGTAGTCACACAGTAAACAGCCGCCTAGTCTGAAATCTCGTTTAGTATCGAACAGCTCAGAGAAGTCTGAGTGTTCTGAGGGCGCTTTTGGCATTACTTATCGTTAGTTTACACGACGGCATAAGTCATGCGGGAATAACAAATTCAGATATAGCGATGTAGGGGTAGCTCGTGCTGCGTGCTATCGAATACCGTTTTAAAACCGGCAAAGTGATGAGTGTTCACCCTGGGTATTTTCCAGGATTGAGCACCTTGTGAATATCTGGTTATAGATGAATCTACCTGATCTAAGTGTCCACTGACAAAGTTCCCATCACGAATGTTTAGTCAATGGTAGACTTACCATGTCTCTTTCACTTCGTAAGCATTGCGCTCGTTCGCATTGTTGCAGGATAGACCGTCTTTTCTCTCTCCACTGCTTTGGGGATGTCAGTTCTGCTTCTGGGTATGCAGCTACACTCACAAGACTATCAACTTTTAACTCGTAATCTGGCGTGCCTGTCACACACCGTGTAAATGTGCACAACTTTTGAGCGAGACTGTGTGACCAGTCTGTATAAAGCCTTAGAAGACAGTTAGCAGGGAGTTAGCTCTAGTAGAGGTACTCCGACTCATTCGGTTTAAGCGTTCACTGAATTTCCATACCAGCCTACTACTCATCAGAGTAACTACTCATTAGTGGATTTTGAAACAAAATTTTCAAACTAACCTCACTTACTTACATAGATCCCTACCCACAACTCGCCGAGTAAATAAACGCGCTATTTAACATAAAACTGAAAAATTATGCTAAATATTTTTAAAAGCATTTAATTTGAATTAATCACCCCCACAGCTTCACCACCAAACAACGCAAATGCCGCTATCAATACGAGGCCGAGGAGATGCTCACATCGCCCATTTACAGTTTTGGCTTATGCTTAGCGGAGTGTCGCATGTTTTTCGCCTTGAAAGTGTGTGGTTGTGTGCCGCATTTCTATCGTAATCGCTGTGAGTGTATATGTAAATATATGCATGCATGTAGATAGATATGAGTATATGTATGTGTGTGAGCGCACGCGAGAGATAATTTTGGCACAATTACACTTAATGAAAGCTAAAAACATTAAATTAATTAGGAAATGGGGAAAGAAAAAAGTATGGAAAATTGTATTTAAATGCATACCGTTATAATTAAAAACCGTTATGCCACGCTGAGTTCAAATAACAATAAGCCATAACAATGCCGTTATGAAAATATTCGCTTACGGTGGTCGCGGTAGTGGTGATGGTGGTGTTGGTGGTGTTTTCATTGCGCTGCCCGAATATTTGTATAATTTCATGTGCATTTGTATGTGCATATGTATGTGCATGGGGTTTTGTTGTTGCAAATGACAACACATATTTATTTGCTAAAAACCATTGACGCCATTTTGAATATTAAACAAATGTTGGCTATTTACTCTTTGCCTCTCAACATTTGATACTCAAATTATTATTTTTTTATTTATTTTTTTTTTAATTTTATTTCGCAATTTTACAGTTATCTGTGTGTGCGGTATTATTTTACGCAGCGTTGAAAAACATGCAAACAAATTCCACCAATAATTTTGCCATTGCAACAACATTTAGGCGCCAACAGATCGCTGACGTCTGCCTTGAGCGCCGCCATTTTGTTTTAATGCCATGGCATAACTGTGTATTTTTTGAAAAAATTTTTCAGCTTTAAGAGCACAATTTTAATTGGTAATTTATATATGTACATACATAAAGGGTGATCCATTTCGATGTTCCCTACTTTAAAAAAAAAAAAACACTGAGAATTCAAATTTAATGGGGAATTTTTATTATCATTCGAAAGAACATTCTTTGGCATTTATTTTTTGAAGATTATCTCTTTCAAATGCTGGTGCCAGCTATGTCTCAAATGGTCCATCCGTTGAGTCCAATTTTCGATGACTCGTTTGAGCATTTCAACTGGTAACTGGTGAACGACTTACATATCCCCACGGGAAGAAGTCTAACGCGATCTTGGTAGCCAATCGACAGACCCAAAACGTGAGATTATCTGCTCACCAAAGCGATGTGCGGGAAGTGGCGCCGTCTTTTTGAAACCAAATGTCGTGGAGATCACGAACTTCAATTTCCGGCATCAAATAGACAGTTATCATGGCGCGATAATGGTCGCCATTGTCCGTTGTGTTCTCACCAGCACCATTTGTGAAGAAATATGGACCGATGATTCTACCGGCCCATAAAGGACACCAAACCGTTGTTTTTTCTGGATGAAATGGCAGCACTTGAATCTCTTCAGGTTGCTCTTCGTCCCGAATGTGGAAATTTTGCTTGTTTACATACCCATTGAGCCAGAAATGGGCCTTATTGTTGAACAAAATTTGGCTCGAAAACGTCGGATCTTCTTGGAACTTTTCAAGAGCTCATTGAGCGAAGCGATGTCGCTTGAGAAGGTCGAGTGGCTTCAGTTCTTACACTAGTTGTATTTTGTATGCTTTCAATTTAAGATCTCAACGTAAAATGCGCCAAGTCGTACCATACGTCAGTACTAGTTACTGCGAACGACGCCGAATCGACTCTCCACGGTCTTCGTGTACACTCTCAGCTCTAGCCGCTACATTTTATTCACTGCCTGCTGGACGTAGTCTATTCGGTCGAATATTATACAATGCAGTGAATGCTGGTTCTCAAGTTGGGTGATGGTATTGCGAACAGTATGCTCAGTAGGCCGATTATGTTGACCATAAGTTCAGCGAAGCGCGCGAAACACATTTTTTACAGAACGTAAATTTTCACATGAAAGTTGAATGATTTGTAAACGTTTTTCAGGTGTAAGTATTTTCATGATGAAATGCCAAACTATACTGAACAAAAACGACATGACAGCTTGACACGACTCAGGCGTTATCTGTCAAAAATAGGCTATAGAAAAAAGTACCTCCACTTGGATCACCCTTTATATTTATACATAAATAATATATATTTCATTGCATTTTTATATCATAGCGCCTAAATGTATGCTTTAAATCATTATTAGCTTTAATTTCAAAATGGATTATCACCATTAACGCTCTCACTAAGTGAAAAACTATGTCATCTCTCGCTTTTTTCTCTGCACATTTGATATTTATTTGTGTGTTATGTGCAGAAATTTTATACATATGTATATTTCAAATGAAAATTATCTCATTTTTCATCATCAACATCATCACCATCATCGCTATGGCGTTAAAGTGAAAAATGGACGAGTTTTGCCAATTTGCGATTTCGTTGGCTTGGCCTGTTTGGAGGATATAAAAAGTGAGTATTGAACTAACTAATATTGCGCAAAACAACAAAGCGAGCAGCTTAAAATCGATGGAAAATGAAAAAATATTTATATATTTACTAGTGAAATTTCGTAATGAATTACTAAATAGAAAATAGTATAGTTCAATATTTTTATCAGTGTTCTCTCATATTTACACATAATTCTAGGTTTTTTGAATTTTTTGAATTTTTTAAATCTTTGCAAATCTGCTTTTGTATAATACTGATGTTTTTTCACTATTTATGCATGAGTTTTGCCCAATTAGAGCAGCTTATTTTATAGCTAAATCAGTTTTTGAATTTTTCGAATGGATTTTTGAGAGAATTTAAACAACAATTAAATATTTTATTTAAAAAAATATAAAGAAATTTTTTATAGTACAAAAGGTACGAAGCAGTATTTTCTTCGACTGTAAAGTCTCTGGTTCCTGCTTAATATTCTAGGTTCATTCAGTTCATAAAATTATATGTAGGTACCCAGTCCATCCTCCTTGAACAAAATCCTACTAATCCTGAACTGAAGAGAGAGCATTGTGCGCCAAAGTAGAGAATATGTCTTGCTGTCAAGTACCTTTCTCGGCAGTAACGATCTACAGACTGGTATAACTGAAGTTCGCGTTTGTTGGAGTAAACTTCTTCCTTTCCCCGACATGCCCAACGTATATTCTACATACCACAGAACACTATTTTCCAGCTTGCAGCACCGCTTATGACCAAAGTCTCTCTCTCTCTCTCTCTCTCTCTCTCTCTCTCTCTCTCTCTCTCTCTCTCTATCTCTCTCTATTCATTCGATAGCCCTCCCCGGGCTTTGCTACCATACTCGCCATCCACATATGCTACACATGTCCTACATGCCACAAAGGGACCCACAAACACTATCAAACTCCTTTCATCTCCACTTAAGTCAACTTATCCAAAACTCCTGCCTCATTCCTGGCCAGAACCTACTACCTACATCACTTGGCTTCCCGCTCATGTAAGTATAGGGGCAAAAATAAAGCTACCTCACACCGAGAACGTCTACAGATCGGGTTAGTGAGGGGTAATCACAGCAACGCTGTCTAGGTCGTATTGTACGGCTTAACAAAAAAATCATAGCTGTTAGAAGTTGAGCAAGAGGAAGACTTTTACTACGTTGGAGAGATCAGATGATAGGGGTTACGGATTCAAGATACTGAACTCGTTAAGGTATATCTGTCATAAGAAACGACCAAATTCAAACGACATTCCTCCATAGTTCCGATAGTTCCGGTCTAGAATTGTCAGTCTCACAAGATTCCCCAAAATCCAATTTAAGGAATATTTTCACGGTTACAACAGCAACAACAAATGATCTTATGGAGAGAGCGCTGCTTTCACTAGAAGAAAATACTGAGTAAGGTGACATCTATGGTTTGCGAGACGAACTGACCAAATAATAAAGTTCATTCCTAATTTCTAAAAACTCTCTGATTAATTTTATGCGCCGCTCCAGCAAATAGAGAAATGCACTGTCTCGAAACGAGCCCTTCTATCAGTTTTCAGCTGACTGTTGGGGGAGTTTATTTTATTTATTGGGGCCCGAAAGCCCAATATGCACCTGATGCCTCTCATATGACTATTTGTTTCTATACAGGTCAGCTTCATGAATGAGTCGCTGACCGGTTGGGATCCGATTTGTTTTTGTTTTACGTTGATGCGGGGTTCTGTTTCGCAGAGATCGGGGGTGAGACGGTTTCTGAGACGAGTTCTTGTCTCGATGCCGAGAGATTTTGTGAGAGAATACATTTTTCTTTTTTCTTTAGGGACCTCTTCTGGAGAGATTTCCAGCTTAAAGTACTTTTATTGGGAATTGTACATATTTGTAGATGGCCAAGTTTCGATGGGCTCTAATATTACAATGGAGTGGAGCAAGAGATGTAAGCAAATTCTGGATAAAGGTGAGAAAGGAAGTGTTGACAGAATGCTGCTCCGAAGCTAGCAACCGAATACATGCGCTACCAAAGATCATCCTCTCGGTTAGCTTAAATAAGTCGTGCCGCACGAAAACCGAGTTATTTCACTCTTTCAACAAAATATTGAACGGATTGAAGGAGAACCAGTGGTATATCGTAGCCTTACACGATGAAGGCTAAAAAGATTCAAACTACATGGAGCTGATTTCGGTGAAAATCTGATATAGTCAATACAAACTGCTCATCACCTACCCAGCATTATGGCCTACTCTTAGACCCACAGTGCCTATTCTGGCATCACAAAAGACAGCTCTCTCGCAATTTTCTCTAGCAAAACTCACTTGTGAAGAACTTAAACGAGCATAACCCACCCCAGATCCCAACACATGACGTCCAACTCATGCAAAGGACATAAATGAGTCTTCATATTCAACTCATACTCTGGCTACTGTGAGTCGTAGGAAATTAAAATTCTTCTACAAATTATGCAATTTACACATTTTGTCAGAAAATGCTCAGGCTTGCATGAATACTTATGATATACACAACGTTTATTCAACAATTTTCACTTATCCAATTCCGCATACCAACTATGAACCCCTCAACTATGAGGAAGGAAATTCTGCTCTCCATCACCTCGCTGACTCTGAGGCAAAAATATTTATCATTTTGCCCGAACACACAAAGCGTACACTGTGAGATATGCACAGTTAGATGTGCTTAGGGTTGTCAGAGAGAGAGAGAGAGAGAGAGAGAGCGGCGAGGCACACTGCAGCACGTCGGCAAAGCAAAATGGAGTTAGTAGCAGCAAATGGTGTTGAGGAAACAAAAACAAAGCATTAAATTGGAACAGCAGCATGTAAGTGCTTGTGTGGAGCTGCTAGAGTAGAGCTCGCCCGTTCGTGGAGTAGGAGTCGGACACTGACACGTCGTACGCCAACAAAAAGTAATGAAATAATTCACATGCAAAAAAAAAAAGAGGGAGTTTGAAGATAGAAAAACAAGTAGAAATCATAAACGAAATTATTACACTTGTAACTGCTGGAGGGGCAAAAAAAACAGAGAGAAGAGGAGGGTGTGTTGGTTATGAGCATACGAAAAATACAGACAGACCGACAAGCAGGCATGTCCATGTTTGCTGCTTTACATTCGCAATGAGTGCTGGACACGCAACGTCAGATATATATTATGAAACTGAAAATGATATTTTCCCTATGCACACCTGCCGCATGCACTCGCACACATCATGACCTCGCCCCTTGCACAACCCGTAGTTGCTGGGGAGCGAAGTACTGTGCGATACTAACGTAACTAAAATTTGGCATTCATTGCTGCATATCACAGCAGATATGTTGAGTCTTAGTTACCAGAACGAACATATAGGTACATATATACTCCTGCTTACTCCCAAAAAGCTCATAACGTATAAATGCACGGAAATTTGGCATTTAGCTTGAAGCACAAGTGCTCAGTTTAAGAAAAACGTGTGTAGGGAAGGTAATAATTAGTTTTTTTCTTCAGAGCGTAACAGTTTTAATTTCACTTTCATCACTTCCACAAGCAACCTAACCCGCCTCCCACTCACCAGCTGCCACGTGACTTAAAACAATCCGTTTTTGTGTTTCTAGTATTTCTAAACGTATTCCCATGCTAGTTCGAAGAGTTACTGAGTGAGAGAGAGAGAGAGAGTTGATACTCGCAAGGCGTACATGCTCACTGACCTCTTCTTAAACTTTGACAGGCACGATCTATTCATAGAGATCCGAGACGAAAAAATTTCCTCACTCAGTCAAGCGTCAGAGAAACTTCTTTATCACTTAGACAGTACAGGTGTGTCTTCGACGTCATCTGGATGTTATTTCTGCTGTCTCTTTATGTGAATACAATCAACCAACGGCAGCTAGAGTCCTCTGTCTCGTATATCCGCTTCATAGTTTTTTTCTTGAAGGCTCTTTTATCGCGACAGGTCATTGTTTTCCTACTCCCTCACACAGCAACAAGTCCATGACATTTTCCAAGGCTTAATTCTAAATCTATCTCTCTTTAAGGTAAATGTTTCAAGGTTCCAAGATAATTCGAACTCACTTTCCAGACAAAAAGTTTCTGAAATAAGAGATTAAGCAATATTTTGATCCTTCTCTTTGAAAAATCTACAATCTGATCCGCCATCTTGAGCCTAGCCCGCGAAAGAGCATCTATATTCGACAAATGGCAAGAAAATCTTTATAAGTAGGTTGCAGGTAGTTAAGAGTGGTTATCAAAAAACTTAAGTCAGAGTAGGCTAATTGTGATACCACTATGCTGACCCGATAACTAAGCTTCACTATCCATTCACTTTGTTACTCATCGAGATTGTCATAGTTCTTACGACTTCTCCAGTGTATCCTTCAAGGTATTGCCAACATTCCTTTCATGTGGTCTTCTCAAAAAGTGGGCTACCAAGGACTCCTATTACCTTTGAGTTGTCCTCTCTTTCTCTATCTTCTATTTTGGACAAATTTTTCTGCCTTCACTTCAAGAGGCATTACGATTTCATCTTGACTTGGCCTGCCCGTAAGAAGATTATTTTAGTAGCAGTTAACCTGTAGCAAAAGGTGTACGATCTCTATAAGGTTAAGAATCTATTTGGTCATGCCATGCCTGGCAAAGTACGGCAGCCTTTCGCAGTTTCTTTCTAGGTCCTTGCGATAAGAACTCAAGTGAGAGATAATCTGTTCTGCTGGGCTATTCCCTGCAGAGATCAGTGAGGCTATCTCAGAAAATTTGCTGAAGTAGCTGGAGACAATTCCAACCGGTGAGTATAAAAGAATTGCATCGGGGATCCCTTTGAAGGCATTGTAATGGGTTTCGAAGAATAAAATCGAGAAAGTTCTCCTTTGAAAATTTACATAGTACAGTGTCGATACTATTGTTCCATTCTTCGAGGAAAATTTGTTCATATACATGTTAGTGGTAATAAGAGTTGAGCAGCTGTGAGCTGTTCTGTTTGAATTTTCGACTCTCTAAATCGTTCATGGCTTCACTGATTCAACTGAGCCTTGAATTTTGGGATTGGACGAGTTAAAATGTAGGCCAGCTGTTTCCTTGTTGATTCAAAAACTAGTATCTTCAACTAAGAACCGAAACCTGAGGACCACAAAAGCTTCATACAGAGGGTATATACCTATTAAATAGTAAGAAAAATATTAAACATTGCAAGACCTTCGATATAAGGTCTAAGTTGTTGAGTTAAATTCAAGGGTGGACAGACTTTTACTAAATATTTAGTATCTTTGAAAGGTTTTGGTTCATTTACGAAAATTTGAAATGCGGATAGTTTTTGTAGGTTATTTTGATAATGATTGTTCCAGCTGTTTTTTTTATATCAAGAATACGAAAAAGATATTTGAGAGACCCGTACGTAGTACTGGAGACAGACTTTTGAACTTTTGCTTTAATACCCAACGTGAAACTTTACAGTTAAAAGCGCTGTTCACACAGCCACTCAATTAGCTCTAATTTTGAGAATTTCAGCAGTTACACCTCTAATTCTCTCTTAATTAGCCGACTTAAACTCGAAAAATTAACTGGAAATTAGGCTAATTTACTATATAGATTTTCAAAAATTTCTTCAATCAAGGCTGTGAAGTGTAATTAATAAGAAGAGCAAAGGATCAGTTTGTCAGCGTGATTATTTCTCATCAATATCAAATTGGAAACCTTATGAAAACAGTGGCGAAACAGAATATTGGTAATAAAATTTCAACGCATTTTTATTGAAATTGGATTTAATGTTCAATTTATTTAAAAACAAGACTCATTTTCGGCATCCTCGGCGAGGAATTTCAATACCTAAAAGCGTACTTATGACACTAACTATAAAGGCCTCTCAGGAAAATCCACCAAGAAAATTACAACAGCCCAGTGTGAACGATCAAACGCTAATTATTTCAACTTAATTGAATGTGTGTGAACAACAAACTAAGAGAAGTTATTTTAAGCTTAATTGCTTCAGACTGTTCTGAACACGAATTTATGTCTAAATTGGTAACAGTAAAAATCCCAATTTCATATTTTTTTATTATTTTTTCAACATTTTTTTTTAAGTATATGTAAATAATATAAAAAAAATTTCAATTGAGCCCTTTTTGATTTTTATTTTAATTTATTAAAAAAAATTTTCATCTCATTCCACTTTAGGAGAAATCATCTCGCTCAAGTCCAGCCGGTATAAAATCGATTGTCATTGCCTGTCAAATTGCGATGACTCCAATTTCTTTGTGCAATCCTATGTAAGTATTGCAAACGAATTCATATTTTTTCGCTTCCCCACCTTTTTTTTGCTGTTGAAATATCGCATATTCAATTATTTACATAGCACTATATAAATACATGTGTATTTAAATTTTTTTTTTTTTTTTTTTGTAATAACAAATGTGCATTTCTCGTATTCATACTACTGAGTATCAACGTAGCAAGGATAAGTGCCAGTATGTTACTCGTTGAAATGTCGATATATTTATGTACGTAAATACATACGAGTATCATACTACAGGCACCGTTATAGTTACACCATACCCGCACACTATCAGCTCGCAATGTGTCATTTTTCAGTTCAGAGCAACAATTGCTTATGAAGAGATTCAAATAAGGACAATCGCAAAAAAAACCGAAAGGGTGCTTGGTTGAGTAACTTTGCTTTTTACCTGGTGAACTGACTTTCATGAACTTAAAAAGAAAAATTCGTTTAGAATACGGTAGAGCCTCTCCCAGACTCTACTCGATAATCCGTAATGGCTGGGTAGTTGCTCCAAACAGGCTCGGTTTTTACCAGCATTGTTTGCTAATTTAAGACTTTAGCTCTTCGCTATGGCTACACCACTTTCTCTTTGAGAATTAGCATATTTTCAACATCCAAACAGCCTGTTAAACAATTTGTCATATAGGACTGCTTCGGTTCGGCGCCAATTGGAAGCCTGGTCCATCTGATCCTTCCAAAGGAGCGGAAGTCTTCCCCTGCCTCTACTTCTGCTAGTGGTTACTACATAGAATATTTTCCATCCGGACGACATGATCTAACCAACGATGTCGCTGTCTCTTCCAATTCCTTACTGATGTCAGCTCATCGTTTGCTCGTCTGCGGTATTTCCCATCGCTTATATGCGGAGACCATAAGTCTTCCGCAAACCTCTCTATCTCGAAAATTCTTAAAACATAAAGACGGTCTTATAACCCACCCACCTTATAACAGGTTATTGCGGCTCATCAAACGATCAGCGAAATCGTTATCATAAAATGGGAGAGCCAATGGCTCAGTGTACAACTTCAGCGATGTAGGTGGGTTTTCGCCTTTCTATGCAAGCTGATACGAGGCTTTGGAGTATCAGTTGCTGAGAAATAAAGAAGCTGAAGGAGCTAACTTGATTATATTAGAGCTTTTAGCTACAGAACCCACCAGAGTCGAGCGAAGATTCCACTAGCCACCACCAATAAATGTGCTTAATTCGAGCAAGCACATACGCGCGGCTCTATCACAAGAGCGCCGACCATCTTAGTACAAGGATAGAGAGAAAGAGAGGGAGTAGAGATATTATAGAAAGTAATCGTATTAAGAGCGGTAAGGGCAAGCTGTGAATAACAGAGCGACTTCGGAACAATTGGCGAGCAGAGGTAAGTACGCTATTAGCACGGCGGTTAGCTCTCCATGGATTCGGGATAACCTGTATGTTGTACGACAACTGTATGCGGCGGTTGACTTTCAACGAGGTTGGAATGATTGGCGGGCTATAGTGAGTACACTACCATTACTTGCCGTGCTATGCTGGAATAGCTGGCGGCGTTTAACTCTCAGTATTCCTAACGACTCGGCAAATTAATCCCAGCGACAGCGAAGCGACCTAACGAGACTCAGTATGGACATTATTGCTAACGTAGTTGTACACTACATGAGTGGGGGCTGGGACGCAAGCGACGGTGCCTAACCTGGCCTTGGAGACCGAAGTGGTGGATGGGGAAGGAGAGAGTTAGACTGTCACTTTAACATCCACAGTGAGCCTGTAGAGACTGAAAAGCAAGCTACGGTACCGAATTAGGCTGTAGAGACCGGCCTCCTTAGTAGGGTATATTATTGTACCGTTGTGAATGCTACGTTGCATGCTTCGGGCAAAAAAGTTGTCATATAGGGGTGTTAGTTACTCTCGAATGTTCAGCCTTTAGTATAAGTACAGCAGCGTATCTAAGTCTTGTTGGATTTGAATCACTCAACGCCTCCTTCTATTAATGAGAAATGTTTAAATCAATCTCACTCCACAAATTTACGAAAGGCGACAGATCTCCTTGATCAATTGATCCATAACCCTTTTTTCTCTGAGTCGGTTGAGTCTATTCGACCAAAGAGATCATCATGATAAAATTACTGAAGTAAACTCTCAAAGGGTGGCCTTAGGAGAGAGGAGGCGCACATAACCTTCCATCGATCGTGTGCGAGGCTTTTGGAAAGGATCTGTTTTGAGATAAAGAAGAATGCAAAGATTTACCCTACTATAGAATTTGCCGAAATCAGAGAATTTTTCATGTTCTGCTCTCCCTAAAAGAATACCCTGTTTATAGTTATCTAACGACATCATTTCACATTCAGCAACTATGTAGTACCGTTATAAAGCAATCGTAATGCCAAAAATCAATGCGTTCACATGCACTTGCCGCATGCGGACCGTACGTAGGACGAATGCTCGCTGTAACTATAACTGAAACTGCCGCTGCCGTCAACTGCTGACTTCCGTAAAATGCTGACTTCCCTACACGGATTGCCACAGATTTCCCCAAAAATTTGTTATTAGTAGTGAAGTGAAACAGTTTTGTGCGACCAGCATTATCCTGCAACGGCGCTGGTGCACTGCGTACGCTCGTGCAGCGCTGCTGTGCCACAATTTGTATGCCGAATTATTGGCGATAAAAATATATTTTTGCTCCTGCAACAATTTTTTGTCAAATTTTTTTTGGAGTTTTTATTTTTTATTTTTTTTTATTTTTTTTTTTTATACTTCTTTTTTTTTAAATATTTTTCCACTCATACAAAGTGACAATGTGTTGTAACGGTTTCACTTCATTCTACTCATACTCATTTCATCAATGGTGCAAATTGTAGTGATATTGAGTGTATTTGCAATGCGACAATATTGAAAATTTTGTCAGTATTATTGTTAGCGACATCTTTTTCGTCGTCTCTTTCTTCTTCCTCTCTTTTTCTTCTTTTTGTGATAGCTTGTAAGTATAATATAACGGTATGTAATCCATTCAACGCGTTATCTTGCTTATAGTGAAAAGCGTAGTGGAAGGAAAATATTTTATTTCGAAACTGATAGTCATATTTGTGTATAATTTTTGATTGTCTGTCATTGTATTGCACTGTTGTTGGCGAATTTAGTCTAGTGTGGATGAGAAATGTTGCCGTTACAAAGTTGCTCAAACTTTTGACATTAATATTTATGAAGTTTTGTGGGGATTTTTTTTAAGTAGCTCGTTAACTTTGAAGCTTTTTCTGCTAAGGGACGATTTTCTGCAGTGTAGAAATGATTTCATCCAAAAATATTTGCTTTTCTTTCAAACGCCTTATTTTTTTTTTTTTATTTTTTACTTCCAGCGCTCCCGAGTTTGGTTCCTGGGCGCCAATCTACAATGGGGCATTATAGACTATCCGAAAATGCAGCTGAGACGTGATGTGCTCTTCTCCTTCGCTGATGTATTGGGTAAGTGAGCTTTTCGTAAGGTTTTATCGCTGTTTATTTCATTCAACTGTAATTCTCAACCAGTTTATATGAGAACTCTTAGTTATAGGGCTGAATTTTGAGTTGTTTGCCACAATGGAAATTTCATTAATTTATGAGATTCTCTCATTTGGAACATCGAAGAGTACAAACAGATGAAAAGAAAACTTCTTTGCCGTTTTTTTAACAATTATAGAATTAATCGATTTTTCTTTCTGCCTCAAAACAAACTGAGGCTTACTCCTATCAGTCTAAGAAGGGTATAATAAAAATAAATGCTTTCGATTTGGCAAATATTAGACACGATTTGCGCTTTACTTCAAAATAGACCTCAGTTTCGGCGATAACCTCTTCATTCGACGAAAACTTCTTACCAGCGAGCATTCTTTTCAGATTTGAAAACAGGAAATAGATGCTGGGGGTCAGAGCTGGAGAATGTGGTTAATGCGGAAGCAATTTGAAGTCCAATTCATGGATTTTTGCCATCGATTTCACTGACTTGTGAGCCACGGTGCATTATCTTCATCCCAAAATACAGACGCCATAACCTTGTTAGCCGATTTTTGCGTTTTTTCACGTTTTGGAGCGGGTTCATCATGTGCAGTCCACTCGGATGACTGTCGATTGGACTTCGGAGTGAAATGATGAAGCCATATTTCATCCATTGTCACATATCGACGCAAAAACTCGGGTTTTATTATGCTTGAACATCTCTAAACACTTCCAATTGAATGCGGAAGTGTCAAAGGGAAAACTGACAATTAACGAGGGCAGCGACATCTCACGAATGAATCGATACCGCAGAAAATTAAGCCTTAGCTATATAAAAAATTCTCTAATGAGAATTTAGAAACACGCGTACCTGCATAGATTCCGTCACCATCGCTCTATCTTTTCCGTAATCAATATATTTCCTACGATCTTGCGTAGATGAAGCTTACCCCAGGATTACTTAATCTGTGTGTTTTATACGTTTATCTCTCATTTTTATTATAAACTTACATATTCTCCCTTTGCAGTTTACATTGGCGGTCTGATTGGCTTCTTTTTGGGCTGCAGTGCTTTGAGCTTTACGGAGGTTATCTATTACTTCACTGCGCGTCTTATTAAGAGAATGTTTTGGAACTAGAAAGCCGCCTCAGAGAACTAAATCAAATAAAAAAAAAATTCTTGTATAAATAAAAGAAATAAAAATAGAAATAGGAATTTAAGAAGCTCAATTAAGGTATGTATCTTGAAATTCAAAAATCCTTCAAAAGCGATTTACTGGAATTTTAAAAAAAAGCTCACAAAGCTCTCTTTGAATTAGAAATATATTTGTAAACCATCTCGAATGTCTTTATAAAACTGAGTTGCTGACACAGAATATAAATTAGAATTCTAAAAGCACAAAGACGCTCTGGAACTCAAATGCTGTCTAGTAAATTTCTGCAAAAATTTACTTTGCTGACTAAAATATCAATACGAAAGAAACAAAAGCACAAAGGTACATGTTAAGCTAAAAAGGGACACAAGAACTTACTTGAAAATGAAAAAAAATCTAGAAAAATAAAAAATTAGTATTTATGAAGCTCAAAAAAGCTAGAAATTTTCGGTAAGAAATCAAAATAACTACTAAAAAGCTACAGGGAACTTTCTTGTGATGGAACGAGACTTTTAGCACCTAAATTTTTAAAGAAAAAAGGTAAATAAAATGTAAAATATTCAACAATACAGTTATTTAAATGCAAATTAAATAAAAACTTAAAGTTCCAAAGGCTCCAAAAAAGCTCTCTTTGAAGCCAAAAGAGCTTAAAATTCAGTTAACTAAATAAAATTAAAGCTTTGTAGAGAGTTATTCTAAAGCAGCTTAACAAACTCATAAAGAATTAAAAAAAAAGAGAAATAAAAAATCAAAAGCTCAAAAAAGAGTTCCTTTTCCTTACCTAAGAAAAGTAGTTCAGAGCAACCTAGAATCTTTTCATATAAATGAAATTTGCAAATATAATAAATAAGCACAATAAAATACTATCCCGACAAAAACTAAATTTAAACCAAATCTATAAAAAGATCAGAAAGCTTCAAAAAAGGCCTTCCTGGAAGTGTTGAAGGAGTTAAAAATTATTAAAAGGGAACTTTCAAGAGCAAAATAAAACTAAATATATTAATTTAAGTATAAAAGCTCACTTTGTCAACTTTGAAGTCGAAAGAGCTTAAAATTAAAGCTTTGTAGAGCGTTTTTCCAGAGCAGAATAACAAAATGATAAAAAAAATTTACAAAAAAAATCTAGCTAGCAAATCAAGAACTCGAAAAAGCTTTCCTGAGCGTAATAAAAGTGGTTCAAAGCAACCTAGATTTTTTTATATAGATTAAATTTGCAAATAAAATAAACAAGGGTAAAAATACTCTCACAACAAAATTTTTATTCAAATAAAATCTTCAGAAAAATATATTAAAAATATAAAAATATGAGAAAGCTCTAAAAAAGCTTTCCTGAAAGTGCTTAAGGGTTTAAAAATTATAAAAAGTGAATCTTCGAGAGCAAAATAAAACTAAATATTAAGTATAAAAGCTCACTTAGCCAACCTTGAAGTCGAAAAAGCTTAAAAAAATTTTTTTTTTAAATTAAATTTGCAAATAAAATAAATAAGCGCAAAAAATACTCTCCCAAATAAAATAAAATTGAACTAAAATCTTCAGAAAAATATATTAAAAATATAAAAGTATCAGAAAGTTCCAAAAAAAAGCTTTCCCGGAAGTGTTTAAAAAGATCAGAAAGCTCCAAAAAAGCTTTCCTGGAAGGTTTAAAGGGGTTAAAAATTATTAAAAGGGAATTGTTCGAGAGCAAAATGAAAATAAATATATTAATTTAAATAAAAAGCTCACATTGTCGAATCGGCGCCCAACAGGCTGACCGCGACTTCATGTTGTTTACATATACGCACGATTGATTTGCAAAATACGCTAAATAAATATAAATATATGCATATATCTACCCCATATATGTATATATGTATGTGTGTTTATGTAAATACAGGACCATTAAGCTTTTCCCAAATACTACTACGTTAACCTTTCAAATGAACCCCTCAACTATTGATTAGCCGCTGACTGTATAAAAATTAACGAACCTCATGTTCCCCTCACTTCTCGACAATTCAGTCATATGCCTTGTTGCGTACTTGGATGTGGTTAATATGGATTATTTATGCCGGAAACGTCGCCAGCTTGCTTCGCTTGAAGAAAACTAAAATAATAAAAACAACAACAACAAAACAAATGTAGCAAAGCAACAAGAAGAAAGAGAATATTATTGAGCAAATAAACAAATCAACATTCGACAGAAATTGCGGCACCACACGATTAACTGCCACAACGACAAATACTTATGGGTATTGATATAAAAAAAAAAGTAAATTATGAAGAGAGGGAAAAGCATTCACATCCTTCTAACAAAAATCTCAAACCAAACCAAAATGTCTCATCACAGTGCCACACGAAATAGGAAAGGAAAGCCTAAATGACCACGCGTGGCATCACTGTGAAATCAAGCGGGAGCAGCAGCCGCTGGCTGAGCAACGTTAATCGGAAGTCGGCTCTTTACTGCTTTTTTACGTTATACAAAGGACACACACACACACACATGGAGAGATATGTGAGTAAATATTGCTTATTTGCGACAAATTGCCATGTACGAGCGGCATAAATGTGACAAAGGGTAAAATTCTGCAAAGGTTGTATAATTTCCGGGTACGAGAATTTCGCTTTGAACTACACATTTTTCTATTGTTCATATGCCGTGGCAGTCACTCAGTCAGTCAGTCAGTCAATTTGTCGGCGGCAGCAATGAAACTAAACTGAAAATACAATATATTGGCAATATAGTAATCCATATTACCAGCAAATTAAAGGGTGTTGGAAGAGTGTTTCACAAGTTCAGAAATTTTATATATTATAGAGAGTATGACGTTAGACTGCTCTCGTCACTCAAAGGGATAAGAAAGTGTTTCACAAGTTCAGAAATTTAATATATTATAGAGAGTATGACGTTAGACTGCTCCCGTCAGTCCAAAGAGATAAGAAAGTGTTTCACAAGTTCAGAAATTTTATATACTCTAGAGAGTCTGACGTTAGGCTGCTCGCTTCAGCACAAAGAGGTAAGAAAAATGTGTGGAAAATTTGCAGCGAAACGTATACTAAAAAAATATCAGAATGATAGGAAAAGATTTTTCTTAATCTGATTCCCCCTCGATAGTGGATGTCGACCCAACAGACTCACTCTATTCACAAAAATCCATTAGTCGTTCATTCGGATGCGGAGGGCTCACTAAAATAATCTCTCAGCAAAAAGCCGCCGTTAATACAGACTTCTGGCGCAAGCTTCTACCAAGCAGTTTTGGAAGGGCAACAAAAGTTACAAGAACCGCCTTTCTATCAGAGATTTTACAGGCTTTTTGCACTCGTCGACGCCTGAAGTGTAGAGGCACCAACTATTTCAGTCGAAAATATCAAACTGCTTGTTGGCAGCTATGTAGTTCTGGAAGAACTAGGGCTTATACATACTTAGTCCACACATCTAGTGTCTCTAACCAAACTAACCACTTCATAGTCCGCCATCGGTTCAATATCCAGATCCGTGGTACGATCTTGCATGGATGGGCACTTTTTAAATTGTGTTTAAGCTGTGCAAGTTGGAGAGGGCTCAATTATTCCAAAATAACTAAGTTCAAAGCTCTAAATTAAAGGAGGGCGAGGGCGCATACCGTAGGCGTTAGAACTATCAGAGCTGTATGAGAATACGCACCTACACTGGCTAGTTCATATCCTCCGTACGATGCAAAGTAAGAGGAAAACCTCTACTCTGTTTGAAAGAGCAGATGGAGAAGAACTACAAGGCTTCAATTGGTGTATCCAATTGGTATATCGCCTGTCCGACACAACAAGATCGATCTGATTTCGAGTTTTTCGATGCGAAGACAGCCATGTAGCTCGATGAATTTTTTTGTGCTGACTCCGCCGAAGTCGATTGACCACAATTTCGTTATCCTGGCTGTGGCTGCGCTCATGAATATATCCATCGCTCTTCTCTTCCGTCGTGACGAGGTGAAACATCAGCGATATATTGAAGAACTTTGCTTGCTTTTGTTGTAGATTGTGGCAAGATATTCATCCGCCGGGGTAAATATCAGAACTCAGTGACTGATTTTCTCAGTGACTGATTTTCTCTCATCAGATATCCAACATCTAATTTGCTCTCTTTTACATGGCCGGTCAATTTGATTTCCAAAGAATTCACTTTCTTACGTTCTTATCCCATCCATCGATCTTCTTTGGCAGCGGTAAAATCATACTACCGAGTACGCAACCAGTTGAGCAGCTACATCGTTCCTATTACGAGACCGGCCTTTCCAGGCGCATACCCTTAATTCGTGGTCCTTAAAACCTTTGTAGTGTTCGTCATCAAGAGTGGGGCTCGAAGCATTTCTTTCTCACTGGAGCTTGTTTTTACGTGTAACCCTTTTGCCTTCAGGCCGGCGCAAATTTGTAGCCACTGATATGACCTCAAAAACAATTTTCCTGATAATGCACACAAAAGAGAGGGAAAAGGGGTTGAGCTCATCTATGGTAGATTTTGTTTCTTAGACTTCCGAGCTTTTTCTCAACTCGAAGGTTTCACTCTTAAAAATGCTGGACATAACATCTTTAGCCAGTTCTAAAGAGCTTTATTCCGAGTCCCCGGTGATCTGCTCAATTCCTAGAGCAGAAAATGGGGCGACTCACGTCGAGTCACCCTATTTCAATTTCAATTTCATCTTTACTTAAAGTTCTTCTCAAATTTGAAGCTTCAAGTGGAAACCCCACGCGCTACCGCACTTCTACTCAACCACCCCAGAAACAGAGGAGACGCAGCAATGAAAACAATAAGCACCGTTAACTTTCGTAATTTCTGCTTTGTCATCAGTTATTGGCGTATCGAATTTGAACGTTTACGATTGCTACAAACGAAAGGACTATAGCAACAACAACAATAATAACAACAAAAGTAACAAATAATAAACAAAGCTAAATAACGGAGAAGAGGGGTAGGATGAGGAGGCATAACAAAACAAACAAAACTACACACTGTAACTGTAAATATTGAACGAACAAGAGAGATTTGCGCGCGCACACACACAGACACACGTGCCTACATATGGCCGAGAAATAAATGCCAGCAAACCAGCGGCCACTTTACCACTCAAACACCCAACAGCTAACCACTCGACCCTACCCGCCCAACCGACCAACCGACCAACCGACCGACCCAACGATAACCAGCCTGAGTGTGTCACATTCCGTTCCACTTCGCTCCCTTTTTTTCTTGGCGCTTTTGTTGGTTTATCGGAGATACTTGATATATATGAGTATATATATATATGTATGTATGCATGAATGTATTTTATTTAATATTTATGATTGAATGAAATGACAACATCAGCGCTTGTCATTTAGTTGCAATATCGACGAGATTAGTGGCGGCCGCATGCCGACCACAAAGAGCGGCAAAGAGGTGTGAAGAGTGTAGGGGTGAGTGAGCGCTTAGGAGACAACCGCATGGTCTGCTGTGTGATGGCTGTTTTCAGTTGTTGTACGGTCGTTTCAGTTGTCCGCTTAACGGTTATCGAGGGATCATATCCTAAATTATTCATAACATGGCTACTTACATCGATAATAGTTGACCGATTGACGTTTATCTGATGACTCGGAGTGGTTCTGTTGTTTACATGCAATAATTCTTGGGCATTTTTCATTTATTTTTTGCTCTCTTCCTTTTTTGTTTTGTTTTGTTTTGTCTTATTTCGTTTCAATATGCGCTTATCCTTGCTTGCTGATGTCGCATAATTTTTATGGCCTCTCAATGTGCGATAAACTGCATGTAATTGTATGGAAGAGTGGTTATTAAATCAAATGGAAATTGTTTTTTTAACTTGAAACTTAGATTAAATGTTCACATTTTGAGGTTATGAACACTATTTTAGGACTAAAAAAAACTTTTTCAGCATGAGAACAGCTAAGAGGCTAGAAAATACCACAATAAAAAGCGAAGCTCCTCTCATAAAAAAATTCTAGACAAATTGAGATCCTTCAGTAAAAGAAGAGAAAGAAAAAAATGAAAACCCTTAAAATCAACTCTTCCCAGCATGTGCAAAAAATATCTGGACAGATTCTCGGAACAATTCATCACTTAATAGAGATATTTTCCCATAATATTGTAGATCGAAAGTCGCTCTAGAAATAGCTTTTAAATCAAGCTTTTTGGAGTACTTGGTATCCAAATTTGTCGTGACTTCGACGTAGAGGCTGACTTTTCTCGTCTAATGCACCAAGCATGATTTCTTTGCTTACCCTAACACGATTTTGATATCATAGCGGTAACATAGCTCATAATAGCATTCCAAGCGCTCGACGAGGATGTCTTTGGTCACATATTCCTCCCTTTCCGTTGGGGCACGGATGAAATTCAGTGAAATTTTGGAAAACCTGCCTTTAACTCGGATTGTGGCGAAATATCCGTCCAACGGGATCGAAGATAAGTGAGAGAGTCAGTCTCCCACAAGTCTCTAACCCATCAGTTTTGTGACCACTTCAATAAATATCCTTTTCCTTACTTAGCCCTTCCATCACAACTTCTTCAGTACGGCGGGATTGGCAGTCTTTATATTCCCGATGACATCAACCATCAGTAGCACTTTCCCATCTGAGAGAAGGGGAATTCCAAGTACATGCGCTCAAATCCTTATCCTTTGTGCATATGTACTTAAAAATTCTCATCCGAGACTCTTCTCTCATTCTTATTGAACTAGTTTCACACTTGGTGGGTCCCAAACCCAGCGTACAACTTCACTACGTAAGGAGGTACTACAACATTTATATAGCAAGCCGCTTGCTTCAAGGCCACAGCTACCACTTTCAGGTCATCTCAAGCGCCCTTTAGAATTGGCTTATCTTATTTGTTCCACTTGAGATGTGAATTGGCGCCTTTGGTCTTGAGACCACGTTTCCCCAGGTTATCAATGGTTCATGCACTTCTTAGCCGATTCTCTCTAGGATTGAGAGGAGCTCGACTGAGGCGACTTTGCTTCCATTCAGTTGTATCTGAAGAACCATCAGTTCGGATTTTTTCTTAAGATCGGATGCAATGACCGGCCCTTTGTCATCTTCACGAACATAGCATACAGAATGGCCGCGGTCAACTTGTTGATCTCGAAGTTATTATAACTTTGGCTACCATCTCTTTCTCTCTTTTCCTGAGTTGGTAATCGTCGGCATCTCTCCGTCCTCTGTCAATACATCAGAGTTCCATCTTTTAAGCAGGCGTTGAGGATCCTCCGGTTTTACCATGAGTAGTTTAAGCGCCTTTGCTTTTGGCACAGACGCAATGCAATTACGACTCCACAAGCCTTGAAGCATTTTTACAGTCTCTCTTACCCATAATTATGAGGGGAGGCTCCGTTCAGCCAGCTTACATCGTCCAAAAATTGGATTATGTGTGTTCGGGTCCATGTCCACTCTTGCAAGAGCGCATCCAGCAGTTTTAATGTGGATGGCTCTTCACGGCTCTGACGTTATGTTCTCTAGAGCGTTGCTGAGATGAATTAGCGTTTTTATTAAGTGTCTCATGGCGATCCCACTGGCTGCCGCTGTCGTCCTGGTAGTTGTTGGTCCTTTACGATCGAACAATGCGAAGTTTGCCTTTGAAACGTCGTCTCGGCGCTTCGATCTTTATTGCTATTCAAACGTTTCGTTAACTTCCGATAGCAGCATTTTGCACACAATTTGTTCTTTTATCCAATTCAAAAACCTCGGAACAGTAGAGGTGAAATGCGGAATGGTTGTGAAATTATTCTCAATCCAAGCGAACAGTTCCTCTTCATTCTCTGTCAGATTGTGTTTGTTGTCAAGTCTTCGTTGGTCCTTGAGCGCGACCAGGTTTATTGATTTCGCCTTCAACCCTTCCATGATGAGTTTTACCCTAGGCGTTTCATTTTTAGCCGATGCCGAAGCTATCTTCCGGAGAGCGTAGTTAGGCCTTTTTCTGGCGACCAACAAGTCGGAGTCGACATGTACTGTGCAGGATGTAGGTCAGAGTATAGCAAAATAATTAAATCTTTTCGATTTTCGGATGAGCTCCAGATTTGTTAAGTCGCCGACGAACGGAGTCTTTATTTCATGTCAGAAATGCACACGGAGGGCTTGACATTCCCTGCCGAGAGAGGCGACTGTAATTAGAAAAATTAATTTTCTAGAAATTTGCATGTGGGTCGAACGAGGACTCGAATCCTGGCCTTCCGAATGGTAGTCCATGCGCAATGCTACCCATATTTTGTGGTCTAACCTAAAATTAATTTTGCATCTGAGCAATTTAAAACATCCAAATGCTCTGTCAAACATAAACCAACAACAAATGAATTATAGGAATGAACCTTAAATTTCATTTCATTCCATATGTACATACATACAAATGTGTGGTAGTGTGTGTGCAAATAAATTTTAATTTGTTCTATGACCGTTAAATAAAACTTTTCCCTGTACGAGTCTTGTATGTCATAACCTCACAATTATACGAGTAGTAGCAACGTCAACTTTAATTTCTGCACTGCACACACACAGCATGTCTCCTCGGACATTGGTTCGCTTGTGAAAAATAATCCAATTCCAGCGAAAACAAAGTGAAAAACAAACTCCAATTCCGAATGTCCAGTTGGAAAACTTTCAAAACTTTCGAAAAAGTTTGACCTTCTCAATCCAACACACTTTCGGAACGAAAACTAATAAAAAACAATGTGACAAACCGCACGCCTATAGTACACGAGTACAGCTCAGCGCTTCGTGTCGCATGCCACAAGCCATCCGAAGCGTAGCATTCTAAGCTCTAAGCGCCCAAACACACACAGCAACAGCCGGCACAAGCGGTTGGAAAGACTTCATTTCGCAATTGGTTGCATGCAGCTTGCCTTTGTGTGTGTGTGTGTAAGTGTGTTTGTGTGCTTACAAACATTTGGCTAAGTTTTGAAACAATTAAAACAATCCTTTTGCTATGTTGCTCTACTGCATTCCACACGAATGGGTCACTTGGCAAATATTTATGATATGCTCACCGCCCCCGCCCCCCACACAGCGTAGCTCGTCGCGCTCGGCATAAGAATTTTCCTGTTTTCTCTCTATACTATATACTACAATTATATTTTTGTGTGGGTATGAGTGTGTATTGTTGTTGTGCTCATAAAGCGGGTTAACACAGTTCAAACACAAAGTGTCAGTAAATGCCAGAAGGTCGGTCATATCACTTAATTTTGCTCTGGAATTTTTGTGATATTCATGTCAGTGCGGCAAAGTAGATTGTGGAAACAAGCAAGGAAGGTGAGGAAGAAGAAGAAGTAGAAGAGGAAGAAGTAGAAGAAGAAGAAGAAGAAAACTCGAATGACATTCTGACATATGCGTGTTTGTAGTAGGAACTTAGACATCCGGAAATACTTTAATTTTCCAAATAAATATCAGCACATAAATAATGAGTAGCTGTGCGTGTATGTGTGCGTGTGTGTGCGTGTGTGTGTTTATCTGCATATCACATGAAATTAATATTGCATTAATAGTGTGTGGACAGCAATAAATTAACAAACACTTTTGCCCTTCAACAGAGTTGACATTTTGGCACAGTAAATGACAGTTCCTATTCACACAAACAAACAAACAAACATTTATATACATACATATTTATGGTGCAATAGAGTTCAGCGTGTATTGTTTAAGAAGAACTTACTCTCGCATTAAGTTAATTCATCTTGTTTAACTTTGTTAAATGTTTTGGTATGTCATGTGGTGTAGAAAAGGATCTGTCAACAGCTCATTGAGCTCCAGTTTTCTAGTGACAACAAACATAAATATGTACATTAGTATGTAAATGTATAAAATTGTGTAAATGTATAAATTGTGTTGTGCGTAAATTTCTTATTGCATTACACACGGCAATGTTAATGCACATTAGCCTAGCTTAATTTGCATTTTTTTCGAACATTTATTTATTCCACTTCTGAAATTTAATGTAATGCTGCTCAGTAGTTCGTTCCTTGATTCTTAATCCCTTTTTAGACTGAAAAAAAATTAAAATACATTTTTATTATTAATTTTGAAATTAAATTAAATTTTTGTGCATTAAACTTGGTGTAACAACTACGATTTGGCAACGCCATTAAATCTCATAAAAGCTTTTTATTGTGATTAGCGATTTTCATACGGCAAGAAGAAGATTAAAACGAAAAGGAACAGAAAATGCGCTAACACAAAACTATTTTGTATTATTTTGCGAAAAGCACACAGATTTCTTTTAATTAAAATAAAAATGTATACCTTTTTTAAAGAAATTATGTTGCGAAGCCCATTTCTCTAAGAAATTTCTCACTTTTTCATTTCAAATTCACAATTTCAGTTGACAAAACACATTTCACACTTATGCATGTAAATTTTGTAAATTCATGAGGTTAGGTTAGCTTGAAATTGCTACCGTAGAAGCCCATCTCTTGCATTAAAGCCTAAAGAGGACTCGTTGTATTGACCAGTATAATATAAGCTTTGCGGATATACCAAATTCAGATATAGTGACGTAGAGGCAGTTCCTTTTCGTGCTCTCATAGGCTGCTTTAAATTCGACGAAGTAGTAAAATTCTCTTTTCACAGGTCTTTTCCTAGGCGTATGGTGAATATCTGGTCAATTGCAGAATTTCTCGCTCTAAAGCCACACTGACAAGGTCCAATCAGTGGTGGGCTTTAGTATTTAATCTAATTAATCTGGTTGTTAGTTTTTCGATGCGGAGACAGCCAAATAGCTTGATGAGTTTTTTGAATCCAGTACGACAGAAAACCATATGTCGGGCCCCGGCGAAGTTAATCAGCCTCAACCCACTCGGAGATGTTTAATCATGCAGGCCGAATTTCCGATAGTTGTGCCGAAGATACCTTTCTTTTTCCACCCTGGCGTTAAAATCTGCAAGCAAAATTTTGACATCGTGGCGGAGACAGCGCTCATAAAAAGCATACTTTCGCTCGGGGTGCGCTCTCAAATCAGCTACATATGTATATGTTGAAGAACTTCGCTCTGATGCGAATTGTGGTAAAATGTTCATCGACCGGAGTGAATGCCAGTACTCGACGACTGAGTCTCTCTCCCACCACGAATCCGAGGCCAAATTTTAGCTCCATTAAATGACCGCTGCTGCCATCCATTGCCCTACTTTTTGTCGGTTTTTTAGTAACATTAGGTCCAAAAATTCCCACGACAGAAAATAACCTCGATTGAAATCTCATTTTTTACCGAAAGGCTTCGAGAGTTCCTTGATAAATCTGTAGGGGAACTACTATCAATACCAGTACCGTCAATGCACAAGATTGCAGGTGTAATCATCAAGCACACGTCTGTCCGAACATAACGAACTTTTGTCTATCCGTTCATCCATTGGACATTCGTGATTATTATCTCTAGGAGTTTCATGCGTCCTAATGCTTTTCGCGATTTAGACAATTTTTTAAGTATTGGCACGTCCCAGGCAGGAACCAATCCACTCGTATAGCTGTAATAATTCGGCGAAAAATACGTAATTTCCATTCTCATATAACAGCTTAGCCCGAATATGGCTTGTTGTGGATAACCTCAAACTGCATTAAATTTGGTAATCTCAGCCAGCGTGGTTGTTGGTACAAAGCGTAGAGTTGCAAGTTTGCTTTTTTACACGCATTTTTACATACATACATATTTTTTAATACACATTTTACATACTTACGTTTTTAAACAATATTTCAATAACGATTTTGATGCTTTGATGCACAATAAAGCTGAATAGTTTCCCCAAAAGGTGATGATTACGTGAAGCCTTTGTGAACGAGCGCACATCCGGTGGGAATTGACGCCACAGATGCTTATTTATGAATAAGAAAATTAGTTTTGGCCGAACAATTGCATACAATTACAGGTGCTGGAGCTCAAATATGATCAAAAGAATAATATTCAAAAACGAAATTGAATTGGAATATGTAATTTTAAGCACTTCTAAGGGTTGGCGAGAGATTATCACTGCTGAATTTCGTTTACATTTTTTACACTTCACTTTTCAAATATATTTTTGTATTGTAAAACGACATAGAAATCAACACTAAAACACGTAAGTGTAATGCAAAAGCTTTTGTGAACGTATGAATTTGTATTTATTATTTAACAAAACAATTTTTAATCTCAAAAAGAGAAAATTTCAACCACGACGCGTTTAATATTAAATACAAAAAGCAGCGGTACTTCCTGTGTAAACGTCAAAGAAATTGGTTTTTGCTCTTGCTAAAACGGAAAACTAGGTACAGGGTGATCAAAAGAAAATGAAATCTTGGAGGGTTTTGAAAAACAAAATTAACTTTTTTATTTTCTTACATTTACTATTTATTTATTTTATGTTTAAAAATATTGAGAATATATGTTAGTTGGCTTTGAATAAAAATTCAAATTTTCAAAATTTTGTTTATTCTAACAAATTTAAGAATTTAATTAAAAAATTAAAAATTTTGAAATTTAACTTTACATGTTGCATACAAAATTTCACGAAAATCAAATTTCAAATTTCTAAATTAGTCTAAATTCTTTAAAAAATTGTTAGTGCAGCACGAACGGTAATCAAATGCAGTGAAAAGAGTTGTTGTTGTTGTTGTTGTAACCGAAAAAAAATCCTCCAAATTGGTCTTCGGGGAATATTGCGGGAGTGAGACAGTCCTTGACCGGATAAAAATCCAGATGGTTCCGGTATAAAGCCCAGACTGCCTCGAAAACTATCAGATTTTAGTCGTCGCCCTACGATAGGCAATTTTTATTTCTGAAATTATGTGAAATGAAATAACAGAAATTAGTTTCAGGGCGGTGAAATGTTTCAAAGTAAGCACAAAATTAAGGCAAATATAAATTTAGCTGGAAATTTTAATTACGCAAACCTAGAAAATAATGGAAATATGAAAAAGTCAAAATATTTTGAAAATATATTTTCACAGAACCGAAAAATTTAAAATAATTCTAATCGAATTAAAGTTAAATAATTCTAAACATCGATAAAAAAAATTTTACGAAATTAGATTTCATTAATATATTTCTTTTTATTTTAAATTTTTTATATATTATTTATTTTATAATTTATAATTTTTTATATATTAAATATATTTTTTGTATTAAAAATCTAAATTTTGAGATTATTGAATTATAGTTTGTTGGTTGAAGGTGGAGTCATTGGGTTGGTCCAGTGTATCTCATGTACAAACTCGCAAAATTACTGTTACAGTTCTGTCTTTTTCTGTGCTGAACTCCCTTTCTATATTTGTGATGTGCTTCTTGATGTTTTTCGTACATTTTGAGGGATCTAAAATTTGCAGCAGGCTCCGAATGGTTAAGAGATTTTTCTATGGCTGGATAAATTCTTAAAACAAAATCTCAAAAACACTTTTTACGCCAAAGAAAAAAATCGAATCGATATACAAAACAAGAAGTTCGTTGAAAAATCAGATTCCAACATATATTCCCATAGATTAAATACCCTCGGATATTAAAACATGATTTTACAATTCCAAACGTATTCAATTTCCCTTCCAAGCGAAATTCGATTTCAAATCACTTCTGAATGTTTTAATAAAATCAAGTACATACAGCTGTGAAAACGCAACTTTATCTTAACTCATATCATTCATGTGGCAACATTGCTATTGGCAAAGCAATTTGACAGCTCAAAAAGTTTTTTTTTTCGCTTTGTCGTGTGTTTTATTATCATTTCGCGTGTGTGCGCGCTGGTGCATTTTTTGTAATTTTTTAACAATGAATTAAACGAGTACAAAGCGCTGCACAACTTGAATAAACACAGAAAATTGTGGATATAGCGTTGTAGAATATTAAAATCGAAATATGCAACGCGAATGCACAACTACGAGGAGTTGAAAACCAAATTCCAACACCACTCCACCCCAAAACGGAATTCGCAACAACATTTTGTGCGTACGTGCGCTACATATAAAAGAAAAAATAATAAATATAAAAAGCAGACAAAATAAATTATAATAAACACAACGCCAACACAACAACAACAACAACAACAAAAATAAGTGCAACAACAGTAATAAGTGGTGTTACACTTGCACAATGAAGCGGCAGCGGCCGCCTTCATGGCTGCAACTACTACTACATCTACCCCCACTCCACTGGTTGTGTGTATTTCAAATGTTATGGCAATTCAGTGCCGCCATACACCTAGCAGGCACATTTCATACAAACGACTTTTTCAAAGTTATCACCAAATTTGGTTTCCAAAAAGCTGAAGCGACTATACCACACGGTGGCTCATTCGGCTACATATACGGTAATATCACAGCCGTAAAGGATAAATTTGCACAACCCATTTCACTGGTCGTTTTGGACAAGAAGGCATTTGTTGATTTCTATAGTAATCGAAGTATTGCTGATCCACAATTGGCATGTGAACGCATGTTTGCCCACCTACAACCGCTCATCTATGATGCGACATGCAACAAGCTGGGTAAACGCGATTATGTGCGACGTGTGCCGTGTCCAAATGGTGGGCTGTGCGTGGACGAGGATACGCCCAGCAATGTAATAGCGCAACATCAATTCACTTACACGATTAGCGAGGTGTCGGAGCCGAGGTAAAGACTTTTCTTCATATTTTGTCATTTTGATTAGAGGGTTGACAATGTCAGTGATAAAAGCGGGGTATAAATAAGATAATAAAATGAGTAAATACAAGTGTTTTAGTAACGTGATAATGGTGTTTAATGAGAAAAATTTATAATTAAATTTTCGCAGCAGGTACATGTAAAAAAATTGCCTGCTTGGCAAGTGACGTACATATATTCTCAGCTCTCTGGGCGTATATATGCTTATGTATTGCTGTGAATGCATTTTTCTCTTATTTTCTCTTAATTTAATGCAATTTTTTACGCCTGTTTTATATCATAAAAAATACTTGTTAAACAACATTTTTTGTTGTTGTATGCCATTGCTAACACGTGTAGCTGCCATGCCACGCTTTAAATTCGCTTTTATATTCCAATATACGCTACATTTGCTGGCAATAAGTGCTAGTATTATTAAGAAAATTGAAATCACAGCTTACTCTATGTCATGTTTCAATAAATTTCCCGTGTAAATCAACTTTTCAAAGATTAGATAAGCGTCAGCATCTGTTTGTACGTTAATATGAGTGGTATATGTTGTCGTTTTGATTTTCAAAATAGTTTTTTGGTACATACATACATATGTGTGTATGCATGCAATTGTTAATGCTCCATTATTTTTATGGTTTATACACATTATTTTGACTGCGTGTCTTAGCGCTCTCCTTTCACTTTTTTTTTGTCTACCACCAGCTTGGCTCTGTCTAGAGTGTTTGGTAGACGAAAGTAAAAGTGCAAAAAATGTACGTAATACTATGTGCATGTGTTAATTCATAACAGTTGCTTGAACTCTCATTCAAGTTCAGCTCGAAAGTCATTACGATTTGCTGCGAATATATCAATTAGGCGAATTCAAGAAAGTACTGAGTTAGCTATTAAGTTTTTTTTATTTATTTTTGCTTCTTTAACACAACGTTATTTTGTCAGAAACATATATACAAACGAATAGTTTTTTTTTCGAACTCTTATCTATTTACAAATATATTGTTTGCCTACTTAAGTGTTAATTAAATAATATATTTTAGATAAAACTTGACAGTTTTTAGCTCTTCAACAAGTTTCTTGATGTAAAGCATTTTTTTTATTTCCTTTCTGAACTTCACATTACTAATATATAATATTATTCTTCTACTAGATTCTGGTATGTTGCACTCACTGCCTGCTATCGTAATCTCACCACATGCAAGTGGCAAGCCTACGAACGTCTCAAAAGTCCCAATCAACTTGCCTACGACATTTATGTGGTCAATACTCATCCGAATAATTCTGCCGCACATCCACTCAGTTTTCAATTCTCATTCGATCAACAGAATTTACTTGAAATGTATATGATTTTCCTGCTCGTCTATTTGGTGTTACTGCCGGTGCAAATTTATGCTGTGCGTTTGCAAAAACATCCTGTGACGCGCCTTTTTACACTTAGCCTGGCAAGTGAGTTTGTCAGTTTGGCTTTCATCACGGCGCATTTGATAAAGTTTGCTATTAATGGTGTTGGTATGCCGAATATGCAGACTGCGGGCGATATATTGGATATATTTAGTAGAGTATGTGTCGAAATTTGCTCTTTTTATGTTTAAATACACTAAATTTTTTCTTATTATTATAATTTTTTTTTTTGCAGACTACTTTCATGCTAATCCTACTGCTGCTAGCTAAAGGCTGGGCCGTTACGCGTCAGCAAATAAATCGCACAGGTTGGATTATATTGATGAGCATATGGGTACCATATTGCGCCTTTCAAATGTTCCTCTATGTTTGGGATAAGGTACATTGCATGGCATATTGTAGCTGTCTATTAAAAGTAATGGATATATTTTCTTACAGACGGAGGTCGATATTATATCCGATGTAGACGAATATCAAACTTGGCCGGGTTGGATCGTTTTGATACTACGGTACGTGTGTAAGCCAACAATGTAAAACCTAGGGCTACCTCTTCGTTCCTGATTACTACAGAAATCTAACACTTTTAACCACGCAAAGTGCCAAGCACCATAAGCATGCTGTTGCTAAAACATTTGCTTCCAGCGGAAGCAGACTACCTCACCAAGATTCTCAATTTGTCTTTGATCACTCTAATTATACCCGATATGTAGAAACAGTGTAGAGTTGCACCACTACTTAAATCCAGTAAACCAGCCAACAAAAAAGAGTTATCGGCCGCTTCTCTCCTTTGCCTAGTAGTGAAGACAATTGAGGCCTTGCTTCTACCGTCATTTATACACCATCTCAGCCCAGCAATGCATCAACGTGGCCTTGGCAAAGTGCATAACACCACAATCACACTTAACGACATAAACATCCAAATATTCCATGGCCATACCCACAACCGACCATGCGAGTGAAATACCCTGGTAGCACTAGACCTGTCAAATCCTTTTGACATGGTTAACCACGTAGTGCAGCTATCGGACGTTGAGTATCCTCACTACCGCCGTAGCTGAAGATGTGAAACATAAACTACCTGAGTGGTCGACAATTATCCGTAGACTTTCGAGGTCAAAATTCCAAAATCCGTAAAATTAAACAAACTGCCTCACGGGGTGGTGTCCGCTCCTCATTGCTGTGTAATTTTTACATTTCGAGGCTTTAACTACCACCAGAGGGCGTCTTTTTGATTTCATATGCCGATGACTGTTTGATATTACCGTCTGGACAGAATATTGATAATATTGTTCTTCACTCCTATCAGCGAAATCTTCGACTGTTTTCCTAACCAGCCGTACTAAGGAGTATCTAAACGCCATTCACGCCATTCGTCACCTTTTCTTAATTATATTCCCGTAGATGGCTTTCTACCCCACCCATAGCAAACGAAAAACTTCAGCTGTCCCGCAATACCCAAGTAATACTGGGACTAGTATGGATACTATTTCAGACTCATCTACCTATCCAAACTAGATCTTGACATATATACTTAATGTATGGTCCTGCATGCATTGAATCCCCCCACAACGTAGACAACCTCTTTGCTAACCCACTTAAACACAAACCTCTCCCTCTGGTCCGAACGCATCGAAACAGTTCATTTTTCGAGCCTTCCATTTGATGACCCCGAATACAGTGACTCATTTTGCCTGCTCCTAGGCGGGACTGAGCTAGCTGCTACATCAACGACACGGCCGATGGTACTCTGTGTATTGAACGCAGTAATATCGGATAGTCTTTCCCTCTCTGCACTTCTAAGAAAGTTGAGCGGCTTCAGAGAGTTCGGCTAGAATTTTCTAACAGTTTCGAACTCACTCACTTACTCTACAAGAATGCCTTGTGAAGCAAGAAACAGCTTTTTTATTATAAAATTTTTGGTTTTTCTGAACTCAAAACGAAACTATCCTCCTTTTCCAGCACATCATTTATGACTTGGTTCCTCTACGAGCTGCGGAACACCATGAAATACGAGCATTCCACCAAAAAACTTGATTTTCTACTACATCTGGGTGCCTCTAGTCTGGTGTGGTTCATCTACTTACCCATTGTAGCTATCGTAGCATTGCAGGTGAGTCCTATGTGGCGTTACAAACTGCTACTGGGCATTACCAACTCAGCCGATTGCCTGGCATACTGTGTAATGACCGGTCTGCTGTGGCCCAATCGTTCGGGTCAGTATTTACTGTTAGCCGGTAATAAGTACACAGGTGAGTGATTTGCTATTATTGAGGTGAATTTCTATTTTTTTATTTTATTTTTTTTATCTATTTCTCGCTTTTTAACACACACAGGCATGGACGAACTGGACGAATTCAATGAAGCGCCACATATTGTACGCGAACGTGAACGTCGCCGAAATTCACCCGATGCTATAATCGTAGCCAATGGTGTTGGTGATGTGGCGCATGCGAACATGAATGGTGGCGTGGTGGTGGGGTCACTTGGTGGCGGCGGTGCTAACACTTTGCTAACAACAACGAATGCTGTGAATGGTGATGCTTGCGTGGATTTGTTGGAGGCAGAAGATCTGGATGCGGTACTTTTAACCGATTTAAATAAGAATAGTCATGTTGTGGCATAAGTGTTAATGCGTAATGTGTTTAGTGTAGTGTAGTGTAGTGCAGTGCGCCAGAGGTGAAAGTGTGAAGAAAAAGCAAGGAAATTATGTGCCGTAAACGCTTGTAGGTCGGTAGATTTTTTTGATTGGAATGTTTTTTTTTTTTTTTGTTACCGAAAATTAGTAATTACACATACATGCCTATACATGTATATATAAATATATGTAATGCGTGTGTGTTAGCGTTGCTGTTAAGCAGCTGATGAGTAGTTAAAAGAAGAAAAGTTTATGAAAATTTTGATGCGAAATTGTATGATAGAATGTAGGCGGTTAACGAGTGTTGTTGTGCATCGTATGTGAAGATTTTATGATTTTATACATATAAACACTATTTTACTACTACTACTATTATTATTATTATTATATTTATTATGTATTGTAATATTGAAAAGTTTGCTTTGGTCTTCTGTAAGCTAATTTTTTTAATTAAAAAAAAAAATATGTTAACATTACAATCGCTTTTAGTTTAGTTATACATACATATTTACAAAAAAAAACAAAACAAAAAATATATATATTATATATTACTTACATATTTCTATTTTGTGATGTAGTCAGGTATACTCGTACATACATATGCATATGTTTAGAAACGAAGCAAAAAATTGTAATTATAAAAATGCAAAATTCATTTATACTTATGCACTTGGTTAATGCATAATGCCATTATACATACATACAAACATATATAGCAAGTAAGCAACACATTTCATATTGTATGCGTTCAATATAGACAAAACAGCAAAAACAACCACAAATCTTTATAAAACCTAGCATAATAAGCACTGTTTGAATGAGCATTATAATTGGGTAGTTACATACATACATGCATACATACATACATATGTCGATAGTTACTTTAGTAGTAAATAAAAGAAAGAGTTACACGAAAAAAAAAAAACAAAAACCAAAAAAAAGCATTGCAAAGAAGAATACAAAAAAAAAATATACAAAAAAAAATAAACAAATAAAGCAAAAAACAGTTATGCTGCAAGTAGTACACAACGATTTTTGCAGCCTTGTACGCTATATGGACTTTGTAAAATGAACTTATGATTATTACCGTAACAAATAAAATTTGAAGAAAAAATATATATGTATGTGAATGAAAATTTATTAAATTAAATAACAACAACAAAAAATATGCATTGCAACTTAAAGAGAGAAACACACACATACACACATATGTGCTGTACATGCAAACATACTTACATATACCTAAGAAAAAGTGTCAAATTATATTTGTAAAATGCACAAAAAAGAGTAAAAAAAATTTTTTTTTGCATACATATCCGTATGTATTGTATATTTAGTGCGTGTAGCACCAAACCCCACCCTCCCAAAAAAAATAAAAAAATATAAAAATATAAATAAAAAATAAAGATATGAGCGCGCAATGCAGCTAGAAAAGTGTTGAAAATAAGTTAAAAAAAAATCGAGTCAAAAAAATATTCCAGCAAAAAAAGAAATAGCAAAAGTACTAAAAAAAGAGCTAAAATAATACTTGATAGCGAAGTATGCAAAAAATGATGGAATGCAGAAATATATTGAGGAAAAAATATAACAAAATTAAGGAAAATAAAATAAAATGTGTGACATGAGCAAATTGTAATTAAAACCACAACAACAACACATAGTAAAAAATAAATTCAACAATAAAAATGTTAAAGATTGAAAAAAAAATTTGCAATTTTCTAAAATCGCTATAAAACAAATATTAACGAAAGCAAAAAATGCCGTTTTTTCAAAGAAAAAAAACCAAAAAATAAACAACCACATTGCACCGTTTTCAAATCACAACACATGCCAATTTCGAAAATTCGAAACTTTCAAAATCAAACAAGAACAATCGCAAATTTAAAATTTTTACAGCCACTGTGTACTCGTAAAGATCAACAGCAAATGACATAAAAAGTCTTTATAAAAATCATACATGAATTTTGCAAAAACCAGAAGAAAATAAACCGAAAAAACACCCTGTTTTTAAGTAAAGTTTTAAGTATGAAAAATGTTTTTAGTGTAGAAAATGAGAGAAGTATTTTATGCAGTTGAAAGACATGATGAAAATCGAGAAAAATAGCGTATATATGAGGTGTACACGAAACGTTGCAATTAAAATGTAATTAATAAAAATAATTTATTATAATTTGAACATATAATTCAAAAATAATGCGCAAAAGTGCGAGAGCAAAACTCTTAAAATGCCATACTTTACTGTTTTGCTGAGTATTATTTGTAATTTGAATGAATTTTTAATATTTTTTTTTAATATTTAATATTATATAACGTGATTTTAGGTTTCTTTGTAAAAATCATTTATTAAATAATTTTTTCAAATGTCACAAAATAAAAATAAATTTTATTATTTTACGTAATTTTTACTGATGTATTTATTTTCTCTAATTTTTTATTTATTTCTTTATTAAAATAGTTTAAATATATCCTTAAATTAATTTAATTTAATTTTAATACACTTTATTTTATTTACTTTATTTTATTATATATATATATTTTTTTTTTTGTGGTATTTTTATTTTTATTTTATTTTTTTGTTTTTAATTTATTAATTTTATTGTATTTTATTTTTTGTATATAATTAAATTTTTATTTAATTTAATTTTTTTGTTTAGTTTTATTTTATTTTATTTTAATTTTTTTTTTATATATTTTTTTATTTTTATTATGTTTTATATTTTTTATTTTTTTATTTATTTTATTGTATTGTATTTTATTTTATTTTTATTTTTTATTGTATTTTATTACTATTTTTATTGTTTTTTTTATATTTTTTTAATTGTATTTTATTTCATTTTTATTTTATTTTATTTCATTTTTTTTTTATTTATTTTTTATTTATTTTTTCTTTATTTAATTTTATTTTAGGATATTTTATTGTATTTTATTTTATTTTTTCTTAATTTTTTTTTTTAAATTTTTTTTCAAATTTTTTTTAATTTTATTTTATTTTGTTTTGTTTTGTTTTATTTTATTTTAATTTTATTTTTTTATATATTTTTTATTTTTATTATGATTAAATTTTTTATTTTTTTATTTACTTTATTTTATTGTATTTTATTTTATTTTTATTTTTATTTATTTATTGTATTATATTTCTATTTTTTTTTTTTTTTTTTATTTTTTAATTGTATTTTATTTCATTTTTATTTTTTTTTATTTTATTTTTTTTTATTTCATTAAATTTTTTATTTTTATTTTTTTATTTTATTTTATTTTTCTTTATTTAATTTTATTTTAGGATATTTTGTTGTATTTTATTTTATTTTTTCTTTAATTTTAATTTTTAATTCTTTATTTTTTAAAAAATTTTTTTTTTAAATTTAATTTTATTTTAGTTTATTTTACTTTAATTTGTTTTATTTCAAATTATTTATTTTATTATAATTTATTTAATTGTGTTTTTTATTATATTATATTATAATTTTATTTAATTTAAAATATTAATTTAGTTTATTTTTATTTGATTTGAATTTTTTATTTAATTTAATTTAATTTTATTTTATTTTTTATTTTTTCAATATATATGTCTTCAATTTTATTTTACTCCATTTATTTATTTTATTTTATTATATTTAATTTTGCTTACTTTTATAAATAAGAAAAATTCCCATGTATAGCATATCGTTCCAGTTGTTTATATACCTTACCTTCATACGTACCCTTAAATGTGTAAAATAAATATAATTAAAACTATTTTGAAGATCCATATTTAATTTTTTTACAGATTTTAAATATCATAATAAACATTACATTCAAAAGTTGTAATTTTCATCTCAATTTAGTCTAATCTATGGGTAATATACTTTTCTTAAATCTAGCACTTACTCTATATATACATAAGCCTACTATTTGATCCAGAAACAAGAGCTGGTGATCCAAAGGTCTGACCTTTCCTTACTGTGTTTATAGCGATTAACTCAAGTCTCAGAATCTATTAAAATGTCGCAGTGATTAAAATTACTTGAAGTTCAATTAACGAGGTGCTTTTTCAGAAGTGGAATAACTCATCAATGCCTGTGGCTTGACCCACGCTGAGGATTAGATTAAAACGTGCCTCTTTTTTTTGAAATATTTAAATTTTTTTATTTCGATTTAGATACAATACTATATACTAGCTATTTAATTATGCTTTCAATTTGTTTTGCATGTCAAATTGCACCAATACCGTTACCTTTACCAAAATCATCAAAAAGAACTGTAGCGAAGCCATTTTATTGAATTCAAAGAGGCCACATACCATATAGCGAAGTTTATGACAGCCAAGATGCGTGGAAAATGTGTCAAGCTGAAAGAAAAATTAAAAAAAAATTGAACATTAATCACAGCCTTTGACAACTTCAGGCTATTGAAGGCAGTTGATTCAGACAAGAAATCAACACTAAATAATCCTACCAGAAGCGCTCGTTCTGTAGCTTTCCCTATTGTTCTAGAAAGTGGTGTAAATTTGCCTCCTAACGATCTGTCACCGAGCTACCACGTCACACTTAGGTTAGTGAACCACAACTGAGTTTTTAAGCACTATGAGTTCCCCCATAACTTTTAAGTTTCCCACTGTTTACTTACCGCTTTCCGCAAGCAATCACTATTTAGCACCTTCTCAAGCGCGGCATACTCCCTCAGCAAATGTCCAGTACCATTACATTCGGTCAACACCGCATCCAGCATACTCATTACCATTGCCGTGTCGCTAAAGTAGAGTGCAGTAAAAGTTATCTCTTCGGCTTGCGACCATAAATCCTCTGTCTGTCTCTTACTCAAAAGGTAGCAAGCGCTGTACATCGTACGCATATTAGCTGCAAACAAACGCAACAACAATGCAGCCAATGTCAGCTGGACAATTGCGAAAATTTCTTGCGTCAGACGATAGCCAGCGAGATGTAGCATAGCCAGAGAGTTGATACGGGCAGCGAATGTAGCTTGTATTACGGTCGCTTCCGACGGTTGTTGCAGTTGGTCCAATATTTGACGTACTTGCGTATTTATTTGCGAAAATTGCCGATAAAGCTGACTGAGTACGCAGTAGAATAGACCGGAAAGTGTAAGCATAAAGGTGTTCAAACCAAATGAGATGCAAGTGATTGGTAAGTATGCCGCATCGGTGCCTGGATGTTGATTAAGAAAATAATACGCATTCTGGATAACAAGACCATATGCAAGAAAGAATTTGAAAATGATGAGGTATTCAATCTGACGCTGCAGGTCTCTGCGTTGTAGCGAAGCGTGCTTTCCTGCATTTTCTCCATTTAGCCGTTCCAACTGAGTTTCCTCTGCAATAACACTCTGACTCGCCGCCAAGAAAGCCTTCAGTTTCACTTCCTGCAAGCAATAATCCATGTAAACCAGCTTTGTCCGTTCCCGTTTGCACCACAACTCCTTGACGAGTACAAGTACGAGCAGATTTTTCGTTAAATGTGTTATACCGTAGGTCCATTGCAATACAGGATCTCTTGTCAGAAAATCATGGCCGTAGTAATAGTAACCAGCGTAGGTTGTGGCGAGTATGCAGAAACTATGTGCAAAAATGGCGTGTATGCGATATAAGCGCGAGGCGCGAAATGAATGTGTCCTTCGGTCCAATGGTGCAGGCAACAAACCCACAACGAGTGAGTTGTAATAGAAAATATTCAGCACAAAGCGGTGCAAACGTTCGCGTAACATTTTCTACTTTCTACTGTTGCGTGGCTTCTCCTTTAGTAATGTGCCATTGTTAATATTGTCAGCAACTATTTTCGTATTCTTTGATGGACAGTTGAGACAATTTACTGATGCTATCTCCCGGGGCGTAGCTAAGGGGGTTATACAGAAAGTGGGTTGCAGTACTCTTGCAGCGGTTAATTGGAGTAACAGGATTGAACCTCTCTCTCTCTCTCTCTCTGCAGCTTAGATTCAAAGAGGCTGCAGTGCAGAAAAAATTTTGAAATATTTTTTATCCATTTACTCCATCAACAAGCTCTTAATTTGGTCCGCAACTGTCATTTGGAGTTTTTTTTTTTTTGAACTAGTCCTAGCGGTTTAGGAGGAAAAGGTTTGTTTGGAAGGACCAAGAAAATACCGTAGCAACCAAGACCTTCTGTATGGCGTTGCTGCATCATGCTGGATCGTCGTCGATTTTCAAAACATGCTGTTGTTGTGTGAAAAGCTCTTCTGCGTAATTTCGCCACCCTCCGAATGTTATAATTCAACTCCGCACCTGTCACTTCCAAGTAATCGTGTGCAAAATTAATTAACTGATTGACGCTACGGTATTGATAGGCGCATAATTTATGAGCAGTAATATTTCTTTACTTTGTTGTTGGGTAGTGTACTCACAGCACATGCTCATGCAAGGACCTCAGTATTCTAAGAGAGTTATTTGTTTCATTTTTAATTTATCGAGCTGAATCAGACCCAACTTTTTGGGGAACTAAAAAATTACACAGTCTGAGCCGTAGAAGTTATAAATAATTCGAAAATCCTCATGTTTCCTCATCAGACTTGCAGCCAAACAGCCTAGTTCGAACCGCATCCGAACCTGGGATATTCACAGCACGAACCAGTTGGTTTCCATTTTCCACTTTTTTCTACTTATGTAATCACAATGTTGCCTAAAAGTGATTCCGCGTTGGATTTAAAGCTGACATTGTTTTTGGCTTCATTCGTTTCTCTTCTTTACCTTACATAGAGAAAGCCGAACACGCAGTCCCACTGTCTGAAACCTCGATTCCTCAGCGTCAGTTTACACAGCAGGTGGGACAGTATACATTTGATTCCATTCGTTGGGCCTCATTTCGTTTGACCATATTCTGCAAGGAAGCTGATGCATGCATCTTGTAAGTTTTTCGCCGCCGTACTTTAATCGCTCGAAGGGTAAGTCACAGGCTCCCACTGCTTTATGATTTTTAAGGCAGGCGGGCAAACGTAATTCGAGCTTCGTCATAGCCGTGGCAATGGAATATCGTTTCCATCATAAGCGATTGAGGTCTCGGCTTCCCCTTCTCCGGGAATTGCAATTTCATTGCCAAAGGCTTTCTTTTCTCATGTTTCATTCATTCAATTCCTGGCCTTAGAGTTAATGCACTGGCGTCCTTTTTTTTAAACATTCTTTTAATAGCTACAACAATAAGACACTGCCTAAATCTCATCTTAAATATTTATTCCATGGTTTAGGTTAGAAGCTACTAACGTATTCGTTAACCATAATAAATAATATAAAATTCGGCAAGTTTTTGATATCGAAAGCTTTTACAGAGCTTCTGTTATACGCATACAATTTAGAAAAAAAAGCTCGCCACCGTAAAAGCTTCGTTAACCAGTTTTTCACTATAAAAATAGCGGCAGAGCGACAACAAAAATTCCCAATAAATACGTGTCACTACAGTGCCACTGAAACTGTAAATTTTTTTTCCGACTTTTAGCACTGGAGCTATACGCGATTGCACTGCAGGCTACGATACCACATGAAAAAAATGGGTATTATCGCAAAAGGAACATGCAGGTTCTTCAAAATAGAACCTGAAACACCTACTCACCTACTACTAAAGTGTGAAGCAATAGCTAGAAAAAGGGCACGCTGCAGCCGCAGAAGAATCATATCACATCCGCGAATCCCTCAAGCCTGTTAGAGTTCCTCTCCCCCAATGAAATCAATCAAATCAATCCGATGTGATCTTTCGTTCATTTTTTAAAATTTTTTTTTCTTTCAAGAAACTTCTGCTGATAAAGTTGAGATCTTATGTATAGGGCAAAATTCCTTATGGCTTTACATCTGGAAAATCTACAATTGGCCAGATAAACATCATGCGTCAAATCTTCGAAACAGACATTAGCAACACCGAAAGCTCATCAGGATTGCAAATGCCTCTCCGAGACGTTCCATAAGAGGACCAAAATGAGGTTTTATACAAAATGAATCCTTATCGGGTGGCTTCCTCAATTTAGTGCTGGAGAAAATAATATGGCCTGAGAAAATAATTCGCGCTTTGGCTCTCACGATAGTCATAACTCTGAAGTCGTATATAAGCATCAACACCAACAACAATGTCAACCTTGAAATCCAACGCAGTGTTACTTTTGCCAACAGTTGCTACTTTGGATAGAGTAGGCAATTGAGAAGTAAAGACTTCTCCCGAAGAACCAAAACCAAAAAGCGACTTGTAGAGCCGCTCACCATTACCGATCTGCCATATGGTGGTGCGGAGGCTAGGACGATAACAACATCTAATGAGTCGGCTTTAAGAGTTTTCGAGAGAAATGTTTTGCGGAAGATTTATAGTTCTTTGCGTGTTGGCAATGGCGAATACCGCAGACGATGGAACGATGAGCTGTACGAGCTATACGACGGACGGCATTGACATAGTTCAGCGATAGTTCAAGAGACAACGACTGCGCTGGCTAGATCATGTTGTCCAGATGGCTGAGAACACTTCACATCTGAAAGCATGCGATGCAGTATCTGTAGGTGGAAGTAGAGTAAGAATAGGATCTCCACTCCGTGCAAAAGGAACTGACGAACTGCTTTTAGGAGGGAATAAAAAAAACCCTGGCGTAAGTGAATTATACCTGAGGGAGAGAGAGAGAGAGAGAGAGAGAGAGAGAGAGAGAGAGAGAGAGAGAGAGAGACAGAGACCGTGGGGTGCCTACTTTGAAGGGCTGCGTATCGAAATCGATGTATATTTTTTGAGGTAAATTTGAGGAAATTTCTCACTTTATTTGCTAAGCAGACCTCGTGCAAGGCGTTAATATTTCTTTACTCATAAATAGTCGCTTCGCTCGCTAATTATCTGCAGCCACATTACTCAGAACAAAATCAAATCTAATCCCATTAGAGCTGGGATGTCACAATAGAATGATATTTAACCTTCTTCAGTGGCATATAATTTCTATTTCGCAAGTGTCAACAGTGTCTGCTCGTAACTGACACATAAATTCTTAGTGGAATAATTTGGTTAGTGACAGTGAGTTATCAGAGCTAGCGACGAAACTTTTGTGGGGCGATGTTGACTAACTTTGATTTGTACGCAGATTCCAATATGGAAGGGGAGAGGAGAGGGAGTTATAGAGGGGAAAGAGCGCGAATTGTAGAGGCGGACAGAGAGGAACGAAAATAGGAGAAGCAGAAAATACGCAAGAAAATAAAATACCGAAGACGTGTGTGTGCGAGTACGTACGCACTCGTATATGGCAGAGGAGAGTGAGCATTAAGTGAGGCCATGTGTATGAGCGTGTCGCCTAAGTTGGTTGAGAAGTTCAAGTTCGTAATTAGTTTTATGGAAATCTTATTAGTTAATGTATGACGTCCGTCCGGCATATGCACGCGATTAGATTTATACATATATATTTATGCTGAATGAATCATATGTGTATACGAACAACCAAGCCCGCACAACGGATGTGGACCACATGGGAGTAACGGAAATTGCTTTAGACAGCGAGAATGTGTACATAGTTTGCTTGGCGGTCGGTCCAACTGCTGCTGTTGCTGCTAAATTGGCATATTGTGGCTTTTAGTTAGTTAGTAGTTGTCAATGTTGTTGTTGTTGTTGTTGTTCGAATTGTTGATGTTCCAACCACAGAGTGTGCTTAAGCTTGATTACTAAATACGGACGCTTAGCAAATTAGTTTCAGCTGAGATAATTCGCAATAAGAAGTAGGCGAAGCTGTGGACGAGGCGCTGGCGAGTGTAAGGCAGAAAGCGAGGATAAGAGCGAAAGCGAGGGTGAGGGCAAAAGTGAAGGCGATGACGCGTGTGTAGGGGCGATGGCAAGCACAGCGCTTTAACTCACACCACATATACTGCCATGAGTCGACGTCGACGTGCTTTCATGCGGGCAATGAGTGATGATCGGACTGAATATACATATTTAAGTGAATGAGTTAGTGCTGCAACTAAATACATACAAACATCTACACATATACTCGTATCTATGTATATAGTACAACCATCAGTGGCGCATAACTATCAGCGAGCGAATGTTTGCACGGCTTGCGCAGAGGTTAGGTAGGTAATGAGCAGCTCGCAAGCAAATAAGCTGTGTAGAAGACGAGCTCTTTGTCGCCGACGCTGACGGTGTGCGAGTGTGCTGGAGGTGCAGGCAGGCATAGTGAGCTCACCACCTCTTCCGCCCGTGCTAACTGCAAATCGAGCAGTTATGATGTCTACACGCACAGCGTTGCCTTGGTATGTGGATTATTTACATATATACATATGTATGTGAGAATGAGTTTGCGTGTGTGTGTGTGTACCTGTGTGTGTGCGGGGCAATCGTATGGGAAAAGGCATCAAAGCGCGCAACACAATGACGCCAGCTTTTGAGTTGCCCACTCATACACATACATACATACACACATACGAGTACTTGCATACACAGCTCAATGGCTGTTCCGTTGCCTACTAGCATTTCACCGTGTTAGCCTAATGGGCTAAAGTGTAATGACCTAAATCCTTGTGCCTCAATGAGCTCCAACATGTAGTTGAGCGCAAAACGAACGCGAATTGTCAGTCGTGCGTATAATTGGAATTAATACGAAAATAGCGGGTGAGAAGAGGTGGCATACAGGGCCGCGCTGGTTGTTGAGGCAAGTGTGTATGCGGCGTATGTAGTAGGCGCGTCGCCATACCAAATCGCCGCCAAATAGTTAATGGCAGCACGAAAAACAAAACAAATTTTTGGTATACGAAAAATTTCACTCCACCTGCCCGTAGGAAAATCTTTTACGCGTTGCGGCAGCATTGAGCGTCGCGCCTACAAAAAAAATTGCTTGGCCATGCCTCGCTGATTTGGCTCATTTGCAGTGACGTGACTGTCTAATGATATACTGGCTGGGTTTTTTTTTTTGCTTCTACCCGTCAAATCGCACGTTGATGATGGTGGTGGTGGTGTTGGTGCTCCACCATGGCATGTCTAAATGACCAAATTGATGGTTGGCGACTAGTGGCTGGCGGCTATTTGCTCATTGCTGTGCTGCGCTGTCAAGTTTTCGCCAGTCTGTGTGCAATGTATGTGCGTGCTTGTTGCTCATTATGTCAATCCGTGCTGACGGCATTAAGGCGTTGATTTCAAGGACCTTCACTGCGAATATCATTGTGAGCAACGAAATGGCATTACTCGCAAATAATCCGGGATTTCGAAGTCTAATTCTTATAGCCGTGTTTTCTAATAGCACAATTTGAGGCGATTTAGGTTTTCAAAATAGTCGCGTGGTGAAATGAGTCGCGCACATCAATGACAGACAGACAATATAGATCACTGGCCTCTGTTCTATGTTTATTGAGGATGACAAAAGCTTTAGCCTCGCCAGTGTGAGGCTTTAACTCACTAAAACCACCTAAACCCGTTGGTTATTCACTGGTACTGCCAGGCTATTAATTCGAAAGCCTGAGCCGACATCATTCCTTCTCATCTATGTTTCAGAGTCAGGGCTTAAGTTCTCTATCACGCTGCTTAAACAACCTCCACGGTACGGCGGAGCTTGTAGCGATAGGACTCCCGTCTTTTGGCGGACTCCAACCTCACTTCTGGTGCATCGTGTCGTTTCCAACAGAGCTTCCAGCAACAGAGCTTCCATCATCTGGCGTATTGTAATCTCGCTTCTGGGACTTCGTGTCGTTTGCAACAAATGACCTCGTCGCTTCAATGGTGCTTCCAGCAACAGGGCTCCCGTCTTCTAACTTGGACCTCACTTCTGGTCAACCTGGCGAGGGACGATCGCGTTCAAACAAATTATTTATTATTATTTTTTTTTTTAATTTTAGATGTCTTTCTGGCCAGAGTTAGAGTCCACGACTCTCTGCTAACTACTCGGCTACTGTGATCGGTGCCGCATTCGATAACTGTATATGGAGAAAAGTGATTACAATACTGAAAAGGCGATATCAGCGAACTTGGGGGAATCCTTCCCAGCTGTAACGAGCTGATGTTGCGTACACCTGCCGGTTAGGTATTAAAAAATTCACCCGCTGTAAGGCATGGCTGCAGAAAGAGGAGACTAAAACCCAATAATCTCCGCGATAGTCGGGTCTTTATACCGGAATGTCGGGGATTTTCATTAGGCAAAGGACTATGACTACCGCAATATTCCACGAAAGTCATTTTCTGGGAATATTTCTGTGGTTAGTATAAAACAGCTGCTGTTGAGATACCACCTATGAACAACTCAAAGTTACCAGCGGCGGGCAACGCAGTATACAACTTTTTATCGTCCAAGCCAACCTCCAATGCTTAGTGGACCGCGCAGCCGCTGAAATGTATGAAGAAATCATTTTTTTTTTCTTCTTCTTTTTTCACTTTTTTGCTAGTTGTTACTTCAGCTCCCGGAGCAATAATCACCTGCGCCAGATTACTTGGATAATTGCCAGATCTGAGCAATCGGTATTTATTGGCAATTAAGTAAAACGAGCACACAACCACATTTATGCTTCTTACATCACGCTGTTGCTACCTCAGCGCTTAGCGCTCGACAAGAATTGCAGCAATCGAAAAACCAATTTCTCTCTTACTACAAAACCGCGAAATGTATTTTTAGACATTGGATTCTTATCGCTACAAGCAATTTCCACTTTAATGTAGCTAGATTAAGTGGACGAGGGAGTGAGGGGACGAGTGTGTGAGTCTGTTCACCATTAAGTGGCATTTGCTTTCCCTTACTCTCTCTCTCTTACACGCTATCTCTGTTTGTCTCTCTACCACTACGCTGGCTGACTGCTCGGTCATATCAAAGCGTGTAACGTCATTTCACAAACTAAATAATCGCAATTGTGTAATTGCTTTGGTCGATATCATACGTAACGTGAGTTGGCATGTCTCGCTCACACCCTCCGCGACCGTTCGTTACACACCCAACTACCGTAAAATGCCTGCACCGCCTCTTATTTGCACAGTATGCTGCCCTGCCGTCAAAGCAACGCTGCCTTCAATTGTCAAAGTTAGTTGGCAACGCTAAAGCTAACGCCATCAACAACAAAAAAACACACACAATGCTGCCATAGCAGCCGCCAGGTATCGCGCGTACGCTATGCCAAGTTAACATACATAAATAATGGGGGGCGGTAACGGGAAGGAAGATGATCAAAGAGTGGGAGTCAGCTGTTTGTCGATAACCAGCAATAACCAGCAGCAGTGGCGGCAGCAACGTCATATCCTTTTATCTGACAGCGTCGAACGTCGAATGTGTGCCAATATGGTGGAGAGGAGACCAAACAAGCAAGCATCGGTGCTGTGAATGCTTGTGAATTGTGGCAGCGGCAGCGCCACTTTGAATGGCTGCCCGAATGGCTGACAGACGACGCAAATGGCAGCTAAGCTCAATAAATGCAATGCAAATGTAAGTACTTAGCCAAACTTTAAATGCTTTACACTTACGAATAGCTAAGCGGTTTCGCAGCTAACACAGAGAGAGAGAGAGGAAGAGGGAAAGAGAGTGTGGGAGGGCGAGAAGTAAATAGGAAGGCAGGTCAGCGCAAATTTTGGACTGCTCAGCTGTTATTGTGAGGTGGAGAAGCATCAGTTAAAGCTGTCCGCCCATTTCAGTTCTAATGGAAATTTCATGTTCAATTTCACATGCAAATGTTCTCAATGTATAACCTGCAGGTATCTCTGCGTCTACCTATGGACTCTATATACATACATATATGTGCCAAGTGCATAACAGCTGTTAGATGGTGGGTCGTGTGCGGTGTGCGGTGCGTGGTGTGAACGTTGAGCGGTTAAAAGTAGATGTGCAGTCGCAGCAAGGTAATGTTAGGCGAAGATTTTCGGTTATTTCCAATTCAATTGGATTTATTGTATTTCGCATGGCAGTGTGGTGAATATTAGATTTCTTGCAATGAAATGTATGCCATAGAATGCAGCAGAAGGCAGTAGAGAAATAGGGAAGAAAACAAAGAAAAATTCACAAAAATTTTAGTGAAGAAAATAATGCATGAGAAAATTGAAAATACCGTTATCAGCTGAATGAGAATATGGTGTAAATTTAATAGTGTCTTTAAGGATTCGTTGAAGTCTAATTGCTTGCGTTTGCTCACAGGGAGAGAGACTGCGAGCAAGCAGATCGCAATAATGCAACTACCTACTCAAGCAGTGAGCTTGTGCGTTGTGCTTGTGTCTCGCCATCTAGAAACGAGTGCCAGTGAAAGAAAAAATAAAAGAGCCTCGAGAAAGGGCCTTCTCTTTTTGATAGCGACCACGTCTTAAGGACCACGATTTGAGAGTATGCACCTGGCTTGTTCGATACTTTAATTGGAAAGATGCCGCTGTCCTCAGCCTGTTGATGCCGTCATAAGATGAAATGCTGACCTGCCACCACTCAACAAGAGTTGCGTGGGCCGGGCAAGGAGGAAAATGAGTAGGTCCTTGTGGCATATACCACAACAGCCATATAAAGGAGCGCAACTTCGGTGTCGGACTAGTGTTGGGAGAGTGCCGAAACCTGATATTCACCACGGTAGATGAGCAGAGCCTCACCGCGATCCGCATCAAAGCGAATTTCTTCAACATACCGCTTATTTCCGACAACGTTCCGATGTATCCGATGCGATAACCCAGTCATGATCTTAAAATTGTGCTAGGTGACTTTAACTCAAGGCTGGGCAAAGAAGAAAGCACTCATCAGCAACTCCGTATAAGGGAGCTGTAGGATGGCCTTTTAAGCTCCCTACGTATAGCGGCAAACGTAACTATAGGTTATAAGCAAGCTCAAAAGGCGAGCTGCTACGACGAGGTTTGCCGTGTTACTTGGGACAGAAAACAGGCAACGTTGCAAGGTGGTTTAGATACCGATAGTTGAAGAGGGAAGTGAGACGGCTGTGACGGCGATAACTCTATGAAAAAATCAGTTGACTTGAATATACGAAAGTATAAATTGACGTTAGGCATCATTGACCATTCCGTTAGAATCGGGAAGGAGCTCTCCAAGCCATTCGATACTAAACGAGGTTTCCAAAAAAGTTGACTGTTTACCGTGTGACTTCTTTCACCTAATACTAGGTAAAGAAGGGGGAATAATGTTGAAAAGTGCTAGTACGAAGAACTTGAGGAGTTGACCGACAAGGAAATTTACCAAAAACTCTGTTGAAAATTTCGGGGAATTTTTTTTTAGAAATCTACTCCACCTAAAGTTTGAATGTGGCTGAACTCCTACGTAGTTTCGCGGCGCTTGTTTGCTCTTTTGGACTTCTCGTCAGGAGATGATCGAACTCTGGTCGGTTTATTGACATATCGCGGAGCGATATGAGCGTGTTCTTCCTGCAGTTGGTGGCCACAGAGTACAGTGTACACAGATTGGCATTTGATTACTACTTCTGGAAGCAAAATATTACCATGCCATTGTCGTCAGTTTATGTGTTGTTGCAATTTCCGTCCCAAACAAGCGCGCTTATTGTTATGACGCTCGTCAGTCATCTTGCTTGGCCAACGCGCATTTCTTCTACTTCCGCTTGACTCAACGCCTGCTTGGCTTCAGTCAGCTCCCGTTACTGCTCATACTAATTAAGTGTTTCATTGTCAATATGAATGCAATGCATACCTGCACCTTTGGCACATATTCCACTTGAGCTAGCTCTACAATTTGGTCACTTGTTTGTTGCTAGTCTCGCGCCATCTAGTGTCGGTTTAACGTGATTGCTTTCGTCGTGCAGTAGAAGCGGTCGAATATTGCGCGAGACCAGCTTGCTGTTTGTGTGGCGCGACAATGGTGAACTTATGGCGTTGGTAAGTGTTGGCTGTCGTGCGCTGTGTGTGTTCTTAATTAGTTTGTATTTTAATTGTTGGCATTTCCGGTTCTTTCCCCCTCTATCGTTTCGTTGTTTACTTGCGCTCCCACAGATTGTGTTAAATTGTTTGCACACTCTTCAAGTTTGATTTACAACAATATTTCTCATTAATTGTTGCGGTGCCAGTGCAAGTGACGGTTTTACAGTTCAATATGAATAGAGAAATCAATAAAATGTAATAAGAGAAATGGGAAGACTGTATTTTCTTGGTAATCTACTGAATGAGATTCAACGTGGTTTTAGTGCAGATTAAGCGCGTTAGTAAAATTATCTTGAGTGTATATTCAACCACACTTAGAGTCCATCAAGAGGATCTACTGGTCGTTCAAAGAGTCTAATGGTCTGAACCCTATAGTTTATTAAAGCTTTTAGTCATCAAAAATGCTTAGATTTGTGCCCGGACCAGTGGCAGGTAGTGAATTTCATACTTTAGTGCTGTCATCTTCATATTTCACTCTGTTTTCTTATTCATTTAGATCTTATCGACGGCATTCGACTGGATAAAGACCTGAAATGAGGATTGGAAGGCATATGCTTCTGGGATCGACTAGAAACTTGCTTCCGTGAATTGTGCTGGTAGATAGCAAAAAATCTTCTGTGAGAAGATTCGTCAGAGACTCAACACTGCTGCTGGCGTTCCTCATAAGCGACGTTAGCACCAGTGCAACGCCAAAAGTTGGCCCATGCTCACCTTTCTGCTTAATTTTAATGCAAATTTCCAAAATTTTGAAAGAAAAACCGAAAACAAGTTTAATAATTACTTAATATGGCAAATTTTTTGGGATTTTGTGAGAAAAGTAATTGACAAAAGAAAATTTTCACTGTGTCATACCATTGGCATTTTGCGTTGGAAATGTCACATAACACAGTAAATTCCTGTCTGCCATTGGGCCGATAGTGCAATTATCGCCGCTGATCAGTTGCACCAACATCGTTGTGTCATTGGCTGCTCACCGTTATACGCTCTCAATATTCTCTGTAATATGCCTGTTATCTAGCTCCCTCTCTCTCTCTTCTTGAACTAAGGTGGCCAGCACTCTAGTTTAATTGCTGTGGTCTATTTGCCGGGGCTAGTGGATCCGTCGACTCGACTCAGGATCGGATGAGCTCAACTCAGCCTTTGACAAAATGCGCCAGGTTTTATAACTTCTAATTCAAGGGAAAAGATGAAAACCGATTTGATTTCTAATTTCTAATCTCGTTGTATTATATTTTATTTTATTTTATTTTATTTTATTTTTTTATTTAAATTTTTTTTTTTTTGATTTCTAATGCATTGTTTGAGTAAAATTTCATTATTTTCTCACGAATAATAACATCATTATTTTTTATAATTACTATTTTCCGTATTATTATATTATTCTCTTTATGTTTCTTCAGATTCTGCCCCAAACCTCACGAGTTTGACTAATGAAAGTTGATCATTCGGCAAGAACAAAAGAAAGTAACAACTAAACAATGCGAAAACGTTAACATTTATTTCTATTGTTATTATTTAATATTGTCTACATTGCTTATTTGTGTTGTTGTTGTTGTTGTATGCATATGCATACAAAGCAAAACAAACAATAGGAAACAGAGACATTTCCAAACCATTTCATACAAATTAATCATATTAGCAGCATCAGCGATATTAATTATTTAGAGTAATGTGAGCTTTTGTTGTTGGATTTCTATGCATATATATATATGTATATATGTATGTGCTTTTGTCTAGCTAATAATTCAGTTTCAATTATTATAGGTGTGGGTAGATTTATTATAGAAATTGTACATATCCGCAGGTAACGCCGGTTTTATGGCGGTTATGCAGACATATTTACTTATACACTGATATACTTATATAAAGGATTATGCATTTTGTGATCCCTCTTTTTTTTAAAGAAAAAAGCAAAGAAGATTCAAATTAAATGGGAAATGTTTATTATCATTCGAAACAACATTCTTTGGCATTATTTTTTTCGAAGTTTATTTCTTTCCAATGTCGACCAGATGGTCCATCCGTTGAGTGTAATTTTCGATGACTCGTTCCAGCATTTCGACTGGTAACTGGCGAATGACACGCGTGATGTTTTGCTCCAAGGCCTGAATCGTTGCGGGATTGTCCGCATAGACTTTGTGCTTTACATATCCCCACAGGAAAAAGTCTAACGGTGTTATATCACACGATCTTGGTTGCCAACCTCTCAATAAATCCATTTATTGAAGCGATGTGTGGGGGAAATGGCTCCTCCTTGTTGAAACCAAATGTTGCGGAGATCACGAGCTTCAATTTCAGGCATCAAATAGTCGGTTATCATGGCGCGATAACGGTCGCCATTGACGGTTACGTTCTCATCGGCATCATTATTGAAGAAATATGGATCGATGATTTCAACGGCCCACAAACCACACCAAACTGTTGCTCTTCCGGATGAAATGGCAGCCCTTGAAGCTCTTCAGGTTGCTCTTCGTCACAAATGTGGCAATTTTGCTTGTCAGAAATGGACCTCATCGCTGAACAAAATTTGGTTCGAGAACGTCGGACATTCTTAGAACTTTACAATATCCGATAGAGCAAAGCGATGTCGCTTGGGACGGTCGAACAGCATTAGTTCTCGACGTAAAATACGCCAAGTCGTTCCCTACGTAAGTCCGAGTTGCTGCGAACGGCGCCGAATCGACTCCCCACGGTCTTCGTGTACACTCTCAGCTGCGGCCGCTATATTTTCTTCACTGCATGCTGGACGTGGTCTATTCGGTCGAATATTATCCAATAATGAATGCTGGGTCTCAATATGGGTGATGGCATTGCGAATAGTATGCTCAGTAGGCCGATTATGTTGAACATAAATTGAGTGAAGCGCGCGAAACACATTATTTGTATAAAACAGGAATTTTCGTAATAAATTTGTAAGATTTGTAAACGTTGTTCAGGCTTAAGTGTTTTGCAGGCCAAAAAAAGTCGGTTATCATACGATCAGAACGTTCCGAATTGACAGTGGCAGTCTCGCAGTTATGGTATTCAAGGAAGTAAGGTCCAATTACACCTCCGGACAAGAGAGTATTTTTTTTCTGGGCCTCTTTTGCATTATTTCAGGATTCTCGGAGCCCCAAATTCCACAATTTCGCTTATTTACGTATCCACTGAGTGGGAAACACTATATTTTTTTAGTGGGTTTCAACAACTTTAGCGCGTCGTGCGGTTGTTTAGTGATCCATTTTCATAAATGCCTGACTTTTAACTAAAACGAAATTAGTTTAGTTTGACAGTTTCAGTTTGACAAATGTCAAAATACAGCCCTGCACTTTCGAAACCACCAAATGGATAATCTTTGATATATGCGTATACAGCATATTCGTGCAGATGCACGTGTTTAACGGTTGCCTCGCGGAAATTTCGGTTGAATAAATTTTGGCCTTGTGGTTGCAGCAAAATTAGGCGAGGAAAACCAAAAATTACTTTTCAAAAATCCATTATTCCACGGTGTTTCTACTAGCGAAATTTTATGTAGCGTGAGGTTTTGGTGAAAGGAATGTGTCCGCATTTAGACACCTTGGAACTGATGAGTTTGTCTCCTTCTACCAACGGTGAGAACTTTTGAAAAGATTGTTTGAAAAATGTACTCAATGTTAGACTTAGGAAGTCAGAGCTTATAGTTTGATATTCCTCTTATGAAAAGGAAGCAATAAAATACTTTAAAAGTGCCGAAAAGATCTTCACGAAGAAATTTCTGCAACGGTATTGAGGTCACTAGTGCCAGACAAGTGTCTGATATAGCAAATTATGCCACGATGACCAGTGAGAGATTACTTTCGATCCCCCCCTCCCCACACAAAATTTTTAAGTTGCACACCTTTTTCTGCTAATTGACTGCACACCCATAATTAATTATTTATTTTGCATGCAAAGTATCAAATCGCTTAACTCGTGCAATGTAAATATTTTATTTTCTTTATAAATATTTTTATAAAAGCAATTAAATATGATTCAGTCAGACTAGAAGGGTTGACAACCGTTTAATAATTAGAAAATCGCATATTTCTGTAAGAAAATATATTCTGAAATTTATTCTTGAAATTTTTAATTGTCGGCCAGTGTGGTTAGGTTAGTCAAAGGCAAAACATTGTTGGCAATTTAAGTGAGTAAGAGAAGTGATTTGTTAAATTGAATAAATTTGGCAAAAATATTAAAAATTAAAAACTATTCAAAAAGTAAAAATATTTGGTAGGAAAAATTAAATATTTGAAAACACAAATTAAGTAGGAAAATAAAATAATGAAAATTGGTGTAAAACGAAGCGAAAAATGTTTGTAAAATGAAATTTATGCAATAAAAAATTAAAAACAAAAATTAAACAAAAAAATAAATAAATAAATAAATGAAGGTAAAAACTATAATAAAACAAGAAATAACGTCAGTCTTCGGTCACGCCGAAGTCTTTATGTCTTTCATGAACATGTCAAAGGTATTGCAAATTGTGAAATTCGATTTTGATAATTTTCAGTGTCAATATTTATGTGAATTTACGTGGGTAGCGTACCAAATTTCACGATTTTAGATGATTTTTTGACGAATTTTTGGCCCAGAACCTCGATATCTAAACTATTTCGATTTCGAAGATTTTCGGTACTTATATTTTTCAGAATGTACTTCTGTAGAATACAAAATTTCCAGCTCTGAGATGCTTTTTTGGCGGATTTTTTTACCCAAAACCTCATATCTGAACAATTCGGTTGTTAGGGCTATATGATAAAACAGGTCAACTGAAATGTCCCCGGTCTGACAAATAGATGGCGCTGCTAGAATTAAATCGGTATGATTTTTAGTTAGCCCTAACCTTCAAAAGAAGCGTGCATAAATTTGACAGCTGTCAGATCATTAGTTTGTAAATTATAGCATCTCGAGTGAAGCAGCTTTTGTTATTGTGAAAAAAATGGATAGAAATTAACTACGCGTGTTGATAAAATATTGCCTTTTGAACCAATACCAATTTCCACGTTCTTAGCTACTTTTTTGACGGATTTATGAACCAAAATTTGAAATCTGAAAAATCTGGCCGATTCCGACAAGTAATCATTTAAACGTATATGTGCATTTTCCTACCAGGTTTGGTTGAAATATCTGAAATATCGATCTGAGGTACTAATTTGCGTTCAAACAGATAGACGGAGAGACAGCCTGAAGGACAGACGGACATGGCTAAATCAAATCAGTTCGTGATTCTGATACGATACGTATAAATATCGGTGGGTCTATTTTTTCTCCTTCTGCTACTAACATACTTCGGACCTAAGTTAATATAGCATTTCATACACATGAACGGGTGATCCCTACTTTTTCGAAGAAAAAAAAAAAAACATTCGAAAGAACATTATTTGGCATTTATTTTTTTTTAAAGACTATCTCTTTCAAATGTTGGCCGCGGCTACTTCTCAGATGGTCCATCCGTTGAGTTCAATTTTCGATGACTCGTTGGTGCATTTCGACTGGTAACTGACTTTATCCCCTTAGGAAGAAGTCTAACGATATCATATCACACGATCTTGATGATCTTGGTGGCCAATCGACCGGCTCATAACGTGAAATTATCTGCTCACCGAAGTGTTCTCTCAATAAATTGTTAAAACCAAATGCCGCGGAGATCATGAGCTTCAATTTCAGGCATCAAATAGTCGGTTTTCATGGCGCGATAACGATCGCCATTGACGGTTACGTTCTCAGCGGCATCACTGTTGAAGAAATATGGATCGATGATTCCACCGGCCCACAAATTATACCTGCCGTTGTGTTTCTGGACAAAATGGCAGCTCTTGAATCTATTCAGGTTGCTCTTCGTCAAAAATGCGGGATTTTTGCTTGTTTACATACCCATTGAGCCAGAAATGGGTCTCATCGCTGAACAAAATTTGGCACGAAAACATCGGATCTTCTTGGAACTTTTCAAAAGCCCATAGAACGAAGCGATGTCGCTTGGGAAGGTCGGGCCGCTTCAGTTCTTGCACAAGCTGCATTTTGTACGCTCTCAATTTAATATCTCGACGTAAAATGCGCCAAATAGATCCATACGTCGGTCCAAGTTGCTGCGAACGCCGCCGAATCGAATCTCCACGGTCTTCGCGTACACTCTCAGCTGCGGTCGCTATATTTTCTTCACGACATGCTGGACGTGGTATATTCGATCGAATATTATCAAATAATGAATACTGGGTCTCTGGGATGGGTGATGGTGATGCGAATAGTACGCTCAGTAGGCCGATTATGTTGACCATGAGCTGAGTGAAGCGCGCGAAACACATTCTTTACAGAACATGAATTTTCGTAATAAAGTTGGATGATTTGATAAAACGTTGTTCAGGCGTGTCTCTCCATGATAAAATGCCAAACAATATTAAGCAGAAGTAACATGACAGCTTGGCGCGACTCAAGCGTGATCTGTCGAAAAAAAGCTATTGAAAGAAGTAGCTCTACTTGGATCATCCTTTAAAAACAAAATAAAATAATTTTAGGCAAAAAAATAATAATTAAATTAAATATAAGTATAAAAGCTATGAGTAAATACTGTTATATTTATAAGTATGTACCTACATGCACAAATTAATGTTTCCATACACGTTTTCCAGAGTTTAACTACGATTCGGATAGAGATTGCATACCCGTGGAGCATGTGAATGTGCTCGCAGTTAATTGCTTATGCTGAAAGAACATTAAATTGATAAACCCATGGTATTTTTTTCAAGCAAAATTTATCTATTTTTCTTCATAATGCTACATACAAATTTGTGGCAAGGATCTACGCAGCAAATCGAAGCATAAGTTGTATCTAACATAATTCTTTTATTCTTTTATGTTACTCTATACTTACATTTTACTACCTTCTAAGTTGATCCTTACCCTTCTACACCTTCTCTTGCCATCACCATACCCATGATTATGCCACCTCTCCCATTTGATTGTGATATAAATTTATATTTATCAACAAATAGCAACGTTGGTCGTTGGTAAGACTCATAACGCTTATGTGTCTAACCAGCATTTAAAGGCGGGCATGTATGCGTATATCATGTATCATGTATGTGCGTGTGCAGATGCGTGCGCTCAGTGCGTGTACGCTCGTTTGCTGTAGCAATTAAGGTCATTTGTTTGCTACATGTAAACAATAAATTAATTTTCTCATACCCAGAACAACAAAAACAAAAACAAGAACAACAACAACAACAACAACAATCAGAACAACAACAACAACAACAACAGTGTTCTGCACTCATCTTCTCCACACACAATGGCTTACCGCCCACAGCTAACTACGTAGTGCTGCTGTGTAGTGCTGCTGCTGCTATGCCAAGCTGTGCTGCTCAGGTATGCATTGTATATCCTTTCGCTCCGCGTCGGTGTACTCGTCGTATACAAGAAGTACAAACACAAAGTACCATTGTCCTTTTTATAATTTCATTGCCATGGGCAAGCACATAAATACCTATTTATATATTAATATACTCGTGCATGCATATGTACAACATATGTATGTGTGTGTGTGGTGTGTGTGTGTGTACAAAGCAATTCTCACACAAATTGCTATACCCAAACAACCGTTTGTTTTCATGTTCGCATATTAAGATTTTCCCTTTGAGGTGTTCGTAATCCTAATTAAGTTGATGAATTATAGATTGACAGTTTGCCATGTGAGTGACTGCATGTGTGTATGTATGTGTGTGTGTGTGTGTGCTTACATACTATATATTCATATATGCTAGTGCTTGTAAGGACTTGTATGGGTTTGAATGGTGAATGGTGGTGAAAGCAGTGTAGCTATTTCGATATGCATACATACGTATATTTGGCTTTGCCCTTAAGTTTCGTATACGCAAACACATATAGAGCTCTCATACAGAGAATAACCCTACTCTAGCCCTTTTTCATACTCTCTTTTGCTCTTAGCTGTCCTTCCCTCATCACTTCCATCGATATACACTTGTCGGTCCAGTGAAATTCTTAAGAATAACTTAATTAACGCCATCAGCTAATGATTGAATTTGTGATTTGTTATGCTGGTATGGGTTGCTTTGAGTAGGGAAATTGAAATTTTCTTGTAGTACTCATTCGCTTAAGTATTATGTTAAGTGCGTGTATGTGAAACATTTTGATTAATTGAAAAATTATGCATGAGTATGGGTTCCTTAGGATTATAAAGGGTGATCCATTTTGAGGTTCCCTACTTTTTTAAAGAAAAAAACCCAGAAAATTCAAATTTAGTGGGGAATGTTTATTATCATTCGAAAGACCATTCTTTAACGTTTATTTTTTGAAAATTATCTTTCTCAAATGTTGACCGCAATTACGTCTCAGATAGTCCCTCCGTTAAATACAATGAGCGATGACTCGTTCGAGCATTTCGACTGGTAACTGGCGAATGACACGCGTAATGTGTTGCTCCGAGGCCTGAATCGAAGCCGGGTTATCCACATATACTTTATACTTTACATATCCCTAAAAGAAGTCTAACAATGTGTTATCAAACGATCTTGGTGGCCAATCGAACGGCCCAAAACGTGAAATTATCTGCTCACGGAGGTGTTTTCTCAATAAATCCATTGATTGTTGCGATGTGTGGGAAGTAGCGCCATCTTGTTGAAACCAAATGTCGCGGAGATCACGAGCTTCAATTTCAGGCGTCAAACTGTCGGTTATCATGGCGCGATAACGGCCACCATAGATGGTTACTTTCCCACCGGCGTCATTTTTGAAGAAATATGGACCGATGTGGGCCCACCGGCCCACAAACCACACCAAACCATTGTTTTTGCTAGATGAAATGGCAGCTCTTGAATCTCTTCAGGTTGCTCTTCGTCCCGAATGCGGCAATTTTGCTTGTTTATATATCCATTGAGCCGGAAATGGGCCTAATCGCTGTACAAAATTTGGCTCGAAAACGTCGGATCTTTTTGAAGCTTTTCAAGAGCCCATAGAGCTAAGCAATGTCGCTTGAGAAGTTCGAGCGGCTTCAGTTCTTGCACAAGCTGTATTTTGTACGCTTTCATTTTAAGATCTCGACGTAAAATGCGCCAAGTCGTTCCATACGCCAGTCCGAGTTGCTGCGAATAGCGCCGAATCGACTCTCCACGGTCTTCGTGTACACTCTCAGCTACAGCCGCTACATTTTTTTCACTGCCTGCTGGACGTGGTCTATTCGGCAGAATATTATCTAATGCAATGAATGCTTTGTCTCAAGATGGGTGATGGTGTTGCGACTAGTTAGTACGCTCAGTAGGCCGATTATGTTGACCATAAGTTGAGCGAAGCGCGCGAAACACATTCTTTACAGAACGTGAATTTTCGTAATAAAGTTGAATGATTTGTAAACGTTCTTCAGGCGTAAGTCTTTCCCCGATGAAATACCAAACAATACTGAACAAAAAGAACATGACAGCTTGACCCGACTCACGCGTGATCTGTCAAAAAAAAGGCTATTGAAAAAAGTGCCTCTACTTGGATCGCCCTTTATATGCGTAAATAGGTCAACCTTGGGATTAATATAAGAAATGTGGCATATATTAAGGCGCTGCAAAAAGCGTATGGACTTGTCGTAGTACAAAGCAATTTATATTCAAATCGATGTGTATTAAAAATGGTGATTTTTAAAAATATGTCGAGCAAGAACAGTGTTACAGAGAAGCCCCTAAGCTATTTAGAAAAAGTTTGCTGAGAATTCATCTTTTTCTTCTAGCTATTACTGATACTGTTGGGCCAATCGTTAATTATTGTAGGAAGGCTCTAAGCTTGCTATTAGGTGAACTATCCTAACCTATAATCTGGGTTTCCGGCCTATGGAACATTTTTGAAAAAGCCAACTACGTTGAAAAGCTGGGAAGATTATGGAACAGATTTTGCTAAATAGGTCGAAGCAAGGTAGAAAACAATAGTCTCATTTTTGCCTAACTCTCACGCAAATACGACACAGAACACTTAAAGTCCATAATTTTCACATTGATCTTTATCTTCATCTTTTTCATCATTTTCATCTTCATCTTCATCTTCACCTTCATCTTCATCTTCATCTTCATCTTCATCTTCATCTTCATCTTCATCTTCATCTTCATCTTCATCTTCATCTTCATCTTCATCTTCATCTTCATCTTCATCTTCATCTTCATCTTCATCTTCATCTTCATCTTCATCTTCATCTTCATCTTCATCTTCATCTTCATCTTCATCTTCATCTTCATTTTCATCTTCATCTTCATCTTCATCTTCATCTTCATCTTCATCTTCATCTTCATCTTCATCTTCATCTTCATCTTCATCTTCATCTTCATCTTCATCTTCATCTCCATGCTCGTCTTCTAGATAACGATACTGGGCTATCAGTTGTTATTGCAAACTTCTTCTTCTCATTCTATTCTCTTCTTCATAATATTCTTCAGCTTTTATTCTATTGATACTGCTAATAAGCTCTTAAGGTGTATCTTTAAATAAATCTAACTTTGGAAGAGGGAGAGAAAAGGTGAAGATATATCTTATCACTTGATTCGTTTCTAAAGAAGTTTCAAATCTCTTTTTAAGATTTATATAAAAAATTCAACTTCTGTTACTGCAGCTTTTAAATAATGAAAATTTCTCCGAAAAAGCTGATCTCCCTTAAAATTACCCATATTAAATTGGGCCTTAAATACCCAAATCACTTTCTACTTTCTACGCTGACCTTTAATGCTGCCAACGCTAGCGTCAAATCTTCAGTTTACGCTTCAATCGCTTACCTAACCTAATCGTTTCAAATGCCGAGCACGAAAGTGAAAATCTTTTCCGTTCAGCATCTCCACCTGGGCCATCGGCGTTGTAAACTTAGCTCAACTCAACTCAACTTCCTGCGGGCCAAAGGTTATCGGCTGCTGCTTAGCTAGTTTAACGCAAGTGACATACTTACAGAGTGTGTGTGAGAGAGAGAGAGAGAGAGATAGAGAGTTGTATGAATATATTTTCCTGCTTTTCCCTTTTTTCTTTGTCATTTTCGCTTTTCACATTTCCACAAGCGCGTCTCGCTTCATTGCATTCGTGTGCCGGCTGTCGCTTTGCGGTTGACTGCTCGGCTATACGCTTTTAATCGCATCACCGTAAAATCAGCAGAAATGTCCGACTGAAGTAGTTTACACCAGAGGCGAAGGGAAGGCGAGAGAGAGAGAGAGTGAGTGGCGGAAGGCAGAAAGTATGTATGCATGTAAGTGCGCCTTAAATATGTTTTAAATTCTGACAAGAATAAGCCACCAACAACAGCTAAAGATTACAAGCGCGTTGGAAGTACTGTAAGAATGAGCTAAAAAGTGGCTTACAACGATGTGGAACCACCTACGACATGCGCTCGCATGCGTCTACATACAATTTACTTCCTTGTAGTTGCTGCTTTAAATTTTAATTTCAACTTCACCGCCAACAACCCTTCAGCCACACGTCATCCCGCCATCAGACAAGACTGTCCGGCGGCGAGCGGCATGCATGGTGTTCGCCTAGCTGCAGAGTGTGCGGCTATTGAGCCGCATTAATGGCTCTGCGGTTGCGTGTTACGTTGCTGCTTAACGCACGAAACCACAATTCCCTCTGTTGTCGTGATGGGGCGGACAAGCATGGACGCCTCAACAACAGATAACCTCCCGACTCGGCGTGGAACGGTACGAAACGGAAGCGGAAATGTGAAAAGTGCAAGGAAGATGGCGGCATAATGATGTTGTTGCTATTGTACGGCCACGCTCTGTCGCACGCGCTGTTGTTATTGGAGCATAACGTCATGGTTTTTGGTTGGAGTCATTGAGAGCGAAGAAAGGAGTGCTCACAATTGAAATATCTTTTTACTACTTTTCTAGCTTTAAGCTGGGAGATTTATTAAATTTTTTGGTAGATTCTTACTTCAGTTGCTTGGTGTCTAATGAGCCTGATACGGATTCTCCAACTGTCTACAGTTCCCTTTCAATGCACTTGGAGCCCCTCATGAACTTTAGTTTCAGCCATATGGCAAAGGCTTTACATAAAATCGACTCCCAAATGTCGATATCTAGTTCTGTTTACAGCAGGGAAATCACATAACAGTTGAAAAATCATGTCTTCCTCCACATTATGAGTGCATGGAACCTAGAGATGGCGAGTTGACCAGTCAGTGAGCTTAAGACTTGTTCACAATGGTTTATGACGTTTGAGCTTATCATGAGTGATGCTAGTGCCAGCAATGCCGTTTGACTGTCCGAATATAAAGTTGCTTTCTTCGTCGTGAGGTACCACTCCCTGCCTTTGCGAATAATCAATCATTTAGAGACACTGTGGAACTCACTTGGAAGGTCGTGAAACAATGCTACTTCCCGTGTTGCTGTTGTTGTTGTAGCGGCTTGCTAACCCCGCCTAGCGCCAAGTAGGTCTAGACTTAGTCATCGAGATCATCAAACGGGAGGCTTAGGAAACGTGCTGTTTCGACGAGTTCGGACCAGAGGGAGAGGGATGTTATATGAGTCGGGTTAAGTAAGCATGCAAAGAGGCGGTTAGTGACGTGCGGGGATTCATTGCATGCAGGACATGTGTCGGGTATGTCAGGGTCGAGTCTGCATAGGTAGGAGTTAAACCTGCTACAATATCCAGAACTTAATAGTGCCAAGGTTACGCGGGTCTCTCGAGGCAGCTCGAAGCTCTTGTTCTGCTATGGGGTGAGATTGGACTCCGAGAACAGCTTTCACGGGAAGAGAGTTCAGAAAAGTGTTAACGGACTCTCGGTGAATGGTGTTTATGCTACTCCCCGTCTCTGAGAATTTCTGGTTTTATTTGTGAAAAGCATCAGCTCTTACTTACAATGATCAACAGCTAGTCCGTTGTTCGCGATCCAGAGCGTAATCTAGGATCGTAAGGCTCTCTCTGTATTCTAAATGTTTGTAGAAGAAAGTAATTCTCTCACCATCAGTAGGAGATCTTTGCTAATGCTTATACCTTCACTCCTGCTCCGTTGAGCTCGAATGTTATTAATTAGGACTAAGACAGCTCCTTGAGGAGTCCCACTGCTAACTTAGCCTGTTCTTCCGTCTTCAGAGTGTCTTCAAAACAATAGTTGATCCACCAAGAGATGCTCTCAGCCTGTAGGCTTGAGTCACACCCTTGCACGTGTCTGGGCTGGGCGATAAGGCACTGTGTGTTGCATTAAGAGACCACAGCCAACTCAAATTTTCGGGTTTTTCCTTATGGTTGAAGCTTTTGAATTGGAAATCTGAAGTATACTCACCACCGGAGAACTGCTTCCCATACCCGACGTCTGCTCCTGTCAACCTAGAACTGCTCACAACCAGGACTACGCTTCCTACACTACGCAAAATTTCATGCGCTTATGGCTTGACTGAGAAAAGTCACACTGACGTAGCGAATTGTGGAAATTATACACACTTCAAAGGTTACAAACAACAACAACAACAATAACAATAGAAAGAAAGTTCAACTGCTAATGGCACAACATGAAAACTGTTTTACTGGGCGCCAATGAGCCAAGAATCAAATGGCAAGCGACATGGTACGCCATATGTCAATGTTTATCGCAAGCTGAAGATGAATGTAGACGGAGTTACACAGCCCCACTTAAGGTTCGCTTGAGTTGAGTGGTGAACCAATGCTGAAGAATGGCAAAAGAATTGTTAAATTGGAAAAAAATCACTGGCAGGATATGGTAAGAGCAAAAAGCATGAAAAAATACAGAAAAACAGGAAAAAAAGAGGAGAAAAAAATATATTTATTTACACACTGACATATATAAATGAATGCCATTGAGGCCGTCGGTGTACGAAATGAATGCGCGCAAAGTGGCTTGTGACAGACATGAGGAATTCAGATACACACACACCCACACACCGCCGGCAAGCATATGCGCATAGCAATTCGAAAATGTCCTGTGCATTGTCGAGGCCATAAATCATTCTCGTTTAATTAAACTGAACTCTGTGTGACATCTTTTGCAAAGTTGCTGACCTGCAACACCCAAAACGTATCATTGAGGCGCCTTGATGCCCACGCACCAACACAAGCGCGCGCATACACCGAGACTACTTTTGACGCCTTGCCACCACGCGCCCGTACTCGATCGTTGCCTGCGCGTCTGCGGCACTTTTGTAAAGTCATCGCATTACTTTATGCTTTAACAAGTGTATGTGTATGTGTATGTGTGTTTGTAAGTATGTATGGAAGATTATTTTTCCGCAAAGTCTGTATGTAAGCATGTGCGGCAGCCACAAGAGAGACATGAGCGCCACAAGCTTGCCGAATTGTATTTAGTAAATGTTGCCTTTCCGGTATCTCTAGCTCGAGATATGTCTGTCTTGTCCGACCGACTGGCGCGCTTCCATGGCTTTATGAAACATTCAGTAGTATTACACTTGTTCCCCATGCATTAGTGTAGTTGTACAATTAGCTATATGCTTACAGTTGTTCACTATGGTTCCATGGTCAGCTCCTTCCACTCCACCTACTGCGCGTTGTCCAGCCATTCCAGTCTGAGTCGACCGACACTGACACTCAGTTATGTCAACTTCAATCCAATTAAATGCTGATTCCCAAATGACCTTCAATTCATTTTCAAGTGTTGTCCATTGCTACTACCTTTATCGCTTGACTGCCTTGCTTTCCTGTATGAGTTCGAAAATTGCCTTTTACTTACCACCAACTTTGATTTCCTTTGCACACTCCGCTCACCTTGTTTCCTATCTACAGTGCCACTGCAAGCATCTTTTATGTCGCCCTCTCGCCAATCGTCTTTTGCACGCTTTTCTTACATTTTATTTGTATTTAAAAGTGTAAAATTTGACTTTATTATTGCCCTATGGTTTTTTGCCGGCATTTACAAAAGTTCTTTCTGCCTTTATTTCTAATTGTTACAGTTTTGATTATCTTTTGGATTTTCTCTCATTTTCTCATACCAAACATTGATTTTTGCTTTAAGTAAATGCCGTATTTAATTGTCTCTTCTATGCTACAACTCTACATTCTCAATTTTTTGCTGCCGTCTGTCGTATGCCATTTTAATTGCTTTGCAGTTTTCTTAGCATCCTAAATGTAGGCAATGGAAATGTATGGAATATGTTATTTGTAGTTTGAGGTATGTGCGATTTTCGTAGCCTACATTTAGGCTTCCACATTTAAGGCATAAAAACTATTTTGCTGCCTCCTGTGCTTTGCTGTGGGGGTTTAAATTTATTTATATACAAAATTTAATTAAATTTGCTTAGTCTTAATATTGATCTTAATTCCCATCACGCCCTTTTCGAATAGTAAGCACATTATAAGTGTTTTTACATACGTAAATAGGTAGGTGGGTAGGTAGGCTGGAGCGAGTAATAGCCTTATTTTATGAGCTTCTCAAAATTTATTGCCCCGGCATTGTTCAAAATATTGCACCACAGTTATGCTATATGTATAATTAATTTTTTTTTTACTTTTGAAATTTTTTCACATGAGTTTTGTGGCATTGTTTTAGGCGCTATGGTCCTTAAAATATGAGGCTTTGACTCCTGCTTCTGAGGAAATTTGGTTTGTTAAAAAACTTTGTAAAACTTTATCGATTACAAATCTTTAATATTTTTAAGGAGCATGCGAGAGATCGAAAATGTTGTGATTTTTTTTATCTGTGTCTTTTTCTTCCTCTTTTTCATTGTCAACGCCTGGGCGATTTTGGTCAAATCAAAAATTTCGCGCCAGCCGTTTTCTCTATTCTCTGTTTGGCGCTTATTGAAAATATCAGCAAGATCCCTCTCCTCCTCCGATACTTCAGAATCTAGTGGTGGAACCTGATACTGCGTGCGTCAAAAACTTTCAAAGCTGGAGTGTTTTTATATATTCCGACAACTTTTAGGACCCTGAACTAGGTCAATATCATCGTGTATCTCATGCAGCTCATCGTTCTATCGTTTGCTTCATTCGCCGTCGTCTTATCGCAGAGGACCATAAATCTTCCGCAAAATCTACCTTTCTTTGAACATTCTCAAAGTTGATTCATCACATGTCCACGCTTCTGTGCAATAATGTTGGGCGGCAATGATGAGCGATTTGAGTCTATCCTACCCCCACTTGTTATGGTCGATCGCAAATTTGAGGGATGGGCTGTCCCACTCCGGTTGGGCATACCTCGCGGTAGTAATGGTCTCTATAGAGGCGTTACGTAAAGAACTTGAAACGCCACAGTTCTCTTATATCGAGTTTCTGATGAATGCCCCTAGAAGGCAGAAACGCAAGTCGAATGGAAAACAGGCACACCGACACTCCGTTGTGATTGGAGCTTAAAATATGAGCTGGAAGTGGTATTACCAATCGCTTTCTGCCCGGTGCTTCGTTGACTCTGTCTTTGCAGCCTACAGTTATACGCGGATACTAATATTTACAGTTAATATAGGGCAAGTTTAGGCTTCTTTTGTTTTTTGTTTTTTTTTTGCACCATAAGTAAATCCAAAACCATATTAAGGTCTTGCTTCTCAGAGCAAATATACATCCGCTGGATCGAAAAGACGCTCTGGGGCAGTAAAATTACCTTGACCTTAACTCACAGTCAATTCCTGTATGAAGTTGCACTGTACCGAGTTGGACCTCACTGGTTGAAATGTATTACTGGTATAGAAGTACGGCCCCAAATTACTCCTTCTCCGGGATTCTCATTATCTTTATAACTGGTTTTGATGCTTGCAGTTATTCCTCCGTAATCTGGTTCGTAAATAAGCTGGATCAGATTCTAAAAATTCCACGAATTATAGAGAGAGTTGAAAAGTGAAGTCCTCTGTAAAAAAAAATCCTCTAATAATATTTCTTTTGAGATTCAATTCAATCCTGTAAAAGCTCACTCTTCCAGTGTTTGGGTACTCACTGACTATGATGAGTCTCAATGGTGGGCTCATTGTCGAAATTTCTTTTTATCCTTTTATAGATTTCTTGTACTGGCGATGAAGTACACCTTTCCAGAGACTCCTTACTATTCATGCACACCTTGATGGATTGCTGCTAAAGAAAAGGATTTGAGGGACGCTTTAGCAGGGAGGCCGGGACTCTTATGTTCGGGATTAAAGTCGAGTACAAAAAAAACCTTGTGCTGACTAATCACTGTTTTAGTAAGAAAAGAGGTTTGGTATGGTCAGAATTAAGGTGATTTGCAATATCAGACTGATAATGTTCTGATCTACACTTCTAGATCTAGATTATTAAAAGTACTTTCTCTAGGCGCTTTCACAAGAGAAAGTACATATATATATTTTACTACTATAAAACACTGAATTGGTGGTGGGATCTCCATACTTTCCTCCCATAATATAACCAGAAGCAAAACTATTTCTTACTCCTGTGTTGCTCTCGACAATTTTTAATTGAGCTTAAGTCTTTGTTACTCTCACTAACAGCTCGCTTAGGTATAAATTGTACAGACTATGGCTACCCCATTAATCAATTTTTTGGGTATTCAATTTAAATAGTAGACATGAGTACTTAATATGTGTGTAAATATGTTGAGAAATCTCTGTATGGCAAGCGAAATAGTTAAAGCCAAAAAGCTTCAATACCAAATTATGTGCACACACACACACATGCACATAGAGCTTTTAATCCTTTTCGCGCTAATAATTATAATTTTTCGCTAGTCCAAAAAATATGCTACCTGCAGACAAACGTGGCTTTAATAGCAAACAAATACAATCATAAATATATATAAAAAATACATACTCACAGCCTGCATATTGCATATTCCGTGAGCTTTTTGCATAAATGCCAATTCATGCGAATTTCATTCATTAATTAATGAATAGCTCTGTGCCCTGTGCTCTGTTCGCTTGTGCTTATTTGCCAATAATTTTATTTATTTATTTGTATATAAGTACATACATACTTATACATATGTGTGATTTACGCAATGCATTTATACTGTCTCATATACGAGTATACTACATACAAATGTGTGAGAGTGAGGATGTCGGCAAGAGTGAACTGAAGTGTACCATTCATTGGTTTGTTCGAGCACTGCTCTTGTGGGTTTAGTTACTCGCTAAGTGTACCAATTTTATATAATTTTTTCCAATTTTAATCATATTTTTCTATCTGCATGCGGCGTATATATTCGTTTGTGTATGTATATTGGTCTCTTTGTGGCTTGTCCTTCAACCCACACCCAACAATAAACAAAAAAAAAAAAAAGAAAAAAGTTTGCAAACAGCACAATATCCTTCAAACATTTGTAATTCGAGTGTTGTAATCGAAAAGTAGGTACTTGTGGAGAGTACAAAATTATAAAATACATTAATGAGGTATGTACGAGAGTGTGACTCTTCAAACTCAATTGAAACGACGAGCACGCTGTACCACATTCAAAGCACATTTTCGATTTGTTCGTACTTGGGAGTTTTCCAAGTCAACAAGAATATCAAATTTGCAGATGAGAGCCGTGAAGTTTAATATCTTTCCATAAACTTGCCTTTTTTTTATATGAAAAAATGGATGCCTTGATTCAGAGTCAGAGTCAGAGTCAGAGTAAGGTGGTTGTGGTCCAAAATGTTTTTTTCCGGGGCTCATCACCAAAATTAACATTTATTTTGGAGATTTTGTGCTTTTCATACAAGCATTTAACGTGTTTTCCATAACTCGATTGCAGCGCCATCTAACGACTCACTTTATTTTTAAGTTTAAAACCTCTAATCGGTAACTTGGTGCCGAGTTCCGGCATGATTGAGATCAAATCCCGATAAGATGAACATCTAAAAGTTTTTCCTTAAATATGCTCAACTGTCTGCTGGAAATTTAAATTCCCGCCTAGTCTATTTCTGGCATCAAAATCACAGTTTCTCATTAAAATCGATAACAGCTTGGGAAGGGACTTAAACATGTTAAATAGCAACGCAAATTACGGAACTTCCTCCCCGATTTGACTGAAAATCTCATCCTTTTTTTTTTTGGTTAAATCCTATTGTACTAAGAAATATCTTGAAAAAATCGTCTCACGCGCCATCTAGCGGATCAATCAACATTTCCAATTTCATAAGAAACAAATAAAGTCGACTGTTGCGCCAATTAGCGGTTTAAGCTTGATTTAAATTCACTTTGTTAACCAAGGAGAAGGAAATTTGATTGGAAGCGGTTGGTGTCAGTGATGCTAGTCCTTACTTCTGTTGGAGCAATCTTCAAGAGTGTAATCTAAATATATCCGAGGACTTTGTCGCTTAAGTTAGGCTCGAATAGACAGTGAACTGAAAATATTTGAATCATTACAGTCCTTCAACCTGCCCTTCAAGCCTTCCATCTATCAATGGCCAGAAAAAGAGAGGAAAACGATGTAGTGAAGTAGAGTAAATACAGAAATGAAACCGACGGAGATAGACTGATCAACTGTAAGCCATCTGCGAAATGGTGATGTCACAACTTCCTGGCAACTCTACATGACTTGGAGCAACGTTCTTTCTCAGCGCTTCAAAGTTACTTCATTGAATACTATATACCCGACTCATAATGAATTATATTTCAGAATAGCGTTGCTTTGGTCCTTCAAATTATACATATTAGCTAAGATCACTATTTAAGATCGAGTAAAATCACATGCTGGCATATGAAGAAAGAAAGCCGGTGAGGGTCTTAAAAAAAGTTTTTTTTATTGGCGTATAAGCCTTTCCTCGAAAATCCTTCCGAGCGTAATCTGGATGCCATGTTTATTCTCCATATAAGGTTGTGTGCAAAGAGAGCACGAGAGTTCAAGTAGCTGTCCTAAAGCAGAGAAGGACGAAGATACATTATTGCTTCATTGCGCTCCATTTGAGAACCAACCAAGATCTCTGAGTATAACCGGGCACTTATCTGTAGTATCCATAGACAAACTGCGCAAGGCTTTAAGTGTCAAAAATATTTCCACCGTTATTGGATACTTGGTCAGTACGAGTGCGAGACTCTGCTTGCTTAGCGGCTCAACTTCATTTCCAACTACATGGATTATAATATCTCCGAGATGGCGCCGAATAGCTCCTCCTCCACCGCAATTCATTCAGGGGTGAACTGGCGAAGACGAAGGCATTTGCAAAAAATAGCATTTAACTCTTTCGAAATTTGACGAAATGGTCAGCATTGTCAGGTCCTCTGTAGAGAATTATCGATCGGGCATTTAGGGAGCCAAATTATTGCAGTGTATTCCAAGCGGAGGTTGCTGCTATTAAGGAAATTGTGAGCATAATTCTGTGGATACTGCAGATGAGTCCTTCATTGCCAAAGTCGCAGTAAGTTCCTATGGAGCTCGGCTTACACAATAACTCTGAATTGTCCAACTACATAATATTCTTTACGGTAGGACTGGCGGGGACAAAGTCCTAGGAGGAAAGCGCAGTCAACTTCTTCATGGCTGATTTGAAGCTTGGCGGAAGTGTCAGGTAGCTAAATGGCTTTTACGGTCTTAGGTTCATTCATGGTGAACTCCAATATTGTAAAGTGATGATTACTACCATTGTCTATGCACCCCCCGCGGGTTAGACGTTCAAGAATTTACCTGCGGTAAGGCATGCTTGTCGTAAGAGGCGACTATAATCCAATATTTTCCGCGGCAGTCGGGTCTTTATATCGGAAAGACCCGGATTTTTATCTGACCAAAGACTGTCACTGTCGCAATGCTCTCCGAAGCATAATTTGGGAAATTTTTCTGCAACAACAAAAACAACCATTGTCTATGGTATCGCCTCCGACAATATGCGGTCCTATTATGAACAGATGAGCTATGAACTAGCTCAGTGAGTTTTGGTTCGGCACATCCATAGCGAGGTTGTGAGTTACACCCAGTCCAAGGGGAAGCACAGAAGGTTTGAGAAACACTTCTTTTAGATCAAAGGTGTCACCTATGGTGAGGGTTCTGGCTGGGAGATTGGTATTTTCGCAGAAAGAATTGGGATTTTGTCGGAATCCCACTTTCGTAGTTGTCTGGAAGAGAAGATGATATCACTTACGCACTCGCTTAAGAACTCTTCTGCGTTTTGCGGAGCTGAAGCTGAATTTCTTCGGCTTACTAACTCAAAGGAAGTGCAAGATATTGGCAGTAGATGCCATTTTATGTGGATTTCTGATATGCTCTAAGAGATTTACTATATGAGGAGTGGTCAAGCGTTCTTCTCTTTCTCTTAAATATGTACAGATAAGCTCTTCCACCAGCCACCAGCAAGGTTTTGACGAGTTTTCGAAATTTATTCATTCGAAATTTCGGAAATTTTTGTTTGATGGGCAATCGAGGCCTCATTTTCTAAATGATGCCGCCATAAATATATATTTTCGATAAATACCCACACATAACATACACATATAAAGGCATATAAATTTCCATTATATTTGTATGCATACATATATGTACATACCTATATATACATACATGCATAAGTCACATTGGCATTCGAATTCCATTCAATGGTCGTAATTCAATATTGACAGCAAGCATTAATTTGGTTGCATAATTAAAATCGGATATTCTCAACCAAAATTATGGCAAAATATTCGCACAGCTAATTGATGCGCAAAATTCATTCAAACGAAAATTTCTATATATGTATGCGTGTGTATGCGTGCGTATGTGTGTTTGTGCGTGTTGAGGCCGAAGTTTGCTGCAATTTGCAGGCAGCCATGTACGCACATACAATATAAATAAATATATTATGTATTTATATACATACACATGGCTGTGTGCATATTTATAGTTCAATTTGTATGTGTGTGTATGTAAGTATGTATGAGTTGGCTGGTGCTTTCATTCTAAATGCGGTCATAAATTGTACCATCGTGAATACTCATATAACGGTTGCGTGCATTAAGTTGCGGTGCATTTAAATGCCGACATTTGAGGCTATTACCCCTGGAGGCAGGGAGCGGGGAAGGCGGTTCTTTGACTAATTTGGCTTGTCGTTACTTTTGATGAGTTTGGGTGTAATGTTGGAGCTGGATGGGGTTGAGGCGCTTATGACTTTGATGAAATATACTCAGGCGGGTTTATAATACAACAAAAAGTCTCCCTCTCTCTCTCTCTCTTTCTCTCTCTCTCTCACAGAAATCACCAATGTCCTTCCAAGTCTTCCAAATAAAGTCAGCTTGAGCTTCAGAGCTTCAGAGCTTCTGAATATGCAGTTACAGTTGTAAGACTACTCTTCCATCACTTTTGCACACCATGGAAACGTGAGCAACCCTTGTGCGAGATGCAAACCAAGTGAAGCTCCAACATAACCACTTCACGGATCTTATTGCAGCGTCTGTCCACCTGCGATACAGCTGCGAGCAGGCATCCGTCTTGAAAAAAGCAGATAGGTCCATTTGAATACTATGTACCCGACTTGTAATGAATGATATTTCAAAATAGCATTGATTTGATCCTTCAAAGGATAATTCTACAAATTGGTCCATTGAAAAAGATACATCAGTCTCGAATGAGAGGCCTCCTCTTGATGACGAGCACGGCAAACGTACAAAGGATTAGGATTTGAGGACATACAGCTGGAGTGTCCAACTTTTTGAGTTGAGAAGTTGTCGCTGCTCAGCTTGCTGATGTCCTCGTAAGATGTCATAGGCTGACGTCAACGCCGTTCAATAATTGTGTTGGACGGGATAAGAATGGAGGAATGTGGATCCATCTGACATCTACTACAATGGCTGTGTAAAGGAGCGCAAATTTGAAGTTAGTTTTGTGTGGGAGAGAGATTTGAATGCCGAGCTTGGCTCAAAAGTCGGAAAATTCAGCCTACATGCTAGATTTCAGCACAAGAAAATTCAACAAGCTCAAACTCGTAACCAGATCTTCATAGACGGGCAACATATATTCAGTTTGCTTGACGTGCGTATGTTCCGAGGACCTAATATCGACTCGGATCACTATCTTGTAGTAGCAAAGATGCGCACCCGCCCCAGTGCAGCAAAGAACGGTGGGGAACAAACGCGAGGCAGCTCCGACCTCGAAAGGCTATAATTCCAACAGAGAGTTCAACGATTTTCTAGTACACAAGAGAATAGAGATGGTGTGCAGCTCTATGAGAGCATGTTCAAAAGAGAAGCTGGTACGATAAGGATACTATACCGAAGTGGAAAGAGCTCGTACGGTCGAGCTCAATGTAGACTGTGTACGAGAGATATCGAAAGTAGAAAATAAAAGACACCGAACTGCTTGAGTAGGCGAGCTTGAGAGGCTGGACAACTGTGAGGCTTAAGATTGGCAAATCTACCATTTACAAAATATTCATCATGTGTCAGGTCCGGAAAATACCCTTGAGAAAAGGATCGGAGACCACCTCGATTTTAGAGCCGCCTTTGATAGCGCGAAAATGAGCTGTATCTACGCCGCTATGTCTGAATTTGGTATCCCCAAGTTGGTATCCCCAAGTCTAACACGTATAAATTGCCACTAAGTAGCACCAAAAGCTCAGTCAGGATAGCTTAGGACCTCTCCGAACCATTTTATATCAAGCGATGTTAAAGACAACGTGATTTCTTATCAAGTGACTTCCTCAAACTAACACTGGAGAAAATAGCACGAGCGACAGAGCTATGTAAAGAAGGTACAATCTTCGAACAAGTACTAGAGAATGCCGGATATATTCACTTCCTCGATCTCAAAAACAGCGTCGTTAGTTCTGCTTTCTCTAAACTGGATAAAGAAGCGAGGTGAATGGATCTGGTAGAATGGATGAAGGATCTCCTGTCATCTAGCGCTTTGGCTCCCACGACAGTCATAACTCTGAATTCGTAAATAATTGCATCTAGATTGGAACCAATATCAACACCACCAACAATGTCAGCATGAAAAAAATTCAACATCATTCAATTCATCAAACACTCTTTGCCAACAGGTGCCGCTTTGGACATTTTTCTGTTTTCTCTCTACAAATGCAACTCGCTTCAGTTCAGATATATGTGTGGTCCCATATGTTTGCTCTCACTTTCAATATTTGCAATTCTCGTTAAAAACACAACGATTGAGCATAGTTGTAATAGACATCAGTACATACTTATGCATGTATGCATGTGGTTCCATCATTAATCAATGATCAATCAATTCCACTCCTCTCTCTCTCTCCGCTGTTCTAAACTGGCTTCATCAATCCAAAAAAGTGAATGTGTGGGAGCAAATGTCGGTTACAAAGAGTCAAGGAGGGGCAAACACAATTACAGTTATAAAAGACAAAAGCTGCACAGTTAGACGGCATGTGAAATGATATTCGTGAGGATGAACGATTTGCAAAACTTTTCCGACGTCAACAAGCACATTTACGCTGCACACACGCAGACACACACACACACACAGAGAGACACATTGGCACACGGACAGGCCAATTAAGTTGTTTGGTGAAAGTTTTAATTATCATTTGACCAACTTACCCATGACCATAGAAAACAATATTAGAAAAGCTCATGCATAAATGCAACTGTGAAGACCGAGTTGGTCGAACAACTGCTTATGGTTTGGTGTGAAAGAGCCAATTCTTAAGTGATGAAAAGGCGTATAAAAGCTGACTGATTGATGATTTTCCGCTTAAAGTGTAGAAACTGCTGAGTAAAGATTGTGTGAGCGAATGATAGTGAGATAAAAGACAGTTGAAAGTATTTCTATAAAATAAAATAAATTCTGGAGTTGAGGAATTGGTAAGCACAAGAAAGTGATTATTGGGATAGATGAAAAAAAAAATATAAAAAATTACACTAAGAACAAAAAATACACCTGAATAAAAGAAAAAATATCGCCGAGATCTGGTTAGTGATTTTGTAGATGGTGATCCATTTCGAGGTTACCTACTTTTTTGAAGGAAAAAAAAACAGAGAAAATTCAAATTTAATGGGAAATGTTTATTATCATTCGAACGAACATTCTTTGACATTTATTTTTCGAAGATTATCTCTTTAAATTGTTGGCCGCGGCTATGTCCATCCCATGAGTCCAATTTTCGATAACTCGTTCGAGCATTTCGACTGGTTACTGGCGAATGACATGCATGATGTTTTGCTCCAAGGCCTGAATCAAAACGGGATTGTCCGCATAGGCTTTAGACTTTACATATCCTCACAGGAAAAGGCCTAACGGTGTGATATCATACAATCTTGGTAGTCAATCGACTGGCCCAAAACGTGAAATTATCTGTTCACCGAAGTATTCTCTCATTAAATCGATTGATTGATGTGTGGGAAGTGGCGCCGTCCTGTTGAAACCAATTGTCGCGGAGATCACGAGTTTCAATTTCAGGCATCAAATAGTCGGTTTTCATGGCGCAATAACGTTCGCATTGACGGTTACGTTCTCACTGGCATCAAATTTGAAGAAATATCGGCCGATGATTCCACCGGCCCACAAAGGGGAAATTTCGCAACCAGATTGATCATCTTGTGATAGAGGGACGACGTTCCGCGGACCAAACATCGACACGGACCTCTATCTTGTAGCAGCAAAGAGCCGGACATGCTTCTGTGTAAGAAATACAAAGACAAGGAAGCTCCGACGTATAAAACAATCAACACATAGTCAGTTGGTTTTCTAATATTCTTGCTTTGGGAATGGGAATGGGAAGCGATCAATGTTTGTAGCATATATTGTATACTTTTCTTGAAATCTTGTGAACACAATATATGATACTCAAAAACAGATTCCTTCTTCTATTCCTCTTTAGTTAATCAACAAAAGCCTGAAGGCCACAAATATTGAAATATCATACTAAAACTCTACTACACTACAAAACTCAAGCTAAGCACAAACATCGATCGCCCACCATGCGTTACTTACCTGCAAGTTATCACAAACCTCTGCTCCCGAATGGTCGACATCCGCCCATCGACTGGCAGCTCTATGGGTTCGTTTGCTCCAATTGCTGGCCACTCGCCAGAGATATTACGAAGACGCGACGCATGATTGATATACTGATTACCATACTACAGTTCATGTCCGAGAGTATGGTGCTATCGGGTGAGACCCTAGCGATGAGTAACAATTTGGATGACATTAGTTTTGTGTGTATGGTATTGGCGCCACATCTGATACTTACTGAATTGATGTTGCGCGCCTATAATATCATTTACAGGCGTAATAGTTTTCGTGAGCATATTGAAGAGTTCTACAAGAAGATCTATGTGCAGCGGTAAGTATTTGCTGTTGAATTTCCATATTTTCTGCATTAATTATTATTTTTTCTTTTCTCTTTTCTTTCTCTCTCTCTCTCCGCACACCAGCACTTGGAATCCGGAACTGTTCGAGCAAATACGTCGCCAACATTTGCCCACCAAATATTCTACATTCACCTACATCATCACACTGGTGACCTATGTCTATGCACCGATTAGTGGTTTGGTGAAGAACGAGCGTTTGGTGCCATTTCCCATACAATTCGGTTTTGACTTCACCGTACCCTGGCCGCGTTATGTGGTCTTTCTCACTATGTCCATTTGGACTGGCTTTGCCGTTGTGGGTCCACTCGTCTCCGAAGCCAATATGCTTGCTATGCAGATTTTACATTTGAATGGCAGATATTCGTTGTTGTTGCGCGATTTGCGTAAAATTGCACGCGAAGCTATTGAGGCGCATGAGAAGTGTAAGGGTGGCGATAATATTTCCGTGACTCAACGCTTTCGTTATAGTCTCTTCGATATTATACGGCGTAATGTGGAGTTGAATGATTTCGCTAAGTCGCTGCAGGATCAATACTCCTTTCGGGTGTTCGTTATGATGGCGCTCAGTGCAACGTTGCTCTGCGTGTTGGGCTTCTTGACAGCGACGGTGAGTTAAATGCTTGGTTTTGTATTATGTAAACAGGAGATAATCAAAAGCAGTTTCAAGTTGATACCGCGTCACTTTCTTGCCGTGCTCAGCTATGGAAAAAAGAGAAAATGGTAAGGGAGACTCTGAGAAAGAGTAATAGAAATAAAAGGCGAGGAGCGGAGAAGAAAATAGAGAGAAGGAAAGCACGAAGGAGGAAAGGGAATTAGAGAAAAAAAGAGCAAGAAAAAGGGTAATTGAAAAGAAAAGAGAGTAGAAGAACAAAAGAGCGAGGCAGTGTGAAGGTGAGCAAGAGTACAAGGAAAGGAAGAAGATACAAAGGGGTTTTGACATATTTTCCTTCAATATATATAGTGAGATTAATTCAGGTAAGTACATATGAAGCAGACTATAGCTTTGGCTTCTTTCTCAGTGCTTAATATATCCTCATTAGATCCCTAAAAGGGTCATGCGGAGATAGAAGTTCTGTTCAGTTCATTCATGACCTACTTTCAGTCCTAGTTATATCTACTAATCTAATACTGACACTCAGTGAGATTTTCTAAGATTGTTTTGAGCTTTCTAACTGAGTCTTGGATGAACTCATGTTGTATTTCTCTCACACACCTGATCTTTGAATTACTTTAACTCCTTGTGTGTTAATCTTTTTCTCGCTAAGTAGCCATTGAATACACGTTTGACGAACTCAGAGTATGACAGCTAATCCATAATGACCGAGCTTGCAAAATATAGTCGAATAAATCATTGACCGGATGTTGCTCGAACTCTCAGTTCTTTGGTATTCATGAACGAGGCTCCTCCTCACTTCTTTTTTGGTCTATTTCGAGTCAGTCTCTCTTTTTTCTGTAATGGCGCTCGGTTAAGGCAACAAATTAAGGTCTCAGTGTTGATATCTGGCTTCAATATGTAATTTCTATGACCTCGAATTGAAAATTTTATTTCTGCTGTATCCTCTAACATACCTCTGGTGGTTGCTGAAGAAATTAATTCAACAATTTTTTTTTAGCTCGGCTTGACTGCGGAGAATATAAAATTCGTTAGTTGGATAATTGGGAAAGTAGTTGAACTGCTGATCCTTGGACGTCTGGGAACAACACTATCGACGACGGTGAGTACAAAAAAAGCAGTATAATTAAGCGAGTGAAGAAAGCGAGCGAGCGCTTAAGAATAGCACACTGACGCATGAGAGCACTCAAAAATTGTTGAAAGAGAGTTTTTCTCAATTTGTAATATCTCTTGATTTGTATTAGAATACTCTATGTTTCGCTCATTTAACTTTATTTCCTTTCACCTATGTACTCATAGACAAATGATTTGAGCACCTCATACTACTGTTGCGATTGGGAGGAAGTAATCTTCCACTCTAATGACGCCGCGGAGAATAAAAAGACAATGAAATTGATTGCCTTGGCTATACATTTGAATAGTAATCCCTTTCAGCTCACGGGTCTGAACTTTTTCGTTGTGAATTATGAGACCGTATTGTCGGTGAGTTGAAATTTTTGTGCTATTTCGGGTGTTATTTTCTAATTTCTGAATTAAAATTTTCATCCAATTTCAGATCTTAAGAGGCGCTGGTTCTTACTTTACCGTTATATACGCTTACCGATAAGAAGTTGAGAGAGAAAGTTGTTTTTGATGACAGAGACAGATGTTATATTAATGGAGAAGGGTTTTTTATTATGGATTTTTTGAGGTTATGTTATATTATTTCATTGCATAGTGACAGTGCCAATGAAGGTTTCCATGAAAATAATGCAAGAGAGTGAATAAAGTTTTGCTCAGCTAAAATGTTATTGAAAGGAACGGAAAGTGAATGAAATCTGTGAGTATAATTCGGCAGGCTCAGAAGCAGACAAGACGAATTATGTTGTATTCCGTGCTGCCACCATTTCTTCAAAACACTTGCAATTTTGCATACAAGCTTGACGCGGTATCGTAGAAATGCCCCCGGAACCTTAAGTTTTCCTCTGAAGTCTATTTCTGTAGACAAAATTTGAAGGCGCTGAAAGATCAGAAGCACTCGGAAGTGACAGCCACACCGACGAACCCAGTGGGATCCATTTTGTCCGCCTTTTTGTTACCTTTTACTTCCGTGGGACCGTGTGTTCTCTCATAATAGACTTTGTCTTGATGTATTAATCGCCTTAATTGATGCTATAGCCGGTCCCAAGCCTGCGTTAAAAAAAGAGGAGGGTTGGACAGGGTGCCCGATTGGCTTCCCATAGGCGTCTCGGGAAGTAAGAGACTGCTACTTTCCGTCCTCTGACAATATATGGCAGCATGGTTAAACTAATAATGAGTGACCGTCAAAACGGTGGATATATTCAGGTCGTACACACAAAGGTCGGTTGCGGCAGGTGAACGAATTCAAAAGGTTCTCAGACGATTCACGCTAGCACCGCACAGACTGGGAGAACCCTGGCTCAAGCCGTTACTTGCCCAGTACGCAAGGCGTTGGTTCTAGCGGCCAAAACAAGCCAAAATACACAATGCACGTAAAGCACTCAGAAACAGGAATACGTTTGCGGACAGATGAAGATGCTAAATTGGCTAAATCGAGGAAAAGCAGAAGGCGAACTCGTCACTCAAGAGACCAACTGGTAGACCGATAGCCTAAGGAACCAGAAAGCGGAACAAGGACAGCAGGTCGTATGCCGGAGCTCTGTTTAAGCTATAATCGAAGCTGGAAAAATCAGAGGGAGCAAGTGTTCTTAACAGCAAGCGTTGCTGGAGCCTGGGATCAGTGAAGATCTTGACGCCGTCGGGAGACACGCACTATTTGATTCGAAGGAGCCTTGCCTTCTGGAAAGGAGTAGATGAAATTCACTCGACAGAAGGTTTCGGTTTCTTTATTGTATTAAACGTTTAGCCTGAGTTCTTTTAAAACTCTGTATCTAATGGCATGTCTTACACAGTTTGGAAACTATGCTTGCCGAGGGAGGAAACCTTCTGAGAAAATTGCCTTTTTTTTGGTTGTTGGCGCATGGACGACTTACAACCGGCAAATTTCTCATTTTTTATTACGCATTCGCTTTGCCTGGTTAAAGTAGTTTTTCTTGGTTGCCTATGATTCGCCCAACTAGACACTCACAAACTGAATGCGCTTTGGCTTGACAATAATGACGCCATCATAGTAAGAAGGTGAGCTCCTGCTCTGTTTTCACCACCTCGGTAGTTTCTCTCTTCTATTCAAGGAATTTTAGACTTCTCGACTTCAGCTTACCCATAACATAAACTTAGTTGCCTCACGTAAACCCAAGAGCATTGATGGTATATTGTCCTGGCGCTGGAACCCCTGCATATGTATGACTTAGCTACTGGACGTGATGCGATTCTACTGAGAAGGAGAACCCTAAGAGCAGACTCTTTGTAGCACGACCTAGAGAGTTAAGCTTTAGCTTCGTCTTCCTACAATTTTCGCTTTTCTTTATTAAATAAATAAAAAAAGATTTGCCCAGTAATCCTCAATTTCCCCAGTCTTCACTAACTAACCGCAATAACTCGCTCACGTACAGCAAACAAATAAAAACAATTATGACAGTCTGGCAGGCACTTTTGTGGCCAACAACATCATCAACATCAACAATAAATGTGGCAGCCAAGAAAACTTTTCTCACTTATCGGAATGAGGAAATTGGCAAAGCAATTGTGTTAATGCACAAAACTCGCCGTTGTTGTGGTGGTTTTTGTTGTTATTGTTGTTGTTGAACCGATTATTGTAGCGAGAGTTAATAACATCAATATTATGTGCTGCATCGATTGAAAGACTACAAAACGCACACACACACACATACATACATATACACGGGTTTTTATATGAGAAAACTGAGTGAATATTTTGGTATTTTGTGTGTGTGTGTGGGCGTTTGTGTATGGCTAACCCACAGACTGGAAGCCACATCAACACGCAGCTGTGGAAACATGCACGCGTGCAAAAGTCTTTATTGAGAGTTGCACACGCACAAATGTATATGTATATATATGTATGTGTGTATGTATGGATATATGAACACCTCGTACGCTCTGCGTAGCCCAAGTGATTGGCAGCAGGTGTGTTGTTGTCATGGGTACGGCATATGAGCTTAACAGCAAACCACAGACTCAGACATAGACTCACAAATACAAACACACACACACACACACTCACACATTCTTAGTTGTAAGAATTTCGTTTCGCCAAGAACTTAATTGATATGAGCGAAGCTTTTGTGCAGTTGGAGATTTCTACATACGAAGGTTTCCCAAGAAATTGTTGAACTGAGCTCTGGTGGAGCGTTAAAATATCACAAACTTAAGGCTTGTCTCTTTAAAAACTAGGTAATGCAGACCCTGAAGATTTGCTCCTCTAATGTCTCAACCTATATAAGTATATCCTGAAGGAGTGCTGGTTGTAGCGAAGTATCTGCAGGGAAGTTTCACCTATGCTTCGATGCTCAATCGAAAAATTGGTTGATGCTTCTCTTTCATGTGCTCTTCGCCACGTTATTGCAAGCTCCTGCTTGAGCTATGGCTAGTACTAAGGAATTACTGAATGCTCAGCTTAAGAAGAACACGTCCGTTGAGGAGCGAAGCATGCATCAGCCAGCACGCATTCCTGGTATTTGTCAAAGATTGGTACACTTTCTTCCTGTTGGCATCAAAATATTTATCGGCTGAGTGTGATTGATGGTCGGAGACTTACAGCCTGAAGAGCATAAGAGTATAGGTACTCTCTGCGCGGAAGACCACTTACAAACTGCAGTTTAGCGTTGACAAAAGCGTTGCTCGGAAAGGTTTTTTTTTTAAATATTTGAAAATATGAAAATTTAAGATCAATCTGGTCTCAAGTGGGTCATGGTAGTTCGGTAGTTCGATCTTCGAAATATTCCACCATCCGATTGGTTCTCTTGCAGAAAACACATTGCTCACCGCTCCGTCCTCGCTCTTATGTGTTATTACCTTTTCTTTGTCTCTTCTCTATTGTCGTAGGCATTGATAACGTGATTATAGCTTAGCTAACAATAGAACCTCCGTCGCTTAATCTTTAAGGTGTTAATTCGAGATACCAAGTGAAGCCAGGTCTTTCTGCACCCAATTCTTTGAAGGCTGTGGAGGTCTTCTACTTTCTCTGACAACTTTCAACACAATCTTTTTTGCTTTCCTGCTCTCGGATTTAAAAACTAGTCCCACTTTGTCACTTTGCGGAGAGTCGTAGAGTCCAGGAGGGCAGTTTGGTTCTTCCAGCTGTGTTAAAAAGTCTGCTTTTAATTCAGACAAATCTGTCGTTCACCAGAAGCATTTTCTTCTCCCTTCGGAGTTCTCAAATTGCAAGAGCTTTCAAATGTTTTCCTACAGGCAGAGCTGAAAATTTCAACAAGATCTTCTAGTGCTTCGACACCGAAGCGATTTTCGACCTAGATTATCCTCCAATTCCACCGTCTTGATTTCTGCACCAACAGCTGGAGGGAGCTAAAGTCTGTACTAAGCCATCTGCGAACGGTCAATGGATTTTGGAAGTTTTTATTTCCTGCCAGAAATACACTCAGAGGGCCTGAAATTTCCTAAGGAGGCGCGAGTACAATTGGAAAAATTAATTTTCTATAATTTTGGCTGTTGCTAGAACTTGTACTCGCAACCTGTTCCTCTGAAAGGCAGTACGCACTGCTAATCACACGACTATTGCCAGGCGATCGCAAACTTTTATTCACACATTATTGTTTGAGTAAGAAATTTCATAAACAGTTTGAGAATTATAAACCACATTGACTACCAAGCAAAGAAATAGAGCGCGAGAAGAGCGAGAAAACGACTGTTGCTCACATACTAATGGAGATCAAGCAGAAGAAGTAGCATGAGAGCGCTAACTTCATCACACTATGCTCTCTACTCTCCACAGTCACCGCTTGCCGCTCTAGTAATAGTTGGGCATTTCTCATCAGTGCTAGTTCATGTGAGCACCTCAGCAAGCGAGTGAGTAAATTATGTTGCTTGAACGATTGACTTCGTGAGCATATAAGTGCAAAAAAGAAACAAACAAAAAAAAGAAAACCACAAAAGGACTTTCGTGGGGTTCATAAAGTGTTGTGTTTATATACTTTACGAGTAAATTTTATTTTGCCCTCCCCTCGCCTCCCCTTACACACACGTCACACATGCATAGCTACTTAATCGAAAGTGGATAAAGTTTATCAATATTTTTTTTGAGGTTATAAATAAGTTGCTAACGTGTAAGACGCCATTGGCATACGAAATGAGCGCCACCACACCACTTAACGGTTGAAGATATTAAGGGGAAGTAACACACGCCGGCACGCCGAAGTAGGACACTCTCGAAGCGTGAGCGGAGCGGGAGGAAATAAGTTTTAGGAAGTGTGTCAGATTAAACTAGCGTCAGCAAGAAAAGCGATAGTTGAGTTCTAGCAAGGCAAAATATAAATTCAGTGCAAATATATGATTATCATACATATATACTTAGTAGTTTATGTATGTGTGTGTGCACATTTATCGCCGTTGGCTGTTATTTAAGATTTCATGTATGCAGATTAAATGGACGTTTGATGTGGGTAAATATTTTCGGTTGAATTTCAAGCTGTGACGGGTCCAACTTACCAACCACCCACACACACACATGAATACATAAATTGTAGTACAAAAAAATCACATAAATTTGCAGATTGTTTATATCAAATATTTGCTGTTTTGCTTATTTTAAAGGTCATTTTCACTTGACAGCTTTGAGTTGGGTCTATATGTGCACTGAGGCCTAGTGATTTCAAAGTTTTAGTTTTTCCTGATTTTTATGTTCGATACTGCATTGCCTCTGTAAGCTCATTTAAAAGTCAAATTAATGCTGTCCAATAGAGAATTTATCACTTCTTTGTTTGCTCTCTCACTACAAAAAATTTTTCGTTATACATATAAAATAAATCAATAAAAAAATTATAAAATAAAATAAAATAAAATAAGCAAAATAAAATGAAATGAAATAAAATCAAATAAAATAAAATAAAAAAAAATAAAAAAAAAATAAAAATAAATAAATATAAAAAAATAAAAAATAAAAAAATTAAATAAATAAAAAAATAAATAAAAAATAAAATAAAGTAAATATAAACAAGAAATAAAAATATAAAATAAAATAAATAAATATAAAAAAATAAAAAAAAAAAATAAAGAAAAATAAAAATAAAAAAAATTAAATAAAAAAAATAAAAAAAAATAAATAAAAAATAAAATAAAGTAAATATAAACAAGAAATAAAAATAAAATAAAATAAAACAAATAATATAATATAAAATAAAATAACATATAATAAATTAAAATAAAATAAAATAAAATAAAATAAAATAAAATAAAATAAAATAAAGTAAAATAAAATAAAATAAAGTAAAATAAAATAAATTAAAAACAAAAAAAAAATAAAAATAAAAGTAAAAAAAAATAAAAATAAAAATAAAAATAAAATAATTGAATAAATAAAAAAATTAAATAAAAAAAGATTAAAAAACTATAAAAGAAAAAAAAAAATAAAGAAAAAAAAAATAAAAAATAGAAAAAAAAAAAAAATAAAAAAATAAATAAAAATTAAATAAAAAAGATGAAAAAAAAATAAAAAAATGAAAAAGAAAAAAAAAAAATTAAAATAAAATTATTTAAATTAAAATTAAATAATTTTTTTTTGTGCGGCTGAGGAGAAGAAAAATGCCTTCCGCATCTTCATTGTGTCAGCACGACAATGGTATGTGCCACTTGCAGGTCACTAAAAAAACTCTCCTCTAAGGAACCGTCGCCCATCCTGGAAACCACTTTCGCATTACTTCACGGTGGCGTTCCATTTTTCTCCTTGTGAGATTACCAGTTTGCTTCACTCTGTAGCATTACTGGTACGATGTTGTCCGCATCCAGCGGACCTACCAGGTTCCCTAGTGCCTCTCGTTCTGCTTGCCATTGTTCGCATTTCAATAAAATGTATGGTCTGGACTGTCCTCGATAGCGTCATTGTATCTGCGCGATGGCTCTTCTGCTGACAAGGGAGTTCACATCCGCGAATTTTCTCTGTGTCCAAAGTTTCACTTCCTTAATTAGCCTGGCGGTCCATCTGCCGCAAGTTTCTTGTTCCCAGCGGCTTTACCATAGATTGTAGGTATCTAGTTCCAGATCGTCGCTTGCGTTTTCCCACATTTCTTGGTACTTAAGGTCCCAAATTTTTTTTCTCTCTAGTGTCTGGAGTTCTATAGGAATACTTTCACTTATTACCAATAGCAGCCGTTATTGGTATGCTGACGCTACCCCTAATGCTGCCGTACGATAGAATTTGGCTATAGTCTTGCGCCGGTGATTATTGCTGCAATGTCATCCGCGTATCCAACTAGGTATACATCATCAGGCATCTTGAGACTTAATATGTCGTTGAAACTGACATTGCAGAGATCAGGGCCGGGTATAGAGCTCCGCCTGACGTAATTATGTGGTTGCGGGCACCGTCTGCCGAATGGTATAGGATAACTCTGGCCTTTACGTAGCTCCTTATGGTTAAGTTGAGGTACTTGGGTATTTTGAATTTTGTCTCCAGAGCTGCGATAATGTTCTTCCATTGGACGCTGTCGTAAGGCATTTCGCACATCTCACGTCGTTAATAGAATTATCTTCTTATTACTATGGCACCCTCGTTGAGCTAATGAGCACACTTCTCGTGACGTTCTCAATGGCACCTAGTATCGATTTCTTGGGTCTGTACCCATATTGTTTTGATGATAGACCGCCAGCGCTTATTATGTCTGCTTCTAATGTGGATTTAATCATCCCTTCGAGCCATTTACCAGCGGTTTCCAGCATACAGAGCGGCCAATATGCTGACGGGCAGTCGGGATTTCCCTTTCCCTTGCTAATCAATATGAGCGATTGTCTCTTCCAGATTTCTGGGAATAAACCGGCTTTTAGACAAGCATTAAACATGTCAAGTAGTACTTTGGAGCGGCTGATGGCTATTACTTTTAGCACTTCAACAGGTATTCCGTCGCCAGGCCAGGCGATTTTTTTGGGCTTCAACTTGCTTGTTGCTGACTGCAGCTCTTCAGTTGTAGAAGGCGGTATCTCTGTGGGAGCTCTTTCAACATTTTGCTCATCCACTATTGATTCGTGAGTCGAAAATAGGACGTTTACTATTCGGTCCATTTTGAGGATAAAATAAAATGAAATAACATTAAACTAAGCTCAACTGAAACAAAATTAAAAAAATTTTAATGAAAAAAAAAATAAAATAAAATAAAATAAAATAAAATAAAACAAAATAAAATAAAAGAAAAGAAAATAAAATAAAATAAAATAAAATAAATTAAATTAAAATAAAATTTTGTAAAATAAAATTAAAATAAATTAATATAAAAACAATAAAATAATAAAATAATTTAAATCAAAAATAGAAGTTAATTAAATTAAATTAAATTAAATATAATAAAATAATAAAGAATATAATTTATTAAAATTAAATAAAAATAAAAAATTAAATTAGATAAAATAAATTAAATTAAATTAACCAAAATAAATTAGATTAAAATAAAAAATAATATGAAATAAAATAGAATTAAATTAAAATCCATTTAACTAAATAAAATAAAATAAATTAAAATAAAATAAAATAAGCCGAATAATAATTAAATAAAAAACAGAAAATTAAAAGTAAAAATAAAATAATAAAGAAAAATATTCCATTTTTTCCCACAGCGCACCTCAACATAACCTAGAATTTTGCAATCGATACACATAGATGAAAGTTTATTGGTAAATTTTTTGATATAAATAGCAGCTAACAAGCACAACGCAAACTTTTATTACTTTTTAATACTTGCTTTTACTGACAATTTCCTTGTAAATATTTTCACTGACTTTGCGCTGCTACAACTTTGCTGGCACACATATTGACCTCGCTTTGGCCACAACTTCATGTGGCTTATTGTTGTGCTCGCAGATGTGTATGCTTGATTGTACATATATGTATGTATTTCACTTACCTACTTACACAGACTTTTTCGTTTTGTTTGTGCAAAATATTTTTTCTACAATTCAATGATTTTACAAAGGTTGCGTATACGCAGCGTACAAGCCAACCAAACTAGCAATCGCATAGTTAGTAGCAAAGCATTTTTTCCCCATTTCAGTTCGCTGTGCTGCCTTTGCTACACTTTGACTTACTTTAGATTGCACTTTCTGTACTTTTTCTATACTTTTTCCACCACATTTGCCGTGTGTAAAGTAAAAAGTAAAAAGTTTTACTTTTCACTTCTCTCACCTTATGCACGTACCAGTGTATGTATGTATGTATGTAGCGGAGTATTGTGAGTGAACACAAAGTGTTCGCTCGCTTTTACCTACGCTTCTGCCACCTTCGTCGCTTACCGCAACCTTTCGAACAACCTTTCGAACAACTTGTCGGCAATTTCCTTTGCTTTTTGCATAAATTTTACACTCCTTCATTCGTTGTTGTTGCTTTCTCGTTCGTTAAGTGAATTTATATCATTGGAATATTCATGAACTGAAAACCATGACAACAAATATATGAATGAGTACAGTCGCAGCACAGCACTGAAGAGAGCTTTGAATGAAATGAAATTGATTGTATAGATGGATATGTGTGTGTGTGTGCATAGTATGTATATGTATATGTTTGTGTTTGTGAGCCTTTGCAAATTTGTGTGCATTCTTGCGTAGCAAAGGTAGTATAGTTAACAGAAAATGACAATAACAAGAACAACAACAACAACAACAACAATAGATGTAGGCAGAGTAAAAGGCAACACTTTGATTGCTGCTGTTGCCACTACTCGCTGGCTACCCGAGTTTACTGCAAAAATAAGATAACTTCAGATTTTGTTTGCCTTCTTTTGGTCTTTACACACGTTTGTACAGTTTGAATATCCTCTGTTTTTCGTTTTCTTCTCTACACTCTTGAAGGTATATATGCATGTCCGTGTGTTTATTGTTTGCCAATCTCGGCTACTACTGGCTATTGGGTGCTGCATTAATGGACTGCTGCTACTTCTACTTTTGATGAACTTGTTTAAATATTGAATGTTATTGACACGACTCAGTAAAAACCACAAAGTAAACAAAGGCAAATGAAGACAAACAAAATGGCGTACAGAGAGAGCGAGAGAGAGAGAGAGAAAGAGTTAGATATACATATATAGATATACATAATAATACACAATCAGCCAATACAAGTTGATATGTAAAGGCAATAAACATGCAAAAATGCTACAAAACAATTACAACAACAACAATTTTTGTTACTAATGCTAGACTATGACAATCAGTGGCAATGGTAGCAGGGGTAGCAGCAGCATGAATTTGCATAAATATTCCAAATAAGTAAAAAAAAAAGTACTAGTACGATGAGAGACTAGTTCAGAACTGTTGTAGTAGTGAGTGTTATACCAGTTCGTTATTTATTTTTGAAAAATTTTTATTTTTATTTGGAGAAAAACATTGTCACCTTTAATGACACTCAGGTAGCAAACTAAAACTAAAACTCAACTAAAAACTCTGAGCTCATTCCAGACAAACTCTAAATTCGTACTGAAATTTTTCAAAACTTTTTAGAAGATAGCTGAAGAGAGCAACCTAACCCTTCCTCCTTTGCTTACTTAAAAATATATAAAGAGAAACTTCAGAGCTGACGCAGCACGGCCAAGCAGCTACTTTTGGATGAAAGCTGCTTTGAAAAATAAAACTTTCACAGACTGGCCGTGTAAAGGTGGAAATAAAGCTTGACCTATGGAAGCCGGCGCAAACTTCTTCAGAATGGAACCGGTGAAGCTTAAGTGGCATATATTCTCTGAAAAACGAGATTTTTTCAAAGGCAATTGGGATCCTGACGCATTATTGCCTAAGAGGATGGTATGCAGAAAGGCTGAGACCCCTTTCAAAAGTTACTGCAGGGTTTACAGTTATGACAAGGAGGAAGAGACCATTTTACACTTGTTATGAGTTTGTCCAGCTCTAAGCTGGGGCATATAAGTATATAATTGGCGCCATGTAACCCCTGAAGCGATTTTTGGCCTAGCTCCTCCTTCGATTAGTTGTTTTGCGTCTTAATGTTTTTACCATCAAATGGGGGTCCTAAAATTTACTCTAAACCGCCTTCGAACGACTTATGGATTTTTATGAGGATCTTTTATTATCATATCAGAAATACACTCAGAGGGCTTAACATTCCCCGCGGAGTGCAACCGCAATTAGAAAAATTAATTTTTAATAATTTTGGATGTTGCTCGAACCGGGACTCGAATCTAAGCCTTCCGAATTATGGTAAGCAATGCTAACCACTCGGCTATTGTAGTCAAGTGGCTTATATTCTCTGAAAATGGAAAATATTTCAAAGGTACACAACATTACCTCATATGACGTTATTAAGAAAGGCTAGAGGCCCCTTTGAGAAGTAGAGTCCTGTAGCCCTGACCAGGAAGAAGAGACAATTTTACAATTGTTTTGCGTTTGGCTAGCTCTAAGTTGAAGTATAATATAGATAATTAACGCTTAGTTACCGCTGAGGCGATTCTCTACCGAGCTCGGTCAATTTGTGTTGTGAGCCTTTATCCTGTGCAGTTTTCAGTTGAAGTCAAAAATAAACTCGAAGCTCTTGACATTCTCTGCGGGTCGACCGCAATAACCAAACTAGTTTTCTGTAATTTTTGGATGTTGGTCAGGCCAGAGAGAACTCGAACTTATGGTCTTTCGAATGGTAGTAGTACACACTGCTGTTGCAGCTAAGCGGTAGTAGCCTGCGGAAAGCTTGGAGCTGACTTTTTGCACATCTTTTGCCGTCTGGCAGAAACTAGAGTGAGCCGAAAAAGCGGTCAACATTAAATATGACCTAAACACTTCACTAAAATCCATATAAGTGTAATATCGTCTGCTCATTTTAGCTCTTCTCTGACTATAGACATGAGCTTTTGGGTATAACTCAAGCCGTTTGTCAAGAATCATCTCAGACACTTTGCAGTTAAATCAACACCTCAGCACACTTGTATGAATTTTAGCACTTCACTCCATCTTCCAAGCAGTTATGCTAATCATACAACTTGCCCGAGTAGTAGTTAGAGGACATTGCTGTCGAACGTATGAGGTTTGGTGTATCAAACTGCATTGGGAATTTTCTTTTTTTTTCAGTTTTGCTAAATGTTAGGTTGGAAAACGAATCAGATTGTGTGAAACATTCTCTGCTGGGTATATACATATTTACATATGCATCCATAAATACATATTTATTTATATATACATATATATACTACCACACATCTGTCTAGCAATATTTTATATCTTTGCTAAGCAAAGTCAACAGCCAAAGCATCATCGGCACACATTGAATATGTTGCTTTCTTAATATCCATATGTGCATATTATGTACATACATATATAGCTGTAGTAAATGAAACAACAATTGAAAGTAGTTAACAATGAGCAGAAATTGACACAATATTGAATACATACATATATGTTAGCATGTATGACAATATGGCTAACACTAAGTGTAAACAAATACTCTCTCGACCTTTCTCTATATGCTCATTGCAAGCACTTACATATACAGGGTTATCCATTTAGTGGTTTCGAAGGTCCAGAGCTGTATTTTGACAGCTGTCAAAGTAAACTGTCAAGCGATAAATGTTTTATTTTAGTTAAAAGGCAGGTATTTATGGAGATGGAACGCTTAACAGCAGCACAACGCATTGTTGAAACCTGCTAGAGAACAGGCGATTCAAACGTGACCACTTTTCAAGTTTTAGGAGGAGATTGTAGCATGCACATAAACGTCCAACTACTTAAGAAATTGGTAAAATTTTTCAAGAAATTTGAAGAGACTGGATTGGTTGCAGATATTGCAAGACCTGTGCATCATCGTTTCGCTCGTTCCACCTCAAATATCGCTGCTGTTTGTGAAAGTGTTGCTGAAGACCCAAATGTACCTATTACTCGACGTTCTCCAGAGCTAGGACCTCCTTATGACACATTATGACGTATTTTGCACTTGGATCTGCGCCTTCATCTATATAAAGTCCAGCTCACAAAACAACTGAAGCCTGCTGACCATTCATTCACGCCGTATCACGTCGATTGGGGTGCTTGAACAACAAGCAGTGGACCGTGATTTTTCTAACAAAATTTTCTTCAGCGACGAAGCATCACATTTCTCACTCGATGGATATGGGACTCCGAGAATCCTCAAATAATTGGAGAGAGGCCATTACACCAAAAAAAAAAAAAAAAGAAGTTACAGTCTGGTACGCTCTTTGGTCCGGAGGTGTGATGGCACCTTACTTCGCTGAAAACAATAACCGGTAAAGTCCAGCTCACATAACAACTAAAGTCAGCTGACCATTCACAATGCCGTAGTTACATTGATTGGGGGCTCGAACAATAAGCAGTGGACCTTGATTTTTCAATTAAAATCTTCGAGGGATACGTTTAATACCAAAATTCGGATTTGGGACCCAAGAATCCTCAAATAATTCAAGAGATGCCATTACAACCAAAACAAACTTACGGTGTGGTGCGATTTTTGGTCCGCAGAAGTGACTTCTTTTAAAACAATAACGGCGAGACTGTAACTGTCAATTCGGAGCCTTTCTGTCGTATGATAACCGAGTTCTTTTGGCCTGCAATTGAAGAACTTCGACATGGACAATGTATGGTTCCAATATGATGGTGTCATATGCCACACAACACGAGCGAATATAGCTTTAATTCGAGAGAAATCGCCCGGCTGCGTAATCTCTCGTCTTGGCGATATCAATTGGCCATCGAGATCGTGGAATTTGGTACCGTTTGACTCTTTTTTGTGGAGTTACGCAGAAGACCGTGTTTATGCGGATAAATATTTAAGTCTTGAGCACTTGAAAGCCAACATTCGTTAAGTTAAGACTGAGATATCCCCAAATACCACCAATATGTGTCAAAAAGTGGTCGAAAACTACCACAAAAAGGATCGAAGTTTGGTAAAAAAGTTTACCGAGTCGGTCATTTGAATGATGGAGGGTTTCACATATAATGCGAAGCTTCAAATTTTCTAATAAAAAAAGGAATTTCATGGAAAGAATTATTTTAAATGCATTTTATTTATTCTTTATTTTATTTTCAAAACCGCAAAATGGATAACTCTGAAATCGTGCTTGTATTTACTGCGAAGACTAAAAAAACATTGATAAATTGAAAAGATATTCAGTACTGAGATAATACATAGTTTTTCTTAGTTATTCCTTTAATCCTTCTCATAATCACTTATAAAGAAAGTAGCTAAAAATTAAGTTCTTCTGTAGGAAAATCTTTCTTCAAAGGATCAACATAATCAAACATAAATTTGGAAATTGTTATTGAGGGGTCTGGTCACTCTAGAATTTTCGGAAAATGGATTTTTCTTTCTTTCAAATGATACATTTTGGTCTCAAAAATGTTGTTCCGAAATATTATGACAGATCAGAATTTCTAAATGTCTCATTTTCTCTAATAGTTCTCAAGTTGAAGGCCGTACGGTCGGTAGGGAGCCCATTCAAAACTTTAAATGCGTTTAACTCAAAACTGTTTTTTTTCAAGTTGACCGGAAACATAACTTGAAATTTCGACAACTTCTTCAGAAATATATTATCTACAGAAGTACGTAGGTTTTTTTTATCTTGTATAGGTTTTTTTTTATTATTAACAAATTTCGAACAATTTTTAAGGTTAAATTGTTACTTTTTCCTTTAGAGACCCGCCATTTTGTCAAAAATGCATATATTGAAAAAATTCTACGTACTTCTGTAGCTATTGCTATTTACGAGCGGAAACCGTTCAACTACTTATTAAATAAAAAATAAATTACAGTAGCTGTGTGTCCGGCCGTGGTTCACGAAAAAATGGAGACATCCTAGGGAGAACGCTGTATAGCCGGCATTTTTAAATTAATTCTTCTTAAAAAAAATAGCTATAAGCATTTAATTATATGTATAGCAAAAGCCTTTTGTCAAAAAACAGATTTATTTAATAGTTTTCTCGAAAAAAATCTAAAAAAAAGCCTATTTTGTGGCTCTCTAGAGTGGCAATTAACCCCGCAAATAACCAAACATAGCGGTGGGTGGTGTGTTAGTCCTACTTGGAGTGATATTTTCCAAAAATTTATTACCAATCCTTAGTTCTTATAGAGGAAATACCAAATTCAAGACTTTTTTTTAATGTTAAATAAACATAAATATAGTTAAGAGTTCAAAGTGGAATTTCTTTTGACTCCTTCTTCCATAAAATATGCCTAAAACATTGTTGTTGCGGTCGTTAACCCTCTAACGTATTTTTAAAAATAATTATGTGAAAATTTTGAGTCGTTCTTGGTATTTTTTAGCAAAAACTAGTTGCTTTATGAAGCATGCAAAACTGCTCAGAAAAAACTTAACTTCACAAGTATAGCCCCCTGAGGTATGCAACGATTTCAATATGCTCTGTTTATTGCAATGTATTTATTGAGTAATTTTTTCCCAAAAGTGTTGTTGCTGCGCTTCATTAACATGTAACATTCAATTCATTTATGTATGTGTAAGTGTGTATGTATGTATGTATGTATGTATGTGTACCCTATAATTAATGAAGCACTTAACATTCAAACGCTTTTCAAGTGGAAATCCCTCTACTCTCTTGCGTCGCTGGCACTTGATTTTACACTATTTGACAAAAGTGTTGTTATTGTAGTAGTTGTTGTTGTTATTGTTGTTGTTGTAGCTACAATGTATGTAATATAATTAGAATCACTTTAGTGCTAATTGTAATGCCAAAAGTAAATGTGACACAAATACACATGGCTGCACATCCTGCTACATCCTAGCACATATACATGCCACACATACACACACACTCATACACACATAAGCACCACAGCAAATGTAAATTCATCAGAAAAAGTGCAAATAATGATTTATTTGCTATTGCAACGTTATTTTAATTATGCAAAATGAACACAAAAATACAAACACACACAAACACGCATAAACACACACACACAAGTGTAAGTGCATACACAGTTACGCCCGTTTAATAAATACTTGTCGTTGGAGCAGTTTTCTCTTTAACCGCAGCTGTCACTGGCATAAATACTGTGTGCAACAACAACAACAGCAACAACTACAACTACTACAGTTACAATTACCAACAACAACAACACACAAGCAGATGTGTTGTAATTAAGTTTGGTTATACGCCTTTCTCTCTCTGTGTGTGTGTGTGTAGGTGCGTTTCTTTTGCTTATTTACACACTTATTGTGTACATGTGTTTGTAGCGTTGATTGCAACAGCTGTTTGTTATTGCTTCACCATTTGCCAACGGCCGCAGCGAACAAGCAAGGCGTGAGCTTGTAAATTAATTCATCAAGTCTCCGTCATCATTTGCAAGCAGCTGACATTTGACGTGTCGTCGTGGCTGCGCGGTGATTGAGTCAACTAAAGTGTTGAGGGATGGATGCGACAGAGAGAGAGAGAGGGAGGAGAGGAGAGTGCGGATGGTTACTAAATCTTTGTTGTTCCTTGAGAGAGAAGCTTGTTATGTAGATAGCTGTGCTTTGCGTCTTCCCCCGAGCTGGAGGCGGTTCTGGTTGAAGAACGGTATGGTGAAATAGTAACAGATATGTCATAGTTTATAACAATGTGGAGAAAACCACCAACATAACACCAGACCCGCGGGCTACAAGGCAGTCCTAACCACTAACTTCAGCATTCACCCACCTCGATTCTATTCCTCCCTCGTATGATACCCACTTAACGTAGCTTTTTCGAAGAGACATTTCCTGAGTAGTGAACGGTGGAATGGGCCATGCAGAGGCGACTAAAATCCTATATTTCCCACGACAGTCGGGATTTATATCGGAACGACTCGAAATTTTATCCAACCAAAAACTGTCACCCTCGAAATATTCCCCGAAATTCAATTTCGGAAACCTTTTCGAGGTTACTAGAACAACAACACTGACTACTATCCACCTGAGAGTGGCCAGGACTGATTTTTTGGATTTGATTCAATCTCTCCACTTTCCAGTCTTAGATTAAATATCCTCTGGAAAAATATTAAATATCCGTTTGAAGTCGATCTAAAATAAAAAGGTGAACCCTCTGTTGATGTACCTTGAATTTGACCGCATAAAAATCTGCTTCAATGAAAAAATTAACCAAAAAACCTCTCGTGAGAGACTGCAAATGCTTTAAGGCATATTCGCAGGTGCAAGGAAATTAAATGGAAGACCTTCGGTCCATCGAATGGCTTCGATGGAGAAGAACTTGGCTTCACTTGACTATAAACAACGAAAAAAAGAAACAACTGCTGTGCTATTGTGGATTCTCCAAAATCTCGTGGCATAAAACAGGCCAGTTAATGGAAGGTTGAAAAAAACATGCTGTTTCGATAGGTTCGGATCAAAATTAGAGGAGTGTTAAAGGAGTTAATAACGTTGGCCGCGGCTACGTCTAAGATGGCCCATCCGTTGAGTCCAATTTTCGACTGGTAACTGAAGCCATGACACGCGTGATGTTTTGTATGAAGGCCTGAATCGAAACGAGGTTGTCCCCATAGACTTTAGACTTTAAGGAAAGAGTCTAACGGTCACAGAATCCTGGCGGCCAATCGAAGGGCTGAAAACGTGAAATTATCTGCTCACCGAAGTGTTCTCTCAATAAAGCAGTCTTGTTGAAACGAAATGTCGCGGAGATCACGAGCTTCAATTCCAGGCATAAATAGTCGGTTATCATGGTGCGATTATGGTCGCTATTGACCGATACGTTCTCACCTGCATCATTTTTGAAGAAATGTACACCGATAATTTCATCGACCCACAAACCACACCAAACTGTTGTTTTTTCTGGATGGAATGACAGCTCTTGAATCTCTTCAGGTTGCTCTTCGTCAGTGCAAGTTGCTACGAACGGCGCCGAATCGAATATCCACGGTCTTCGTGTACACTCTCAGCGACGGCCGCCATATTTGCTTCACTGCGTGCTGGATGTGGTCTATTCGGTCGAATATTATCCAATAATGAATGCTGGTTCTCAAGATGGGTGATGGTGTTGCGAATAGTATGCTGAATTTTGTATGAATTTTCGTAATAAATTTAAATGATTTATAAACGTTGTTCAGCCGTAAGTTTGAACAAAAAGAACCTGACAGCTTGACACGATCACGAGTAATCTGTCAAAAAAAGCTATTGAAAAAAGCACCTCTACTTGGATCACCCTTTAGTCCTCTTCCTTGAACATATCACATCAGACGTCATTTGAGATTTGCCTTCTGCGATGCCTGAATGATACTTTGACGGTCTTTTGGTTGTATGCTGACTACGCTTAAAATTAAAGACATTCCAGTGATTGGGACCTTTGACAATTCGTCATATTTCTCTTACCCATTACCAATTCGCCAATCTGAAAAGGATAAACTCAGTATGTATGACTGAGTTTCAGAGGAGTGATCTATTCCGGGTTCTAGCTGAGTTTTCTCTGGTTTTGAAACCTTCTCTAAGTCGTCACTTTTTTTTCTAAGAATTTTCAAGCATTACGTCAGTGTCGGTCATCACTTCAAGCTCGTTCATACTCACGCATTTCGAGCTCTGCTGTAAGAGAATAGCTGGCTTTTCATGGCTGGCCACCCGCTAAAACCTTCTTTTGTAAATTCTGATGCAAAGAGTACAAAAGCTCGGCGGTACAAAGGGGAATTCTCAGAAATTCATCAAAGCTCTTATTGCTGCTTAAGCCACATAAACTTCTTTTTTTTTCATTTAATTTTACGCACAAATTGTTGAAATTATGCGCATTTTTTGTGTATTCTTTCTGTGTTTTTTGTTCATATTTGAATCGAAGCCGCCAAAGGGGCTGCCATGGATGACCAGTGGCTAGCGGCTGCTGGGTCGGCATATGCCAAAAATCGGGTCAAGTGAAATTCGTATTTTCTGTGCGGATTTCTCTGCTTTTTCACTTTTACGCCATTCACCGATTTTATGTGCTGTTTTTTTGTGTGGAATTTTGTTTTAATTTCAATTTTGTTTATTAATTTTTTTTCCTTTTTTTTTTTTTGTTCACTCATGTTCGCATTTTGACTTGCATTGTGATTTTAAATACGCTTTTTTGAGATTTTTTCTTTCTACTTTATGCATTTTACTCCTTTTTTAGACAATGCAGGGAATGATTTTTCACATTTTTCTGTATTTCTTTGGGTTTTTATAAATTTTTATTTTAATTTGAATTTTTTTTAGGTTTTTTTTCTTTTTCATCTATTTTATTTTATTTTATTTTAATTTTTAATTTTTTGAAATTTTTTTTTATTTTTTTTCATTTTTGTCGTCGCCCGAAGTGCACTTAATTGTCAGCTCCGCCGCAAATTGCATTGTTTTTCGGAAAAAGTTCAGCGGAAATTGCGCACGCAGCGTAGGCAACAAGAACAACAACATCAACAACAACAACAACAGCACACAACATTCAACATTGAGCAGTCGCTGCTGCCGCCGCCAACTACACTTGCGGTTCTTGATGTGCAGGACAAGCTGGCAGCACGCTTTTGCCAGTAAACCAACGGCAACTTGAAGTTTTCCACCAACTTGCTTGCTTGTTAACCCTTTCCTGTGCTAAATTGCTTGCTGCTGGTAGTTTTATTCACTTTTTATATTATTTTTTTTCTCCCTCTACTTTTCCACAGTTTGCTTGCAACGAGAGCGCTTAACGGTATTATTGTTGATTTTAAGTGTATAAATATATGTGCATGTGTATTGTAGTGTTGGGCAAAAAAAACTAAGTTGCATGAGAGTTAAGAGTGGTAAGTAGTGTTTGTAGGTCGTTGCGGGGTAGTTGTGGCCAAGCAGGCACCGCAACGCTTTAAAAGGATATGCAAAATCCCCACTCGGCTGGCTCGCTTGTAAGCCATATGGTACACTGGTACAAGTACAAGGGTACAGGCACGGCACTGTGAGAGAGCGTGGGCGTGTGGCGGGTATCGTTATTGTGTCGTGTGGCCTCGTAAGTTTCGCAAACTCTTAAAGTAATTATCAAACAACAACAAGAAAGGACATAATTTTCTAATTTTTATTTTAATTTTTATTTCCCCATTTTATTTTTATTATGAAACTATTTTGAGAACAACATCATGAGTGCACAAAGTGGTTCTTGGAGACACTAAGCGTGCCATTTCTCTCTCAATTTAATATCTCCACCGTAGTGGAGGCCTTTTCCTTTCTCTGTTTCCAGCAGCGCTGCTGTGTATGAAAATGTGCAAAGCTGGAAGAACCTATACCTCGAAACTCCAACGCCTGATCCTCAGATGTTGTCATCGTCCACTTTTCTGCACTACGAAGTAATCTCTTTTTTCTGGTAGAGATTGCTCTTGGTTTGTGGCGAGAAAACCATGCTCTGCAATTACAAACTCACACCGAAGTGGAGTGAGTTGGAGACTATTTCCTCGTCTCTCACCCAACCCGTGTTGAATCTTGGGTCACTGCTGAAAAGAGGAAGCTTCAGTGAAGCCACTCAGTCATATTTGGCTTAAGAGTTCGCTGAAGTCTAATTGCAGCATCTGTTCATTAAAGATACGACTGTAAGTGAGGGTCAGACTTGAAGACAGGCTAGCTTCAGTGAAAAAGTTATCGCTGGCTAGGTAACGTCACCTTGTTGGGCGAAAATACTGCAGCTCTGAAAGTATTCGATACAGTTTCCGCTGGTGGAACAAAAGTAAGTGAAAGATCTCCGCTTCTGTTAAAAAAAATCAGGCGGAGAAGGATCTGGCTGTACTTAGTTTCTCCAATTGGGGCGAAACGGCTAACAGAAGCTATTGTTAATTCCGCTATAATCGCGTACGCAGTGCCTACGCCAAAGAAAAGAAAGAAGAATCTGATACTGACTTCGTCTTGTTCTCACTCTTTACCAGAGACGTTTGTATCGCTTCCGTGTCCAATTTGGTACTAACAGTCCGGTTGTATAGCTCAATTACAGTTATCTGTCAGAGAGCTCACTAGTCTGAAACATGTTTGGTGCCGCAGAGCTCGGAGAGCTCATTCCCAATTCCGATGGATCTTACGGATATGACGGCCGTACGCTCTCCTCATTATTGCTCCTGACTGTGGGACATAGTATATGCTGTCCTTTTTGATGGGAGCTTCTGGTTCAATATGCTGGCATTGATCAACATTTACATAATGATAACAATGTGGTTATGATCTCCACCTATACAACACGGATTCCACTCACATAGTGACTACTTCAAGTACCCTAAGGAAGCGAGGGTTACGAACTTGAAATTGTTGCAGGACTCTCTAATCTTACACACCATAGTTTAGTCTTAAGAGAGCTCTCATTCACGTAGTACTGGCTAACTTTCACTGAATTCGTGTGATTGCTATCAGACAAATGCCTCAGCAGTGGAATTACCCAAAAGGAGTTCCCGATTGCACAAGCTTCCCTGTATTATAGTTGACCGTGCATAACCTCAAACATGATTACCAAAATGTGATACTAAGGTCGGCGGCCTTAAGTAATTTTTATGGAAATTTTTTAAAGAACCGCCTCGAAATTGCAGCAAGGGTCGCTGTAACCCTTAGATAGTTTGTATGCTTGACTGCTTCCGGTAAGGAAAACTCCGTTATTCTCAAAACACTCGACTTTATCCCTTGCTACACGAATTACTGCTTGCGTGTGTGGCTCTTTCTAGCGCTAGAAATGAAAGTGGCAATGGATGGTGGTTCTGGTGGAAGGCAGCTCTAAATTTCTCTAAAAATAGGTGGATTCGGGTTTTAAAGTTCCATATCATGGCATTTGTCTCCAGGCGAAAACTTTAATTGGTAAAAATGGTGGACTTTTTTTTCCTTAGCAATTACTGGGGTAGCAAATCTCCAATTACTGTGATTATTCTTAATAATAAATTTTTTTTGACGCAATTTTCCTCCAATTCATTGTGTGCATCTTGCTCAACCCGTCTCGGAATGGCTGCTAGAGAAACTTTCTATTTCAATTCAGAAATACTTTCGGAGATCTAAACATTCCACGCCGAGGAGGATCGGATATTTATCTAATATTGGTTGTTAATCTGTTCAGATATGGAACTCGACTTGACCGCAAAAAAATTGTGAATAATTGCTTGTTCTCACACCCTTTAACCGCTTTTCGCCACAGCTTATGCTCTGCTTCATGTTTTTTGGAGGATGATGTAGGCTAGTTTAGCAAACGCTGGTGGAGTACTTTCATGTGCGTGTTTCCGAGTACCCTGTGTATCGATAAGGATCACAGAAGTTCGGGAGTCGCCTTGCTTTTCTAGGGTAATAACTTTTACAGAATGTTCCGATTGAATATTGACTGTTTGGTATTCCAACAGTGAGTCTCACTACAAATGTTCGGAAGGAGAAAAGAAATCCATAGAGTATTTACTTTTCGACAGTCACAAGGCTGAATTTCTTGGACGGCAGTTGGTTGGGGGCTAAATATTACATTATGAAGCGCTGTCACTTTTAGATCGCCCTACTCAAGTAGCTCTGAGCTGAAAGAAAGCAAGTTTAAGGCAATTCCATAATAGCTCTTACCGCCCCCAGCTAAGTGCAAAGTTGCCAGCTGCGAACTCTGTGCGCACTCAGCCCAAAACTAACCTAAAAAAGTGACTTATTACTTCAAGCACTCATAATTTCGTTGTCCTGCTGTAAGCAAATTACATAAACTTTGAAATGGAAATTAAAGTACTCGTGAGAACAAAAATTCAAAAGCAAAAATGCAATTATTTATTGTAATTAAATTTAAACACTACAACCCCACAACAATACAATACAATGTGCGTTCCGCTCTGCTCCACTCTGCTCTACTCTGCTCTGGTTTAGAACTGCTTACAGCGAGAAATTCCGTAAGCCGCCGCCGCAGCTAAGCCCAAAGCCAACAGGCATTGCAATCAAAAGCGTAACCTACTTTCAGGCGCTCATTCTTTGCGAAATAATAAACCAAACGACAATAATACTTGTTGTCGCTTTAGTTGTTGTTGTTGTTGTTGTTGTTGTATTTGCATAGTAAATTGTTGTAGCAATAATTATTGTTTTTGCAGCAGCAACATAAACACAAACATACATACATACATAATTTACGCCCATAAAATTTGCATAAATATTGAAGTGGCGTGACAAAGAAGGGGTTTTTTTTGGGAGGTGAAGGGGAAGGGGGCTACTAAATGAGAGGAAGTGCAATTTCAGCATTGCTTTTGTAGCACAGCAAACGAGTAAATACAAATCGCTGAAAATGTGCCATGAATAATATTGCTGCATGCTAAGCCAGAGCCAAGCAAAGGCCGGGGCAGGCAGGCAGGCAGGAGTGTGGCTTAGCCGCTGGGCAAGCCAGGGCCTTGAGCCACTCATAAATATGTATGCGCGCATATACTCAAACATATGCGAATGGCGAGGAAAAGTTACAGCAGCAAGCAGTTATAGCGACACGCCCGCCGCGTGCCGGGGATGGTACGCTGTCAGGGGTATTTCGAAAATTTCTATTCCAAAAAAAAAAAAAAAAACCAAAAATACTTTATGCTACAGTGACTTTGTGATTGCATTAAATTGCATATTCATAACTTATTGTTGCTGTCTTATTTTGGGGGATTGTCATTATTATTGTTGTTGTTATTGTTGTTGTTGGCGTTGTTGTTGCTGCAATTTTGCTAAATTGTGTCATTTGCAAAATACAACACCTACACACCCCCCGAAATGCGAGCAAATAATTTCCAATGCATATTCGCACTCGCACCGCTCACCCCCTCACTCTCTCTCTCTCCACCTCTGCTCACCGGCACATGCCTGCCGCAGCGCTGTGATTTCGCTCGCATTTCTGCATTTCCAGTGAGTTCCCTTGGCATGTAAAATATTTATGCTTACAGATGTGCACATATTCGTATTTATTAACTCTTTCTCTCTCACTCTCTCACTCTCTCCCTCTCCCACCCTCCCTCTCTGTGCATTTTTTCCCACACTTTGGTAACTCTAACCAACCGAGCGATCAAACAAACACCCAATGGATTCCAACAATTTTCTGTGTTTTACGCTCAATTGCTATAACAAACAACAAACATTGTATATCCATGTGACAAAAACAACAAGAAAAACAACAACAAAAAATATAGCAAATAAAATACCAAAAAATTTACAACAACAACAACAACAACACTCGAACTGTTTTATTTAAATAAGAGAAAATTTTAATTGTTGATTGCAGGCGTTGGCTGCCATCGCACAGTGGTTTAATGCTGAGCAAATTTTTATTAAAAAAAAAAGCAAACAAACATGATCACTCTGGCCTAAACAGAGTATTATTTTGGTGGCAAACACAAAATATTTCGAAAATGTGTAGCTGAAGCTTAAACTGCTGTGGTTTGTGCGCCGAGCCACACACCATAAGAACTTTCACTTTGATGACGTCATCACCGCTGTGTTAAGTACTATCAATTAAGGCTAAAGCGCCGGAATAATAAATAAATAATTGTATTCGTTGATAACTTCGTCTAAGTCTCTTTGCATGCCCCAATGACACGACTAATCTAACACCCTTCTCTCTCTGGTTCGAACCCCTCGGAATAGCATGTTTCCTGCGCCTCCCGTTAGATGACTTCGATGACTAAGACAAGACTTGCCTGACCATAGACGGGGTTGGCACAGCCGCTACAACAACAACAACAACAACAACAACAACAACAACAACAACAACAACAACAACAACAACAATATAGCTTCGCCTAACTAGTATCTAAAAGATAAGATGAAGCACTCCAGTGGCTGCTGCAGTAGCTGTGTCTGGTCAGGCCAACATTCAAAGTTATCGAGAAAGTTCCTTCTAACTTTTTTGGAAAGACAGCTCCGGATGTGCTTCGAACATGAAATAACTCTACAGTTTAAAAATTCAGAAATTTAACTGCAGTAAGACATGTCATGTCTGCCGTGAGAGGTGACTATCACCATGCAATAGTTCCCGCGACAGTTGGTTCTTTATCAGTGAAAGTGACGCCGAACGTTCAGGCCACACAAGAAATCGTCGATGAAAGCAATTAAATGATATTGGGCGTTCGGAGAATAAAAGTGCTTGAGCTGGCTGAAGCTGTAGGTATCTCAACTCAGTGGGTACCACCACAAATTTTACATGCATATTTTGACGTGAAAAACCTATCCGCACGATGAGTGCCGCGATTGCTTACACACGGCCATAAGCGCAACCTTATAACCACTTAAAAGGAGTGTTTGGCGATGTTCAACCGCAATCCAGGCTAATTTTTGCGTCGTTTCGCTACCGCAGACGAAATATGGAACCACCACACCACAACAGAGACCAAAGAACAATCGATACGGTGGTATCTCCGGGGGTGAACGTGCACCAAAGACAAGCGAAGGTGGAGTCTGTCGGCCAACAAGGTCTTGGTCACAGTTCGGTAGGATCCACGACGTGTCATTCACATCGATTACCTTGAGAAGGATAAAACAATCACTGGTAAATATTATTCAAGGCTCTTTTATAGATGCAATAAAAATTTGATGTAGAAATTTGCCGAATTTGGCGAAAAAACCGCTGCTTCATCAGGACGGCTGCATGGATGACCACGTGTATAGTCACTATGGCGAAAATTCATAAATTTGTCTACGAAATGTTATCCAATCCAGCATAATCTCCAGATTTAGCCTCCCTACGATTATTGCTTCTTTCTAAACCTGAAGGATTGGCTGGGTGGTAAGAGATTCAAGTCGAATGAAGAATTCAGTTAATGACATATTTTCTCTACGAATCTGAAGGCATTATTCGCAAAGATTTCAAAGATTCAAAGATTTTATTTTATTTCTTAGGGAGTGAAATTTTCCAAGAAGTATCTTAATGACAATTCGTCTTTCGTTTTTGCTGTTTGAAAGCAGCACAACACTGAGGAAATCCATTTTGGCTCATATGACAAGATAATCGACAAAATCGAAGAGACGATTCAACTTGAAAATCGATTTTTTTGCGATAAAATCTATTTTTACTATCAACCACAGAGCATAACTCACCCTCGTTCTCCAGTGATTGCTGCTTAAATTCGATTAAATGGATTTTTCATTAAAAATTGAACTACACGAGGCTCTTAGTTTGAGTCAGATTGAAGATACTGCTGGATATCAGCTGTTTTTAGCCACAGAAATGGACCATTGTGGCGCCACTGAAGATCTCTAGAGCATCCATATGCTAGTCAAACCCAAATGTTGAGTTGGTCGTATTAGCATGTTTGAAAAACGGACTATTTTAGAGTGAATTATTACGTATTTGTTCCATTTGATTACAATATCCTTTGTCTAGCAGTAGATTTAGACTATTTTGAACAAAATTAATTAAATACAGAAAATAATTTTTCCACGCCAGTCCATTCATTGAAAATTAACCTACTTCACCCCACAGTGCCACAACCATATAACCCCACAGTCCGTTAAGGTTTCTTTTTTTTTTTCTGTCAATTTCTGTGCTCGTTATTGCTGTTGTTTTTATTGTAATTCTTGTTGTATTGGTTGTATTTAATTTTTGCTGCTATTTTTGTGGTCGGAACTTTGTTAAATACATAATTGTTGCATTTATTTTGAAACAGATGGAATTTTTTTCACTTATTTATTTATTTCACTTTTTTTTTAATTTTCTTCTTTTTTTCCCTTTTTTATGCAGGAGTTTTTCTTTTAAATTTATTTTTTTTAATTTTTATTGCTTTAACTTTTGCAGTGAGATTAATATTGATGAGCTGTGTAAATGTTTTTTTTTTATATTTTAAATGCTAAATGTCGTTAAAAATGCGACAAATGGAAATAATGAAATTTGTGTGAATTCGAAATGTGTTGTATTTATGATTTTTTAAATGAAATTTAATAAATATAAATAAAATATTGCGTACAAGTTGTCTCTCTCTCTCTTTCTTTTCTTTGGTTATCGCATTAATTCGATTAATCGATTTATTTATTTTTTACTAATTTGAATTTAAGCATTCAAAGCCTTAATTTCAAAGAAAATTCCAGAAAATAGTAATTAATAGAGCTACTGCTGGACTTACTGCCCTATTTTCCTAGTTCTAATGTATATTTGGCACTGATTCGTCCGAGCTTTGCTGGTCAATTCTTACATTTCGAAGCTGCCTCCACCACTAGCGGTCGTCTGTCTGCCTGATCTCATATGCCGTTGACTGCTGCCGATGGCATCTGGCCAAGCTATTGCTAATCTTTAATCTAAAGTAAACTGTTTTCACGCCTATCTTTCTCACATCTTCACTGCTCTACAATTACAACTACCAACCAAAAAAAGAGTACCGCCTCAATCCATCTACCTCCCTGCGGGTTAGGCGTTCCAAAATTTAACTGCAGTAAGTTACGCCTGTCGTAAGAGGCGACTAAAATACAATAGTTCCCGCAACAGTGGGATCTTTATACCGGAACGATCTGGATTTTTGTCTGGTCAAGGACTGTCACTCCAAATTTTTTTCTGTGCTTATAACAACAACAACATTAATCGCCTCAATCTATGAGTTTAAATTTCCGACCAAGGACTGTCACTCCCGCAATATTCTCCGAAGCGCATTATGGAGAATTTTTCTGCGGTTACAACAACAACAACAACAACAAAAACCACCTCAATCTGTGAGGTTAAAGTCAACGATGAAGTCCTCAAAATTCCGACTACAAACAACGCCAAGTTACTGGTAGACATATTCAGCTGGCTGCACTTCTTCATTCCACATACGGCGCTGCGGTGGCCGCGAAAGTACAGAGACCCGCAACTAAATGCACAACTCGCTAGCCGTTAGCACCTATGGAAAGCATAAAGAAGTGTTACTCACAATTTACAAAGCAATCGACCGGATGGTCACTAATTGCGCTGCACCGATTTGGAAGCTTATGCGTCTGGCAGTGAATGAGAACAAGACAAATTATCTCTGGTCATCAACCAAACAGTCATCGCAATCGCGTCTTGGCTCCCACGGCAATTGAGAAGTAAAGTCCTCCCTCGACGCACCAAAACCAAACTCTACAAGTCACTCAATATTACCGCTCTGCTATATGGTGCGCAGGCATGGACGATGACAATATCTGATGAATCGGTGTTAGCAGTTAAGGAAACAAATTTTTTTTTAATAATTTTTATAGTCATTTGGTAATGGCGAATACCGCAGCCAATGGAGCGTTGATCTGTACGAGTTATACGGCGACATAGACATAGATCACACCGAATCAAGAAACAGTGGCCACGCTGGCTCGTCCATGTGATCCGAATAGATGAGAACACTCCAGCTTGGAAAGTCGATCGATGCGGTACTCGTCGGTGGAAGTAGGGGAAAAGAAATACCTCCATTCCGTGGGAAATATCAGGTGGAGAAAGACTGGGTTGCACTTGGTATTTCCATTAGGTGGCAAACAGCGAAAAGTAGGCAGATATGGCGCGCTATTGTTAACTCGGCTATAATGGCGTAAGTGGTGTCTACGTTAATAAGAAGAGGAAGAGGAAGAAGATTTCACTACCGGGTTTTAGAGAAACGCAGATGAAGAACCTACAAGCTTGTCAGAACACCGCAACGTTGAATGTTTAGGGGAATCTACTGCTATCAACTATGCTCCACTTACACAGCGAAATATCCAAGCTCCCAGCTAAGGAGCCTCCTACTATGCAGTGTAAGCAAGATCTGTTGGTATGCTTTCATATGGAACAGCTTAACAGACCTCTACAAAAAGCCGAACTACTTAAAGATGTACTTAAAGGAAAAGAGTACTCTACCTAAGGGATTCATTCAGCGCTGCAGAAAAACAGAACTACTGGACGGGAGATGGACTTTAAACAGCATTCACAGAAAGACTGTCAACACCTTCACCTCCCAATCAGAGCTTTCAACTCCAGGAGAGGAGTTTTTGATTTCGATACCGATGTTTTTGTGAAGTGGTTACTTTTCCAGCCTATTTTACTGCAGTGAAAATGCTTCATCTGTAGATGATGAACCCGAATCACTCGACAATGATGATTGCTCATCTGTAGTCTGACAATGAGCATTTGTCTTTAGATTTGCTTTCTCTCTTTCTTTGAAATGGTGAGGCTAATGGATCTGGTAGTGACAGAGGGCAAGACGAAATATTTCTTAACGGAGCATTCACATCGTCGCTCCCACGCCACTGTTGCTATAAATTTTTAGTCGAATTTCATAGGAAACGACTACTTTTGCCTATCTCTCTGGAAACTTAAAAATATTATCTCAAAATGGAATCCTATCTGTCCTCGATCCAATTATCTTCTATTTCTTTAAAAGACCCGAACCGGTAACCACCCAAAATCATTTTGCATCCGTAAAAAAAAGAGAGCAGTGGAAAGGAGCAAGGTATGAAGTACACGGAGGGTGAGGTAAGACCTCACATTTCAGTGTTTCCAAGTAGTTTTGGACCGTCACAGCTACGTGAGACCGAGCGTTGTCGTATTGTAAAATCATCTTGTCATCCCTCTCGGTCTTTTCTGACCCTCTTTCATACAATGCACTCCTCAAACAATAATTGATGTCAATGAAAACTTGTTTACAATCAACTAAGGCGAAAACATTTAGTGAGAGACAAAGGCTCTCTATCACAAAATGGACTTATACAGCCACAGCTTCCAACTAGTCACTTGGTTCATACTTACCCATAATAACTATGTCACAGATTTAAAAAGTTAGCAGTACTTTCCTTCAAAGCATCGCCAAAGAAAATATTAATATTTGAGACATTCAAAATCAAAATAAAAACATTTTTTATTTCAATCTCAAAAATGTGTTTCCTAAAATTTCCTTCCAATCGATGGTGCGGCAAAACTCTTATACGAAATTTCTTACGAACCAAATCCAGTTCTTCGAAAAACGCACTTTGGCTCTCGCAAGCCTACATTGGTGGTGAGTGGTTGAATGCGCTCAGTGGTGCTACGTTCGAGGTGCGAAATCCCGCAAATATGGAAGTAATCGGCTGTGTGCCCGATATGACGGCAGATGAAGCACAGACAGCACTCGATGCGGCAGTTAAAGCGTTTCACGCACCCGAATGGCGTTTGATTACGGCGCGAGATCGTGCGCAGCTACTAAAAGTGAGTGGCGGTTTTATATAAAAACTAATTCATACAAAAATACTAATTCGTTGATATTCTGACTACAGAACTGGTATGCGCAGATTTCGAAGCACCGTGCTGAGCTTGCTGATATAATCACTTCGGAATGCGGTAAGCCGCTGAGCGAGGCTCGTTTTGAAGTTGATTATGGCAGTTCGTTTGTAGAATGGTTTGCCGAGGAGGCACGACGTATTGATGGCGAAATTATTGCTAGTTCCATGAAGGATCAGGAAGTATTCGTGCTGCGGCAGGCACTGGGTGTAGTTGGACTAATAACACCTTGGAATTTTCCAATGGCTTTGGTTTTGCGCAAGGCGGCTGCAGCTATGGCGGCAGGTAGGCTAAGTGAATAAAGTAGAATAGATCTAATTAAATTTAAATTATCTTCTAGGTTGCACTGTTGTCGTAAAACCCGCTGAGGACACACCACTTACCAGTCTAGCGCTAGCCAAACTATCGGAAATGGCCTGTATACCAACTGGCGTTTTCAATGTGATCACCACCAGCAATGCGCCGCCCATTGGTGAACTCTTCTGCCGCAGTCCGTTGGTGAGTGGCATCTCTTTTACTGGTTCCACTGAAGTTGGCAAGAAATTATTTCGTGAATCAGCCGGCCTGCTAAAGCGTGTCTCACTCGAGCTCGGTGGCAATGCACCTTTCATAGTGTTCGAATCAGCTAACCTAATGGAGGCGGTGACAGGCGCAATCGTTTCTAAGTTTCGTAATTCTGGACAGACTTGTGTCTCCTCAAATCGTTTCTACATACATTCTACAGTATACGACGCCTTCGTGCAGCAATTGCGCGCACAAGTTGAAGCGCTGAAAATCGGACTCGGCCATGAGGCAGGTGTACAAATTGGTCCACTTATCAATGCTGGCCAACTGAAGCGGATCGAATCGTTCATGAAGGATGCCAAGCAGAAGCATGCAAAAATAATATGCGGCGGTAAGCGTTTAGAGGAGAAGGGTGAACTTTTTTATGCGCCCACCATTATCACCGATGTGGATCGTACGGCGCGCATATATCGGGAAGAGGTATTTGGTCCTGTAATTATATTGACGAAATTCGTGACGGAAAACGAAGTGGTTGCGAAGGCTAATAGTTCCTTGCGCGGTTTGGCTGGGTACTTTTATAGTCAAGACTTGGCGCAGGTATTTCGCGTGGCACGTCGACTTGAGGTCGGTATGGTGGGCGTGAATGTGGGACTAATGTCACAGGCTGAGGCGCCTTTTGGTGGCGTTAAAGAGTCGGGTATTGGACGCGAAGGAAGTCATCATGGCATCGCTGAGTTCACGGAAATAAAATATATTTGCTTAGGGGGATTGAAGTATGACTGAGAAGTACGAAGAAAGGGGAGTGGATGTAAAATTAAATAAAATAAAAAAATAAGAAAAAATAAAATAAAATAAAAAATAAAGTTAAAATAAAAAAAAATTTATTATAAAAAAATAAATAAAAAAGAAATTAAAATTAAAATAAAATAATCTAAATTAAAAAAAAAAAATTAAATAAATTATATAAAGTAAAATACTTTTAAATAAAAATATAAAAAAAATAGAAATTATAAAAAAATATAAATATTTAGAAAATAGAAAAATAAAAACTAAAAATAAAATTAAAAAAATAAAATAAAACAAAATAAAGTTAAAATAAAATAATAAAAAATAAATAAAAAATAAATAAAAAAATTAAATAAGGTGAAGTAAAAAAAACCTAAAATCTAAAAAAAAATTATAACAAATAAAAAAATTAAAAATTAAAAAAAATAATTTAAAAAAATTAGAAAAAAAAATAAAATAAAAATTAAATAAAAAATTAAAAAATATAAAAAAATGGAAATTAAAAAAATTAAATAAAATTAAAAAAAAATAAAAAAAAAAATAAAAAAATAAAAAAAATATAAAAAAAAAATAAAATAAATATCAAAATATGAAGAAAAAAAATTAAAAATTAAAATAATAATAAAAATTAAAATAAAATAAAATGAAATTAAATTTAAATAAAATAAAATAAAGTTAAATAATGAAATAATATAAAATAAAATAAAAGAATTTATCAAAAAAAAAAAAATATGTAATTTAAATAAAATTAAATAAAATAAAATGTAATAAAATAATATAAAAAATTAAATTTTAAATAAAAAAAATATTATAAAGAAATCAAAAACAAATTGCTAATTAAAAAATTAAAAATAAAAAAAATAAAATAAAATATAATAAAAACAAATAAATAAAATAAAATAAATTTAAAAAATGAAGTAAAATATAAAAAAAAATAAATAAAATAAAAAAAAATTTAAAAAATGAAGTAAAATATAAAAAAAAATAAATAAAATAAAAAAATTTAAAAAATGAAGTAAAATATAAAAAAAAATTAAAATATAAAAAAAGATAAAAAAATAATAAAAATTAAAAAAAATTTAAATAAAATAAAATGAAATGAAATAAAGTAAGATAAAATATATTTAAAAAAATATAATAAATTGAAATAAAATAAAATTAAATAAAGCAAACAAAATTTAAATAATTATAAAATTAAATTATTTTACATAAATTAAAAAAAACTTAAATTATTTAAAGATTCATCAAATCCGCTATATCATAAAAAATTTTTTTGGCGTTTAGTGTTTTATGATTTTTATTGTTTTGTTTTATTTGAAATTTCTTTAATACTAATTTTACATTGTTATTCTAAAATAATACAATATATATATATGTACTTGTGTATATATTATACTTAACTACATAAATTTTTTTTGCATTTTCATTTATTAATTGTTTTTTTTTTCATTTTTCATTAACTTCTTATATATTTCTTTTGGTTCCTTGTGTGCTTTTTTGTTGGTTTTTATTTTTTATTTATTTATTTATTTTGTTCTTTTTTGCTTACACATTATTTGCAATACAATTACATACAATTTACTGTCTACTGCTAAATATCTCTGCGCGCTTCCGTATATATTATTCTATTGGGTGTTTACAATTGTATTTTTTTTTTCAAATTTTCAATTCAAAATTTAGTTACAGTGTTTCACATAGTACACAATTTCAATTTTTAATAATTTTTGCTAATATTTTTTTTGTGTGTGTAGCGCAACGCTTGCATGTTTGCACTTTGACAAAAGAGAGGCATTTTTTTTTATAAGTTGTAGTGAATTTAATAAAGTAAGAAATTCTAAATTTCATTATATTAAAATAATGGAGTTTTAAATGTCTAATATTATACACAAAAAAATCTGAGGCTATAAATAAAGTGATTAATATCGTTTAGTAAGGGTTCAGCTGTTGTAAAGTGAGTGGTTATCGAAAGCAAAAGGGAAAAATCGATATTTTCTCCCCTCAGCTGGTATGCAAGAACTTGTATAGTTGTATAGCTTATACGAGTATCTACTGAAAATCTTCCAGGAGTGTAAGTTCAAATTGTATTCTGTCAACAAAGCTTCTTAATCAATTATAATAAAAATTTTTTTTTTTGTTTATTGTGAGATTTTATATTTTTGTTTTACTTTTTTCTTATTTCTTTTTGTTGAAAAAAATTTCAATTTAATGCTATTTTCTATAATATCAAAATATTTATGTTTTACAAATTTTTATTTATTAAAAATCACAAACTTTATTGAGCCATTGGCAGTTGATATTTCAAGGACAATAAATTAGGAAAGTAATTTCTCTGGTTTTACTTGCTTAAAATGAGTTTATGAGATTTTTTTGGCTTCACTTGGAACGATTTTAGTTTGATGGTCAACGAGTGGTTACTCAGTTCGTTTCATACATCTTGAGCATAGTGAGCGAAACCCAGTATAGTGAAATAGCTGGGAGAGGAGTGCTCTGTATGGAGTTCTTTATCTCTAAAAGTGTTATGTTCTCAAGAAAATAGTTACAGCAGCTAAGGAAGTATGTTAGGCGTCGTGGCTCAGCTACAACAATGTCTTGGTTTCTTCACATAAAGCCAACTGCTCCGCTGAAAAGTAGAATGTTGTGTCCAAATACACTTTCTGTGAGCACTAAGAGCTTGAAACGTGGCTCCATTGAATTGTCTAAATCGTGATTTGCGACTACAATACCTTTAGGGGCCGTTGAGACAGAAATTTTTCGAATCATAGGTTGTCGTCCCCTTGCGGGGAAACCCATTAAACAGTGCCCTATTGTTATAACAGTTATTATAATGCTTGAAAACTGTCTCAATGTAATTAGTTGTTTTGATTTTTGCCATCCAACATGGTTAACACCTCACTAAAAGTGGTTTCATTGAGTCATCTATTAATGATTAAACGAGTTTTTAGTAAAGCACAATTTTAGCATAGTTTTTTTTCTCTTGTAGAGAGATATATATGTATCTCATTAGACCAGTAAAATGGTCGAGATAAAATTTTTGTTAAAAGAGGATGATGAGTGAACTGTTGGCTTACACTAAGAGAACGTCCTTACATGCATATGTTCTCGTCGTAATCAAGAATCTAAGTAATCCAAGTTCGGCAGCTAAAAGCGCCACATTAGTTTGTTTTCTCATACAAAAAACATTAAGACGTTTTGTAGGATTTTAAATTTCAAAATTATTAGTTTTAATTTATTTATGTTTTTTCTTCTTCTAAACATGCTACAGGAAAGCGCAAAAAGTATTTATTATAATTTTTTTAATACATTTTTTATTTAATTTAATTTCATTCTTTATTTAAATTCTTATATAAATTATTTTTTTGTCTCATATTTTTTACTGTATTTTTTTAAATTAATTTTAATATAATAACATAAAATAAAGTAAAATAAAATAAACTAAAATAAATACAATTAAATATTAAATAAATAAATTTTATTTAAATTTTAATTAATTTTTTCGTTTTGTTTTTATATTTAATTTAATTCAATTCTATTTAATTTAATTTAATTTTATTTTATATGATTTTACTTTATTTTATTTATTATTAATTTATTTAAAAGAGATGTAAATATAAATATTTTTATCTTTCTTTTTTATTGTTTTACTTATTTATTTAAAAAAGAAAAAAATCTTTAATAATCTCATTATATTTTATTTAATTAATTTTTTTTTTTGTTAAAGAGAAGCAGTCATTAATTATTTTATTTATTTTATGCATTTTCAATTATTTTTTATTTATTTAATTTTATTTTATATTATATATTTCAATTTAATTTAAATTTTTTGTATAATATTATATATTTCATTTCATTTTATTTTATTTTTTCTTAATCTATTTAAAAAAAATTATTAAAACTTTTACTATATTTTATTTTAATGTATTCAATTTTTTCATAAAAAAAACTAATTAATATTTTTATTTAAATTTTATAAGAGAAAAATAGTTATTAATAATTTATTTAATATTATTTAATTTTATTTAAATTTATTATTTTTTAATTATTTTTATTTATTTTGTTTAAAGTATTTAATTTAAATTACCCTTTTTCATTTCATATTATTAGTTTTATTTCATTCTATTTTATTTATTTTTTAGTTATTAAAAATTTTCTTTCATGTTTTTATTTCATTTAATTTTTTTCTTATTTTTTTATAAAAGAAAAACAGTTATTAATAAATTTATTTAATTTTATTCCTTTTTAAATTAATTGTAGTTTTTTTACTTAATTTAATAAATTTTTAATTATTAAGATAAAAATATTTATTAATCATTTTATTGTATTTTATTTATAAAATTTTTTGTTTAATTTATATTTTCCTAATTTTTTTATAAAAGAGAAACACTTATTAATGATTTTACTTAATTCTATTATATTTTGTATTATTTGTTATTTAAATCAATTCATTTAATTTATCTTCTTTTTATTTTTTTATTTTATATAATTTTTTCCTTTAATTTAATTCAATTTTTAATTTTTTATTTTTGTGAAAAACGAATAGTTGTTAATAATATTATTTAATTTTGTTCTTTTTTGAAGTTTTGTTATTTAATTTAATTTAGCTCGGGTTAATTAAATAACTTTTTATTTTATATTTTATTTAATTTATTTATATTTGTTTTATATTGTTTATTTTATTTCGTTATATTTTGTTTTATTTTTATTACTTAACGAATAATTTTTAATAATTTTTTTTATTTTATTTTATTTTATTTTACTTAATTTTTTAATTAATTTAATTTTTTCATTTAATTTTATTTAATTTTTTTCCATTCATTTTATTTATATTAATTTAATTTCATTTTATTCCTTTATTTCATATTTTTTATTTTATTTTATAATTTTTTTATTTAGTTTATTTAATTTTTAATTTTTTAAATTTTTTAAATAATTTTATTCCAAATTATATTTGTTGTTTAATTTATATTTGTTACCTTATTTCATTAATTTCATTTAAATTAAGTTAATCGGTTTTATTTTATTTTTTTTTATTTCATTAAAAGTTTTAAATACGAATAAAATAATCCCAAAAAAAGTTTTTTATTCATCTGAAGAGTTGATATCTTTTTACATTTATTTTATTTGTTCATTTTTCCATTGCCAAAAGAAAAATTCTAAATTTATTATTTATTTACTTAGTTGCATGAAACAAACCGTAATAAAATATTTTTTGTTTGCTTAGTTTTTATTGAACAGAAATATTTAGAAATAATTTTTTTTTCTCAAAAAAATAAAATATATATATATATTTCTTTTTTTTCAAATATATTGCAGAAAATCAATAAGCAAAGAATGTTTTTATTTCTTTTATTTTTTAAACAATCGAGCTCTCTATACTGCGATAATATTAAAAAAATCCGTTATGTGTCCACAATGAGGCATACTACAATTAAATACAACTCACCAAGTGCATATTGATACTCAATACTCAGTTGTGTGGTTGTTTTCTGAGCACTTTCTGATTATATTTCATATTGAAAAATTTAATTTTTATTTATTTTCTTTTCATTTTAATTCTTCTCACTTTGCTTATGAAACAAAAAGTGAGTTTCTGCAAATATAAAAGTCTTAAATCAACTTTTTTTCTTGCTTACTCGCCTATGAGTACCTACAATTAGAATATTTTTGCTTTTTTAATTTTATATTTCTGTGTTTTGTTGTTTTTTTATATATATATTTTACTCGTATAATTTTTGCCTTCCTCCTTTTACTACTTAGCAGGCAACTATTTTTCGCTCAGTGGGTATTCCAAAAAGGTACAATACTTAAGTGTGTGTGTGTGTATGTAAAATGAAGAAAACCTAATTTCTATAATTTTTTTACTTTACTTTTCACACTAAAAATATATTTTTTAATTTTTTATTTTTTTCAACTATACTTATTTCAATATTATTTTTTTTTTTCTTCCAAGCCTCTCACCACCGCTTCCTAAAAACATAAGCACACTGCACACCCTGTGCCTGCCCCGCTGCGCACATACAACGCTACACATGCGCGCCCAACGTTTCGCCGCCTTGCAACCAACACTCGTACTTCTAGTATCTGCTGTGGTAGGCATGACCCGGCCCCCGACACATGCGACACAATATCGCCACGAGCAGTGTCAGCATTAAACTCACACCCAACGTCATCAATATCAGTTTGCCATAGGGCAATTCACTCAGCTCTTGTCGCAGGCAAATTTCCGCCGATTCATCATGCAATACAAGCTGCTTGTAGTCATCGGCACGATGCAGTAGACCGAGCTGCTCCAAATTCCATTCAATATGCCGCGTTAGTTGAGCCATCGTAGAGATATGCGTCACATTCGGACAATTGTCGACACCGTTGCACAGCAGGTGACGCGGTATGCAGACCTCTGTATCGCCGGGACAGCGGAAATCACAGCCGCCGTCCTGCAGCAATGACGATGCCAAACTACCATCGGGATTGCGTGGCAAATGGAACAGTTCGGTCCAGACGAGACGGAAGGCATTCTTGCCCGGCTGTCCGTCGCCGGTGTATTGTATCAGCACTGGCAGTGGCTCTTGATCGGTGCCGAGCGCACCCAAATCGGCTGCCGAGAGTATGGGCAGGTCGCGTGCAAGTGAAATATTTTCGGGGCACATTATGAAACGTGGTTCGAGTCGACCTGCCAGATATACTTCGATTTTGGCACTGTCACAGGTGCGATCACCGAAACGCGCCTTCTCCAAATTCAACCATAGATCGCGTTGTGCCGCTACTTTCAGTTCCCAAATGCACTTTTCGCGACGATAATGATGCTCAGGCACGGCGGCCATTGGGCCCGCTGCCATTGCTAATGCTTTCTTGAACGGAAATACCAATTCGCCGTCGGGCGAGGGCCCCAGTGTAATGGGGCCACACAGTGGACCGTGCGCAAACTCATAAGACGCCTCGAATAGTGGATTGGGATTCTTGAAATAGGACGTGATGGCGTGTTGACCCTGTACGATCATTTCAAGATTCATTTGATCCGCCGAGGAAATGACGCGCACCGCACGCGGTATATTATCGCAGAAGCAGGCGAGATTATTTTGGAATTTTTCACGTTCTTCCCAAATAACCAACTTATCCACGCGCTCCTCATGACAACGCGTGCAAGCGTTATTGTTGTAAGGCAGCTCTTTGAAGGACACCGATGTCACCTCGATAACAGCGCGTGCATATAGACGGCGATCGGTTACAAATTTATATTGACAACGTACATCCGAGCCGCCGGTACGTTTGAAGATCAACGAATTCATGGGTGAGCGTATTTTACCGCCTGGATGCTTCCATGCGTACATGACCTCATCGCAGAGCGTATTCGGCACGGGATCACCGAAGCGGGTGTTGTTGAAGAAGTCATAGTGCGCCCAATAGTAGAGTGAGGAGCCACTGTAGGAGCCCGTCTTCGAATCGAATTGTACATACAATGACGGACTGGTGCTCACGAAGTCCACCTTCTCCATGGGTCGTGAAAAAGTGTCGCAGAAGGTTTTGATAATTCGCGCCGGATCGGGATGATCTGAGTCGTAAATTGTTAGCGATTCACCACAGTCGCCATCGTATTTGAGTATGGGCGACTCGATGCGATTGATGCGGAAACTGAAAGGAAAAGAAGAAGATGGAAAAATATTTGCGTTAGAAAGATTGAATTAAATGCGGGAATACAGGTCGAAATTATTTAGATTATTGTAAAAATTTGTACTGTATAACCGCTGAAGCGATTTTCTGTCGGGAGTTAATAGTTGAGCTTCAGGGGTTGTGTTCTAAAGACTTCTGGGGTAATTAAGATCTTTAGTGTCTCTCAGGTTTTGGTGATGCTGTGAACGGGGATCTTAAAAGGCTCCTTATTTTCCTTAAATCATTATCAAATCAACCCAGCTCACTCTAAGCCCTGGAATATCTATCACCGAGTACTCCACTCACTTCGAAACGTTTACTTTTCAAGCGGTTTTTTATATTATATCAGGTACCAACCGGCAGCATCGTCAACGCCTTCACTTTCAAAACTTGAAACAAACCTTTTCAAGTCGCTCGCTGCCTAGCCAGACGGGTAGACAGAATTAGAGAAGAGTTCAGGTTACGCTAACAGAGCATCGATGGCAGAAAAGCCTGTACTCTGTCTAAAATGAACTCGGCCTTACAAAGAGCACGACTCAGACATCGAGGGACTTAGCAATTTACAAAACTCGTCTAATTTACTCAACAGATCTACGCGTCCGGCGTACCATTCAGGAAGTGAGACTCAAAATCTTTCTGATATCCTATTTATCGAAAGTTTTTACAATCCGACTGAGATTGTAACCTTAGCGTCACGGCATGAGCAGCAACAGAGTGCTCATATCTGTAGCTATATCTCTTAAAATCCACTCCGGACAAGAAAGACTTTGCGACCGAACATATCTTGAAACTCTCAGTTCACTCTTCGTTGAGCTGTCATAAGCTCAATATAACCGGAAGAAGTCCTTAGGTAACTAGTAGTACCCAGGAGTAAATATCAAGGGGTCTGCCCCGTCCAAAGTAGAACCTATCTTACTAGTTGACATACTTTTTTCTTTTTTGGGTCGGAAAATCTCACTAGTAGGACCTTGAGACCACACATTTTCATGGTAACATGTCAGCGTGAGCTGATGAAGGGTTCAATTAACCAGGGGACAACCGAAGATATGCAGCAGTTTTCAGGAGGAGCTTCTCCCTCGTCCGAAGTAGGACCTCTCTGACAAGTTCTCATATATTTAACGTCGCTAGACTGGGTAAACCCACTAGCCTCAATTCAATATCGGACCCTAGTCTTGAAAAAAAAGCTTATCGAGACATTTTTTGCCAAACATAGCTTCGGAAAGAGGTTCTAAGCCATACTCTTGAAGCACTTTCACTTCGGCAAGGACATCTTCGGCGTTCCCCGTAGCAAACAGATTTCTTATAAGTCAGTATGGCTTAAAATTTCCTAAAATTTTTAGTGGATCTCACCCTCCCTGCCCACATTTCTAAAAAAAAATATGCGGACAAAATGCCCAAAAGATTGACCTAAGGGCTGAAGGTAGAATTTGAATATTCTTTTACACTTACATCATCACCGAATACTACAAACTAATTCCAATTAGTATAGTGAAGTACGTCGGCATGAAGTCTGGTTCGTGGTTCGTGTGCAGTCTAGTCTTTCCACTTCGTTTACAAAAAACCACTTTCGAATTGGATGACACTGCAAAAGCCAGTTATCACAGCCAAACGTTCAAATGGCGATGAGAACGTGGTTATGCTGGCATAGCCCGGAGTGGCTTCAAAGTGAGGAGTTTTTTTGTTTTCATTTTATAAAATTGCATAAACTATAACAGAAATTTACACACACACACACACACATACCAGTATGAATACACTCGTATACCTTTCTATATATGTAGCTATGACTCATCACTCATTACAGCCTGACCCCACTCAATCCGCTCACCAACACATGCCCTCTGAATTATGTAAGACAGTAAAGCTCTTATTGCAGCTCTCCTACTTCTGGCCACACTGAGCCGGTCCTAAGCCTACTATGCTGTTGCGCCTGCAGGTGTAGGTTGGTAGCCAGTCGGTCGGCTTATCAAAAGACAGCGTAGGCCATGACTTTACATACATACATGCCTAACGGCATTCATGTGTATATGTCTATGTATGTGTGCATATGTTTGTGTTTACTTGCGACATCGTGATCATTTGCCCGTTGCAGCAGCACGAAATTTTATGAACAAAACCTGAAGCGTAAAGGTAGATTTTTTTCGGGCCTCCATACACACATATACGTGTCCATACATTCATACAAATATAATTGTGTTTGTTGCCTCTTATGTGTCACCAATAAGCTGCCTACAAACTGGATTATGAGACTGTGCAGCAGCATCATCAGGTCCCACAACAGCCAACGAAGCGGCGATGCTGCAGGTCTCACAAACGTATTGCAAAATTTTGGTAGTTGCAACGCTAGACACTCACTCACTCACTTGCCGCTTATGTAATGTGCAAGATGTTGCATGACTGCTTAACTTAGCTGCACGAAATCCAATTTACGATTACATCTACATACATACATACATAGTGTATATATATGACACGTTTGCGCGCAGCCTACACGTAGAAATCGTAAATATTTTCGTTACGTTCGTGAATTGAGTTGGCCTGACGTGAAGTGTGTGTAAATAAAGTGTAAATTAAATTGGGTAACAAGACGAACGCATGCTGTAAATGTGTTGAGCAGTTATTTGGAGTAATATACTTTCAACACGGTGAGTTTTATTAGGAATGGAACATATGGAATTTTCGAAACACTTTATTAAATAAAGTAAAGCTTATTTAAGACTTAATATAATAAAAAAATTACAAAAATTCTCATTTGGAACAGTTGGAATATTCGAAACGCTTCAGATTTTTGCTCAAATAATTGTGAATTAAACAAAGATACAATATTTGTTATTGTAAATAGAAAATTTGTTAATTGGGAACGCGTGGAATATTCGAAACACGCGTATTTATATCAATTTAATACGAAAAAATTACATATACAACATTTTTCATGTTCATATTTCATTTATATGAAGTTTGAAAAGCAGAAAAAATATTTGAGTGACTATTTTTCCAAGCATGGTTTTCAAAGTTCAATAGAGGAGAATTTTTTTTTCATATTTAAGAGAAAGTTCAATTGTAGTCTTTTTTTTTAGAAGAGTAGTACTTTGATATTTTCAAGGTTTTTGTCACGAAACATTTGGAATATGTGAAACGCGTGTGTGCGTTTTATTAGTTTTATTTATTTCAAAATTTGTCAATTATGGTTTACGGAACGATTGGAATTTTCGAAACATTTCTGATAGTTAGTTTTTATTTTTAAAAATTACGTCAAAAATACATTTTCATTCACATGAAGATAAAAATCAAATTCTTTTAGTCTGTGGAACGATTGGAATTTTTGAAACATTTTTAAATTGAAGGAAATATTAAATTTTTAAATTTAAAAACAAAGTTTAAACTAATTTCTTCGTACTTGATATATGGAAAGTGGTTTACTTAAGTGAAACGTTTGGAATTTGCAAAACGCCTATGTTTGCTGAAGTTATTTGCGCTAATGAATTATTTATTTGAAGACAGATTTCTTTTTTATAAGATTTCTTACTAAAAAATAATACTGAGTATATTTGACTTTGTAACGATTGGAAGTTTTGAAGCCTTTAGATAAGTGGAACGGTTATAACTTTTGAAACGCTACCATTTTGAAAAGCTAAAACTTCTATTTAATTTAAAACCTTGCGCAAACCATTTTACCTTTAAAAATTGATAGAATTTATGGAACTTACTATTTTTCTGAAGGGGGACGCTTTGGAACTTTCGAAAAAAATGTTACAAGGTAATTTGCATAAGTGGAACATGTGGAATTTACGAAACACTTTTGTTTGCTACAAATTTTATAGTTTATAAAGAATTAACACTCAAGTTTACAGCAAAGTGATCAAGTGGAACGTTTGGAATTTTCGAAACAATCATATAATTTTAGAAATTCGTCAAATTTTCATAACTTTTCAATTAATTTTATGTTGTTTGCACACTGTTGGCTTTATTTGTGCTGTATTTATTGCAAAATAAATTTATTATTCCTACTTATACATACATACACATGTAAATATATGTATATACCAGTATATATAGTTTCATTAAAACGCGCTGCTCCAGCAGCATCACACGTAAACTTCTTGTAAGTATGCAATTCCACTGTTATTTCACCTGCGGTCATTTGCTTTGCCTTTTACTACCTCCCACGACCGTACATTTTTATTATGCTCAACAAGCTGGCTTCTAAAATTGCTGTCTATAATAAAATATTATGTTATATTTTTATATATTAGACAAGCTAAATGTAATTGTATGCCTGCCTGCGCCACATTTGAGGTACGAAATTCCACGCCCTCGGTTTTTAGCGCTGAAAATCGCGTGTGCGCCCACACTCACACTCTTACTTTCTCGCTCTGCCTTTTATGATCAAAGCGAAAAATTAAAGTTTTATGTTGCACGTAAATGCTTAGTACATACCTATATGTATGTATGCATATCTGTGAATGAGTGAATGTATGTATGTATGTATGGTATGTAAGTGGTGCATTGCCGGTGTATTCGCCTCGTCTGAAATTGACATTTTTGTGGTTCGCTGACTAACTGAGCACAAGCCACCCCCATTCACCAGCCGTTTGGAAGGGTTCTATTCAGTCAGAGTGTGCACTCTGTATCTCCCACTCCCTCCCCTCGCACATCATTGTCGTGGATCACAAGCGAAAATTGGCTTAAACTAAGTTACTGTTATTATTATTATTTTCATTTCATTACGTTTACTAGTGCCATTTCATGCCATTTTTATCTGCAATGTGAGCAGGTTTTTTTTTCTTTCAGTTATTTAGTTTTCTGTGAGCTTTGTAAATAAGTGAGTGTGTATCGTATATATTCACATGTCTCTTTGAGTTTGCGCTCATTTTCCGCACTGCAGAGCTCAATTTCAGTATTTTTTTTTTTTATTTTTTTTTTTTTTTTTTTGAATATAGTCCCGCTGTTGTTCTCCTACCTGCTACCTGTGCCACATGTGGCACAGCACATTTCATACACTTACAAAACACCAACACACATGCATATGCTTAGAGTATGAAGCATGCCTTGACTGACTGTCTGCTGGCTTGCCTCTGTCTACTTCGCTCAATAATAACTGCATATAGGTATGTATGTATGTATAACCTCTAAACTCACATCCTCTTCACTCTGTTCTCATGCTCATTCCCCACCCACCCACCTTTCGACGTTCATACTCGTAATTGAAAAAGTTTTTGTCATCTGAATTACTATATTTCGCCCCTTGCTGATCACCTCGTGTCGTGGAATTGCTCTATCCAAAGAGTCATAAGTGGATTTTCAAAGAAGACCATCAACTGTGCTGTGCTGCGTTGTGAGAGAGGAGAGGGCTTTGGGCTTCATGGCAGATTTGCTAATAATATTTTGCGCATTTTATATAGTAAGCATTTATTTAAATATATACATACATGCATACATATATATTTATGTGTGCATGCGCTTATTATTTTTGGCATATTCCTTTTATGTGAAATTTGTTATAACTTTGACAATCGTATTCTTCATTATTTTCATTTGATATTTTGGGTTGCGGCAAAAAAATATATATAAATATTATGACAGTATATGGACACAGGCATCTGTGCATACATATATATGTACATTTCAAAATATGAGTGAAAAAGAATTTTTATGTGTTTGTACTTATAAGTTGACTTTTAATTAATAATTATATATTTTATTAACAAAATAGTATATTTGACTTAAGAGAAGATCTCTCGGGTAAAAAAATTTGAAATTATTAATGCTTCGCATGATTTCTTATATATTTTGACAAAATGGAACGATTGGAATTTTCGAAACACATGTCAATTATGTAAGAAACTGTTTAAAATATATATTTTTGTAGTTTATTTCATTTCTGAAGCATTTATAAATTACAGAAAAAGGTGAAACGTTTGGAATTTTTGAAACGATGGTAAAATTTTGCAGTTTCATGCAATTATTATTTATTATAGTACAAAAAACCGTTATAAAAAATCAAAACGACTACAAATTCGGTTCAATTATTTAAATTGTTTAGCTTGAAACATAATTAGAAGAATGCAATTCTCAAAATAAATAAAAAAAATTCTCATATCAAAATTAATATAAAGAAATGTACATTAAAAATAATGTAAGTGATAAAAGTAAAATATATATATACGTACGAAATTTTAATGTTCCTTCAGTTTAGTTTCTTTTAGTTAGATCAAAAATTTTAAGCAAAATAAGTAAGAGAAACAGGTGGAATTTTGGAAAGCAATATTTGGAATTTTCGAAACACTCCATGAAAATGATTAAATAAAAAATGCCACTTTATTTTGTTTAACTTAAATATATACATATTTCATGCTATGTTTAGCCAAAATGTTTGGTTTTTGATGCCAAACTATTTAAATTTGGACCATAATGAATTATGTGTATTTTATGTATTTACATATTTAACATTTCCCTTCTTCAAACATGTTTCTGAGTAAACTCAGTCACGTTTGGAACGAATGGAATTTTCGAAACATTGCAAAAAATTATCCTAAGTTGCTTTTTGACATTATAAAATTAATAGCTATGTAATAAGCATAATATTTAGCGAATTAAAATTTTAGGGGAACAATTGGAATTTTCGAAACACAAGAAAAAATCATTAAAAGTAATTAAATCCGTGCATTTCTACCCAAATATCAACCTTGTGTTATCAATATTTCGAAAAATAAGGGTGTTTAAATAATTTTTATGCTATGCTTTAAAATAAGAACTTTAAATTTGTTTTATACAAAAAAATTTTTTTTTACCAAAAAAAATGTGGAAATGAATTTTCATGGCATATGGAAGGCTATCTGTCGAAAATTTAAGTTCAATAGCCACAAATATTTTTTGAAATAAATTTTCTTAAAGAATTTCACATACTTCTACTCCATTTTTAATTGAATATTTTTTAAATTTATTATACCCTTCTCCTCTTTATTTTTATTTTATTTACTACATTTCAACAGTTTTCTTTCGGCAATAATCCCCAGCTACACTTGCAGAGCGTGAAGATAATTTGGTGTTCATAACTTTCTCTGCAGTTGGATGGATTTTACGCCAAGAGTTAGAAACTCGCTTCAACTTTCCAACACTTCTGACCCGCTGCTTCTTAGTTTTGATTTGTAATAATCTTGAGGAAGAATTTGCACTTTGCTACAAATATTTATTTACAATCACATTAAGTTTCTTCTTTCTTTGAATTTTTTTTATTTTTTTTTATTTTTTATTTTTTTTTTATTTTTTATTTTTTTTTTTAAACTTGTGCCAGCGGCCGTAAGTTTCACTATCCTAAAGTTTTTGCTTTCCTTTTACCACGGATTCTTACTGCCAGATATTGCTGCCAACTTAAGCCTTGCTGCTAACGCGCGCTTTGGTTTTGGTGAATTTACTTTAATTCGAATTTAAGCTTTATAGCTAGCTATCCAAGAAGCGAAGGTTGGGAATAAGTATTGCAAGGAAAAAGTGTAAAATTAATGATTGAGTTTTTTCATAAAGAAAAAGGTAATCTTATTACCAAGTGAAGTCAAGTGTAAGAATATTTTTCAAGTGTGGGTCACATACACATTTATAAAAGCAATAATTATGATCTGCTTAAAAGTTTTAATATTTTTTTGGAGCGGAAAAATATTAAGAACTTTAGCCTCATTAAGCTCTACACAGAAAAATTTATATATACTTTATAATGCACTCAAAAATATTTTTTTTTATAATTATAACTTAAAGCAGACGCGTATTGGAAGAGTTTATAATTGATTTAGAATATATAAGCATCTTTAAGCAGGCCCAAAATCATGAAGTGGTGTAAAAGAAGCCTCAAAATAAAAGCAAAAAAAATAAATCAGAAATAAATTTGATTATCATTAAAACAAAAAAATTAGTTTTGCTGTGAATGTATACATCCTTAATGGATTTGGAACGAGTGGAATTTTCGAAACAGTGCACAAATCTTTTAAATGTTACAATTGTAGTGTTATATGGTGAGAAAAGTACGTAACTGAATTCTTTGCTTTACTTAAAAGTCTGAGGAACGAATGGGATTTTCGAAACAATCTACTATTGTGTCTTACTTAATGAATATATTATAAAAAAATTCATTTCAGCAATAAATATGCACACTTAAGTTGGATTTGGAACACAAGGAATTTTCGAAACAGGTTGAAATTTTTTTTACTATCACCAATATAGAGTTAGAGAATGAGCAAAAACAGCAATAGAGATAGAAAGCGAAGGAGTGAAATTTTTGAAACAGAATGTGATTGTTTCGTGAATGATATACACTTAACTTCAGCACCAAATACATACATACATATATATTCGGACTTATAGTGGTAGAGAAATACACGGAATTTTCGAAACTTTATTAGTGCTTGTTTCCTGATGAGTCATAAATTTAATTTCAGTACTGTTAATACTCATTTCTAAAATAATTAAATATTTGGAGCACACGGAATTTTCGAAACAAGAAGTTTTGTTAACGCAATCACGCAATCAATTAAGAAAAATTAGCAGTAGATAATACAGAAAAAAAATCGAATTTTTAGAACCATATTATTTTGGTGCGTAGTACATGAAGAATGCTGAAAAATTTATTTCTGAATTGAGTACATTATACATTATAACGTATATGGAACATATGGAATTTTCGAAACAGTTAAACATTTTGTTATCGTTATCTTTCTAGAGTAAGGAAATCAACAAAAAATTCAGCAACGCAGAAATATAATTTTTTTATCCTCATCGAAAGTAAGGGAACAAAGTGAATATTTGAAACAATATCCTAGTAAACGTATGTTTTATGCAGAATGTTATAAAAATAGTTTGAGCGTACCAAATAGCCATTTGTAATGGTTTTGGAACAGATGGAATTTTCGAAACAGATTGAAATTTTTTTTAGGTACATCACTGTGGTCTTAGAAAATGAGTTTAGCACACAGTAGATAATATATTATTATTTTAGTGCTTTGGAAAAACAAAGGAACGAATGGAATTTTCGAAATCGAACTAGATATCATATGAAAAATATCATATAGGATACATATATTAAAAGAAAGAAATCTAGGTAGCATGTTAGACAGATTTCAATACACAAAAAATTCATGAATTAATTTTTTTTAAGCCGAAACAAATGAATATAGAAAAAGAAATTTTTATGAAAATTTAAGTAAATAACAAATCTGTAAAAATAATTATGTTTTGACATAAATATAAAATTTCTTGCATTGTTTAAGTAATTATGTATATGTGCATAAGGTAAGTAGAGAAATATCAAACTGCTTAGAAAAGCACTAGTTTCGTACTAGAGTTTTCTGACTGACCGTACGCAGAGTTTCATAGAGTATTTCAAAACTATAAAATTTAATTTCCTTTAATTTCTTTGCAAGCAAAGAAAATCAAAAGTGAGTGGTTCAAAAACAAAGTAAATTCGCTTTTTGACGCTTTCGAACTGGTAGTAGTCTAGTATATTTCTAACCGAAAAATGACAATAAATATATTTAATCAAACGCCAAAAAAAGTCAAATTTGACTTTTAAAAAACCCAGTTATTTGGACATTTATAAACAGTTCTCTGACTAGTTGTCTGTCCTTCTTAGGCACAAAAGTTTCAAAGCTAGGCATTGAAAATGGCGGAACGCCGAAACCGGTTTGTCGAAAAACCAAAATTGACAAGGAATGACGGAAAATCGTTCCATCTTAAAACACTTTCTAACTAGTTCATTTTAATGCAGGGTGGGTATATGTATGTATGCAGATGCAAAAGTATTTGATTTATACTGTAAACTTCCACATTCATAATACCATCCAACCAACCGTTGAGGCGTGCCAGCAGCCAAAACCACAAACTAACCCCCCACCCCAGTAGCGGCAAACTTCAGAAGTAAAATTAAAGTTTGTACGCAAATTGAAAGAAAAAAACTGAAAACAAAGCAGCCGGCCATTTCGCCAAGCTGGCACAATTGTATTCGTATACTCGCAGAGACTTCGGAAGAGATGTGAGTCAGAGCGGCGAGAACGAACAGAAGAAATTTGCAATTACAACTGTTGTAAAATTAGTTGCGCAAGCAGACAACAACAGTCGTCGTGCCGTGTTTACAAGCAGAAGTTGACAAAAACAATAACTTTACAATCGCTTACATGTGTGCGTTCACAATGCGAAGGGCACGAAATATTTTCAGGAAGCATCAGAAGGTGAGTAGCGGAGTGAATAGATGAACACTTTAAGGTAGAGGCAATGGCAAAAATACCAGAAAAGAACAGAAAACGGCAGAGAATGACAAGAAAACAACAAGAAAACTTCTCAAATGAAAGCTGATATAGACGACAGCAAAGACCTAATAGAGTAACTCAAAATTTAGCTCTAAGATTAAGACTGTTTGCTGACCTAAATGTGTACCTCTCCACCTGATACCAGACACAACATATGCAGAGAATCATTGAAAAGTCTTTGAAGTAAAGGAAATGAGCTTAAAAAAATCTTTCTGGAAAGTATGTAATGGACTTTTCTTTCAATTGAACGACCTTCCAATGTTTCTCTAACTCAATTTGGAAGTTCGAGGATCGCCCATATAAGCAGACATTTAACTAATGGAAGGAGAACTTCCACGATTGCTTAGTCTCAAGCCAACTATACTTTGGGTTGGCAAAGACAAATTATTTCGACGTGTGCTGAAGTGAGAAGGCATATGGTTTGGGACCCAAGACATAAAAAAATTTATCCAAAGAAAAAAAAAAAAATTAAAAAAAACGACTCGGTGGAGCGATCCTCCTTTTCAAGACAACCCCTAAAAGCGCTTTAAACAACACGTTTCCAGTGTATGCACCTGTAAAATACATTTTATCTAACTGGTTGATATCGTCATATGACTAGGTTATGTTTCTGGCACAAGAAAATCTAACAAGCTACATGGACAGCTCGAAAATCGTGCAACCAAATCAAAAATATTGCGATAGATGGTCGACATGCCTCAGTTGTTCCAGATGTGTGTGCGCTTCGTGGACCTAACAACGACTCGGTTCACAATTTTGACGTAGTTAAGATACACAAACGCCTCTGTGTGGCAAAAAATGCCCGTCAACAAAGTCAAAGAAGGTTCGACGTCGAAAAGCTACATTCACCGCAGATAACCAGCAGGTTTTCTGCGCGACCTACAAACCTGCCCTCTAAGATCACTCATCACGGCATCGTATTGAACTATCTATCGACGTACCGCCGCTACAGCGGTAATTGGCTTTGGAAAATGTCGGAGAAAAGCTGGTACGATGAGGAATGTCGAGCTGCAGTGCAAAAAAAAAAACAGACTGCCTATCTTAAAGTATTTGAGAAGCTGGCCGGGAGAAGAGAATCGAAAATTTGATGGAAAGATATGACGACTTAGAGAAGGCTTCGAGACCGAAGTAACCAAGAAAGTAATCTGGTAATCGTTGACCAGGGCATACTGAGTTTTTGGAGGTCACACTTCCCCAACTTCCTGAATAGCAGTGTAAGGGCAGCAACCGCCTGCCCAATCGATGATGATTATGGAAGAGGTGTTCCATAGCACGACCATGAATACACAAAATATGGGACTCCACAATCTGCTTTCTCAATATCGCATTAAATGCTTTAGAGAGCGGTGTAGGGCGAAAGACTTAAGCCCACCGTCAACACCTTAATGGGACCTTCTTATTGTATCAACTGGCAAATCTTCGAAGGCAGTGCTAAATAGAGAAAACACAAACTTCTATAGGAGCGTCCAGCTGCTGTCGTACGCCGTTGATATTGATATATGTTGAGGCCAACAATTGCTTTCTCCAGACTGGCTAAGTCAGCGAAACGAATGAGTCTAGTAATGTACGAGGGCAAGCAGAAATCTCTCCTGTCAGCAAATAAATAGTCAGTTTGAAAATCCAACATAGGATCACTCTTGTCAACAACTGATGCTTTGAACGGAATAAGAATTTGAAAAATAGAGTGCTCTTTAGACGCTCAAAAAACCAAGCTCTGCCAGTCGGACGTTATTACCGACCTGCAGAAACGTGTACGATGCCGGTAGCCTGTTGAAATTCTTCTTCGGTTAAAATGAGTGCTGCTCCGGCACGATGAGCCTACTCTTTTGCACGACCGGTTTTTCGGGCTGCCACACGTTGAGTAAGCTCAGAAGTCTCAGTGGGAAATTACAGCAAAGTGCGTGTGTATATCGACTGTATTCAGGCAGTCATACAAATTTACACCAACTTTCACTCTTATGTCTTGCAAATGATAGTATTTTGCAGCTACCACACACTCCAAACTGCCACATAAATCTTTTGTCTGAAATTCTAATTAAAATACTTAAGATGACATCAAAGTAACGCAGTGAATGTTGGCATTGAAGAGCCTCAATTCAGCCTTAGATATATATACATATACTCGTACATATATATTTTATGCATTTAAAGTGAGGCATGATAGAGTTTCAAGCCATTTGTGAGTGCGTGTACTAGAGAATATGCAACTCTCGTGCAGTAATAGACCGGCGTTGCATGCAACAATAGCACCCACAACAGAAATGAACATTGTTATGCCAATTGCTGAAATAGGCAAATAATAGCATTGTTGCAACATCATATGCCTGCTTTCCGCTTTAATACCACTGACTGGCGTACGACGACTGCCGCCTGCCGCCTGCCGCCTACCGCCTGCCGCCTGCCGCCTACCGCTTGCCGCTGCCCCGCCTTCACTACTGCCAGCCGGCTGCAGCCTTTGATTGCCGTGCGTATTTCATCTGCTTTGGCTTATAGTTTAACTTAAGCTTTTTGTGGTTTCAGTTTGCTGTGTGGCATTGAAGCTCGGCATTTAAGTTTACACATACAAATAAATCTGTCCTCTCTGTACACTGTTTGGTGGCATAGACTCGACTCGACTCGGCACAGACTTAAATGGCTAACAAATAATCTTGTTATTGCTCTTCTGGTGCTGACGCTCAGACTCATACTTTTGATTGTGACAGCGTATTTTGTGTGCTTCTGTGCATTCTTTGCTGCCTTCTTTCGACTTTATTAAGAAATTGCATAATAAATTCCTGTCGAAAATGGTAAAGTTATAAATAACAGTCGCCACATTGCCACAAAGTGAAGATTTATTGAGATTTTAGAGCAAGTGACGTGCGTGTTGCTCACAGCACTCAGCCTCTCTCTCCCTCTCTCTACCACTCTTTTATCTCCTACCATGCTCTGAGTCTGCTTAAACTTAAGTGAGTCGCCTGGTTGAATGGCTTTAATAAATGCCTTGTGGATTTGCCTGTGTGCAGTTTGATATTGTCAGTAGAAACTTACGAGCAATACATATATATTTATGCGTAAGTTTTGGAATTCTTTAGAAGAACACAAACCTCAAGGCGTTGGCATAATTAATGTTACTAAATATTTTTGTTTTGGTTTGGTAATTTGTTGAAAATTGCATTTCTTTGTAATTTATAAGGGCAGCGCGCGTGTCAATAGGGGTAAATATGTTACTCATACGCCGTGTTGGCTAAGTTTCAAGTTTTTTGATCATATGCAAATTTAGTTTTGTTATTGGTTTGTTTTTACAAGAATTTTACAAGCTTATACTTTTTTAGTTGGTTTACTTTACAAGCTATTCTATATCTAAGCCATATCTCTGAAATATCTTCGTAATTGCTACTAAGCCGGTTAAGGTTGCTCGCTTATACGCATATTTTCAATGAGAATTTAAAGAATTTCAATGAAAATTTAAGAATATTAAACAGAAAGTAACTAAAACCCAGAAAATAAATTTAAAAAAAAAACTAAATTCCTTAGAAATTTTTTAACTAAATTTTTTAATAAATATTTTGCCCAGGTTTTTTAACATTTTCCATTTGAATTTTGTTACGAAATTTATGAATTTCAGTAACTCTGAGATTGCCTACTCATTTTTAGGTTTCAATAATTCTTTTAAAAAATTCGTAAAAAATCTGCTCCATTTACATTATCAAAATCGTTTTAAATTTTTAAACGATTTCCAAAAACAAATATTTTTTTTTTTACGTGCTTTTTCCGTAAACCAAAATTTTACTGCAAATCTTTTTTTTTTTTTTAACCTTCAGTACTTACCTGGGAAAATACAATCGCACAATTTCGCCCGTTCGCCCTTTAATGTGATAACTACACGAAGTATTCGGCGGATACCAGTGAGCGATGCTCAAAAAGATGCCCTCACTAGCGCTACTATCCTTCAACGAATCCGAACTGAGTAGCCAATCACAAATGCCGTGTTTAATGCCAGCCGTCTCGACATGACCGGGCCAATTGCCGACATTAAAATGGAAACCAGTGTTGAGTAGAGGACCCGCAGGCGAAGTGACAAATTCCACATACATATACTGAGAAGTGCCTGCAAAGAGGAAGAGGAAAGTAGAAAAATGAAAAAGAGATAAAAAGTGTGTTTAATAAAGTACAAAAGCAGGCGCTGAAGGTGCAAATGAGCTACAAAGAGAGTGAAAGAAGTAGAAAGAGTTGAAAAGTCATAAAGGAAGAGTGTGAGGAGCGTGAGGAGCGCGAGGAGCGCAGTTGTGCGTATGGAAAATTGCATAAACATGAAGATAAACTGCAAACTGCATTCTCGCTGCCAGCTTGGCAATTAGAAATTTGCAATTTTGCCACACATTGTATGCGGCGCTGCGTACACGACTGACCGTTAGAGAGTAAGAGCGAGAGCGAGAGCTTGTAGGCACACTATACGGCGTACGCGTGAATTTATAAATATTAATGATATTAGCCAGACAATAACCGAGCCGAGTTGAAGGACCACAAAGAATGGGGGGGGGAGGGGGGTAGCACTGAAAAAGAGCTAGTAAACCTCGGCGCTTATGGCGATGGTGGCGGCGGTGGCTGAGCTGAGTGTGGTGATGTAGGCTTGTTGCGCATATTTGCTGACGGTTGATGTATTCAGTTGGGTTCAGGTTGCTGAAATTGCTGTTATGCTGTATGCAATGTGATATGATGGCCATTTAAATTGGCATAACTGCTGATATTGCATGAAGTTGGCGTCTCCTAAAGTGAGTTGAAAGGCATGCAATCAAAATTTTGGTACACACATCAAATGAGTTTTCTTGTGAACTTTAACGCAGTAGCAAGTGAGGTAAGGTTTCGTTTTCAATTTGAAGAACTTTAATAAAGGACTATAAGAATAAAAATAAAATTTTTAGGAAAATTAATAAAAAAAATTTATTATAATTTTTTGTTGTTGAAAGTTCCATTATTTTTTTTTTTACTTTTTTATGTTTCATTTGTTCAACCAATTAGTAAAAAAATTGTGTGTATTTCCCTCACTCATGTGTCTCCTCACACTTCTGCAATTGCTCAATCACTCAATCATTAACTCCTGCCCGACGTGGAAATGACTTTTACGCGTGACCAGTTAAAGTGAATGCATTTTAATTTCATTATTGTTTGCCGAAAGCTGTTACTGCGCCTACAATATTAACCAGCATGCTTACCCATACCTCAACCCCTGTCTAACTGCACCGCCATTACATAGGCTTTTGGCTGTGCTTTTGCCAGTTTTACATGAACTACGCTGGTTATCTATATACGAGTATGCCCTGCTATTGCTGCTATTCTGCCATTCCTCTCTTTATACTGCTTTATGTGAATTGTTGTTGCTTTTGTTTCAAACACGCTGCTACTTGCTATCTTTTTCATTTACCAGCTGCCAATTGCCATACATCATTTGCCGAAAATTTCGTCCCACTGTTGGTGTGAAGTGTGTGGCAGGTACATATATGCTTATGTAGAAGTATACACAGTATATATGTATATTGTACTCGTATATACATATTGTGCTTTGTATTTCAAGTTACTGGTGCGTAATTGAACAATTGTGCTCTACTGCGAAAGGTAAATTTACAATTCTATGCAATTTCATTTGGTTGTGTACTTTTGAAAATACGAAAAATGATTTTGAAATATGATATTTCGTATATTTTTTTAATATTAAAGATTTTGGTTTGTATTTACAGCGAAAAATTTGTTAATTAAATAATAAACGATATTTTAGGTCTAAATCGAAAGAATTTCCGATATGAAAAAAGCACAAAGCAAATATTGTAACATCCATTGAAGAAGCAAATTTTTTAAGATCCATTAATTTTATTTTAAATAAGTTTATTTTTTTATTTACTTTTATTGAATTGAATTTTCCACTTTAATTTTTTAAATTTTTTAATTGAATTGATTTTAATTAATTTTATTTGTTTTGAAGTTTTTGTTTTTAAATTAAATTTTTTTAATTTTTAATTTTTTTTTGTTAGTTTACTTTAATAATTTTGTAATTTTTCAGTTTCCATTTTAATTTACTTTATTTTATTCTATTGAATTCAATTTATTTCATTTCATTTCATTTTATTTTATTTTGTTTTATTTTGTTTTATTTTATTGTATTTTATTTAATTTAATTTAATTTATATTGTTTATTCTATTTTATTTTTTAAATTTTATTTCATTAATTTTATTTTACTTTTTTAATTTTATTTAATTTAATTTTTTAATTCTATTTAATTTTTTTTTTTCATCTAATTTTTTTATTTTTATTTTTATGTTATTTTATTTTATATTATTTCTCTAATTTTATTTTATATTATTATTATTTTTTATTTATATAATTCAGTTTTGGTTTATATTAATTTTTTAATTTTATTTTATTTTATTTCTATTTAATTTTTTTTCATTAAATTTTTTATTTGTGTATTTATTTTATTTTAATTTATTTTATTTTATTTTAATTTTATTTTATCTTATTTTATTTAATTTTTTTTTCATTTATTTTATTATATTTTTTTAAATTTTATTTTATTTTATTTTTTATTCAACCTTATTTTATTATTTAATTTAATATTTTTATTTTTATTTTTTATTTTATTTTATTTTCTTTTAAGTCATTTTGTTTTATTTTATCTAATTAAATTGAATATAATTTATTTAATAAGTAATTAAATTAAATATAATTTAATATAATTTAATTTAATTTAATTTAATTTAATTTATTTTAATTTTATTTAATTTAATTTTATTTAATTTAATTTTTTTTAAATTTTTTTTTGTTTAATTTAATTTAATTTTATTTTTTTATCCTATTTAATTTTTTTATTTAATTTAATTTTTAATTTTTTTATTTTTTTATTTTTATTTTATTTTTTTAATTTTATTTTATTTTATTTTATTTTATTTTATTTTATTTTATTATTTTTATTTATTTATATAATTTTGTTTTATTTTATATTAGTTTAATTTATTTTTATTTATTTATATCATTTTACTATATATATATATATATGTATATATATAAAATTAATTTAATTTTATTTTATTATATTTTATTATTATATTTTATTTTAATGTATTTTTCACTCCCAAGTAAAATGTTACGTATACGACGTGGAATCAGCGTAATTGGTATGAGTTGATGCGAATATGGCTCGTGATGATTGTAGCAAGTGTCGCACTGGAGATTGCCATGGCAATAATGTTGACAGGAAGATGTTGCATTTGCTGTAGGCGCATGTTTGAATTGCATAATAAATTGCTTTTGTACTATGAAGTCATAGCTTTTTGCTGCTGTCTCAGTTTCTATTGCTTATTTCGCCAACTTCAGCAAAGTGTAAACGAACTGTAATTACTCTTTTGTCTAATTATAATTTTCATGAACTGTCATATTTTTTGTGCTTACTATACGTTTCGTTGTAAAAGAGCCTTCTCAATGGTTTTGTTGGCATTTTTTTTTAGAAATTATTGAAAAAAAATTTTTTTTTGCTCCGAGGAGACGTATATTTTCTGACCGATACTACTTTAAGCCCTTAAGCGCCACTCAAGTCGTGCTTTTCAAAGAAGTCTGCACCTTATCATGTATTTTACCTTTACTTTAAATAGCTAAATATATAAAAATAAAAATAAAAATTTCTAAAATACTCACCAATAATACTAAACGGAAATTTGCCAAGCCCACAAAATTTGCCAATAAGTGGTGAATGCTCATCGCGCCCGTCATAGACGGCAAGCCAATCGTATGGGCAGTGCTCTTTACCGGAACCAATTGGTCGTATGGGACATGTCATGACATTTTCACACCTGCAAATGAAATAAGAGGAAAATTGGACAAAGTCAGTGCAAGAAAATCTAGCAGTTTTTGAGAAGTTTAGAAGAAAATAGTTGTGTTTATATGTATATAAATTGCTGAATAGCATAAAATGGGCGTTTGTTGATAAATAAAATATGCAAGTAATATGGCCCACAGAAAAAATAGAAGAAAAATTAAACGAAAACGGTGATGGTAACTGGGGACTGTGGGAAGAATTAGATACGAAATGTTTACATAGTGAAAAACGAAAATATCGTATGAAAAATATCTTAAAAGTAAATAAATCTATATATATGTATATGAGGTAGCGTTTTTGTGCGCTGGTTGAGGGATAAGGGGTGAAAATGAATATCGAAGTATACCGAAAATGGCTCCCTGACTTCGTCATCGGTAATACATTTTTTACACCTCAGTTCTTTTCTCACTTTTGGAAGCAGGTAATAAATACACGATTGTATTCAACTAATATAGAAATTAAATTCCAAAATTAAAAATTTTAAATAATTTTAATTATTTTCATTATTTTCTTTTTTTTTTGTGTCTCTTTCACTGTTTTCTGCTTATGTATTCGCTTTTCCTCTTCTAATTAGTCAAAATCAGCAGCTGTCATGCTGTTGCCATCATCTAAATACATCAGCCCGAATCCATCAACAAATAAATTGTCGCTGTGATTAAATTATTTACAAAGGGTGATCCATTTCGAGGTTCCCTATTTTTTTAAAGAAAAAAAAAACACAGAAAATTCAAATTTGATGGGGAATGATTATTATCATTTGAAAGAACATTCTTTGGCATTTATTTTTCGAAGATTATCTCTTTCAAATTGTGGCAGCGGCTACGTCTCAGATGGTCCATACGTCGGATCCAACTTTTGATGACTCGTTCGAGCATTTCGACTGGTAACTGCGATTGACACACGTGATATTTTGCTCCAAGGCCTGAATTGAAGCGGGATTGTCCGCATGAACTTTAGACCTTACATATACCCACAGGAAAAAGTCCCAAGGCGTGATATCACACGATGGGTATGTACATTGAGCCAGAAATGAGCCTCATCGCTGGACAAAATTTCACTCGAAAACGTCGGATCTTCTTGGAACTTTTCAAAAGCCTATTGAGCGAAACGATGTCTCGTGTGAAGGTCGAGCGGTTTCAGTTTTGGCGCTAGCTGTATTTTGTACGCTTTTGTTTTAATATCTCGATGAAAAATGCGCCAAGTCGTTCCATACGTCAGTCCGAGTTGCTGCGAACGGCGCCGAATCGACTCTCTACGGTCTTCGTGTACACTCTCAGCTACGGCCGCTATATTTTCTTCACTGCGTACTGGACGTGATCTATTCGGTCGAATATTATCCGGCAATGCATGCTGGTTTTCGAGATGGGTGATGGTGTTGCGAATATTATGCTCAGTAAGCCGATTATGTTGACCGTAAGCTGAGGGAAGCGCACGAAACACATTCTTTACATAACGTGAATTTTAGTAAAAAAGTTGAAAGATTTGTGGACGTTGTTCAGGCGTAAGTCCTTTTCCGTGATGAAATGCCAAACAATATTGAACAAGAAGAAGATGACAGCTTGACACGATCGTGATCTGTCAGACGAAGGCTATTGTAAAAAGTAACTCTACTTGGATCACCCTTTATAACGTAACTCATACATACATTAATTCAAAACTACTAATACTGCCGTATACAAAATGCAAAAACAAATATTTGCTGCCACTACTGATTAAAAAATCTTTACAAATTTCTATTTCGGTGAGAATGTAATAATCAAAGGATTTTGGAATTTTTAACCGACGTTTGTGTGTTGGCATAATTCTCAATTGGCAGCCACAGTAACTCGTTGCGCTCCCCTTCGCACACTAGTTGCCATATAGTTACACTGTATTTACTGCTGTAGTTGTTTTCTACTTTTATTTTATTATTTGGCGACAACTGACGCCGTTTTTATGATTAATTAACAACGGAAAAAGATAATTTTTGTCATTATAAATCATAATGATTGGACACATGCTGCGCTGGGTTGGAGGGCGTAGAAGGCGGTGTTGTAAATCACAGTGTAACACACAGAAATGTGTGGTTGCCAGTGTATAGGAGGGAGGGAGAGAGAAAGGGAGATGTAATGTGACAAACAAAGCGTCGGTAAATCAAAAGTACGAATATCAATGTGAAAATAAATGAGTTTAAAAATAATATTTAATATAAATGCAGATGATAATACATATTTACACAATGTATAGTAAATATATTATAAATTTTATTTCGAATTTCATGGCGATAAAGGAATATTTATTATTATAGTTGTGTTTGTGCGCGCCGCTAGAATTTGCTGATAAAATGTGATGTGGGTGATAAATAATATACAAATTACGAACATAATAAATGAGGAAATTAGCGCTTACATTAACGGTTAGAAGAGATAAAATTATGATGGGCAAGATGAGGGATAAAATTACAATTCTGGGTGCGTATATCACATTTATTGTGGTATAGTTTTGAAAAATGATAAAAAGATGAACCTGTTGATCGGCAAAATTTCAGCTTTGCTGAAGTTTTACTTCGTATTAGTTTCTAATAATTTTGCATGAATTACGTTTTAAAAATATGCCAGGCCTTTGAGATGCAAGAGCAGTCATTTCATCAAAAAAAAAAAAAAAACGGTTTGGCGATGTTTGTGGGCCGGTGAAACATCTGTCCATATTTCTTCAAAAATGATGCCGGTGAGAACGTAACCGTCAATGGCGACCGTTATCGCGCCATAATAACCGACTATATGAGGCCTAAAATTGAAGCTCGTGATCTCCGCGAAATTTGGTTTCAACAAGACGGCCACTTCCCACACATCGCACCAATCAATGGACTTATTGAGAGAACAAAGAACTTTCTTTCGAATGATAATAAACATTCCCCATAAAAATTTTATTTTGTGTGTTTTGTTTTCTTTAAAAAAAGTAGGGAACCGCGAAATGGATCACTCGTTTTTACAAGGTTTTCATTTTTTAAATCTATTTATTTTTAATTTTCTTAAATTAAATATGATGCGCTAAAATTCCTACTAAACTAACAAATAATGCTTCTTCTTCAAAGAATTTGTAATTATCTCTCTATTCAGCCCTACGTACGTACATACGATCTCATCAATTATGCCACCCAATTGAAAAAAAAAGTTTCTAAAAACTTTACCAAATCAGCGGCGGCATCAATAACTACGACACAAACACAGAGCTCCACCTCCTGCTGTGCGTAGAAAAGCTGTGTAAGCACAAAGTTATCTATACAAATGAATGTATGTGTGTTATTTTATATGTTAATATGAGAGTGCACTAGTGTATGTTTGTTTGCCTGCACAATATATAATGATTGTTGTTAGAACTTTTTGCTTATCAAACAGGCAATGATCGGACAGCTTGCAAAGCTGCATTTTTCGTAAAATAAATGAGCGCAAATTATTTTCACGCTGTTTATTTACGAACTTTGTGTGCATGTGTGTGTGTGTGTGTGTGTGTTTTATTTCAATTTCTCACTGTTATATGCAAATTTATTTTGGGGAAAAGCAAAACTTTTTTGGGGCGTTAATTATGTCGAATTTTGTGTTAATATAAAAAAAATTAATTTGTGGCAAAAATTTTGGTATAATTTAACGGTGTAAAAATTTAGATTGCATATTTTAGAAATTTCTTATTTCATTTTGGAATATAAAAATTTCTCTTTATATTTTTATAAGCAGAAATTTTCATGATTTTGAAAATTTTCGTAATATTTTTTGAGGTTAATGACTAATTTTTTGGCAGGAAATTGCACTTAAATTTAATTCATATTTCGTTCTTAGTTACAGTATAGAGGAGATCACCTTTATTAAAAAAAATTTTGTCAATATTCAAATATAAATTTTTATTTTTAATTTTAATTTTAATACTTTGTTTTTATTTTTATTTTTTTTTCAGTTTTTTCATTTCCAGCCTTTAATTTTAATTTTTAATGCTGTAATTTTTTTACTTAAATTTTTATACATATATCTTCATTACTAAATTTTATTTCTTATTTTTATTTGGTTTTAAAATTTTTTTATTTAAATTTTGAATTGAAACCTTTTAAATTAATCTTTTTTTTATTTTACGTGCTAACATTTGTTGTTCTTATTTTTATTTTGTATCGCGTTTTCAATTTAATTTTTTAATCTGATAAAATTTTTTTAAATTTTATTATTTAGTCCCTTTTTATTAAATTTAATTTAATTTTTAGTTGTTTTTCCTTATATTTTAATTTTTTATATAAATTTCTTTTACTAAACTTTTGTAAAGTTTTTAATATATTCTATTATTGAAATAAAAAAAAAATTAATACTTTTTTTATTTTATGTTTAATTTAATTTTTTTTTTACTTTTTAACATTTTTTTCTTATTTATATCTATTTTTCATTTTTTTATTTACATCAAATTATTTTAAAATTTTATTATTTAATCTATTTATTAAATTATATTTTAATGTTTTTATATAAATTTTGTTTTATTAAAATTTTTTAAATTTTTTCAATTTTTAATATGTATTTTATTGAAATTTAAAAGAAAAATTAGTTTTTTTTTACTTTTTAATAAATTTTTATTTATTTTTTATTTTGTATCTTTATCCAATTATTTTTTAAATTTTATTATTTAATCTATTTTTATAAAATTTATTTTTATTTGTAGTTATTTTTCTTTATATTTTAATTTTTTATATAAATTCTTCTTATTAATTATTTTTTTAATTTAATATGTTCTTTATTAAAATTTAAAAATATTTAAATTTGTTTTTGATCGTCTTTTAATAAATCCTTTTTTTTACTTTTTTCAATTTTAATTTAACTTTCTTTGCATTTTTTAAATTTATTTTTTAATTTATTTAGCTTTTCTTATTAAATATTAATATTTTATTTTTATTTTTTTTATTTTTTTATGAAATATTTATTTTTCCCTTTTTTCATTGATTTTTTTTCATTTGGAAAAAAAATTTGTTTTCTTTATTTTTAGTTTTACTTTAATTTCTTTTTAATTCTCTTTAGATTCTAATTTGACATATATTGATTTTTATTTTCATTTTTACTAATTTTCTTCTTTTTGGATTTTTCATAAACTTTTTAATTTTTTTTTTCAGTTTTGTGTTTTTAAGTTTTTAATGTTATTAAAATTTTTAAATTTATTTTAATTAGTTTTTTTCATTTTAATTTGGCTTTTTTGTAATTTCTTTAGTTTTTATATTTTTATTTCTTTTTAAAATATTAATTATTTTTTTTTTTTTTTAATTTTTTTTTCAGTTTTGTATTTTTAAGTTTTTAATTTTATTAAAATTTTTGATTTTATTTTAATTATTTTTTTTTTTTTCATTTTAATTTAGTTTTTTGTAATTTCATTAGTTTTTATATTTTTATTTCTTTTTAAAATATAAATTTTTATATTCTTTTTTTAATGTAATATCCTTGGGTTTTTAATTTTATTTTTTTTCTTTTTATTTTTAAATTTTAGTTTTTTAGCTTAATTTTTTTTTCTTTATTTTAATATATTTTGTAATTTTGTTTTTAGCGTTGCTTTTTTCAATTTTTTTTCGTATTTAATTTTTTATTATATTAATTTATTATTTATAGTATAAATTTTTCCTTTTTTAGTTTTTATTTTATTTTCACTTTTCGTTTCAATTTTTCTGTTTATTTTCAATTTTTTTATTTATTTGTTTATTATTTTATTTTTTTATGGGGTTTCTTATTTGTTTATTTCCCACCCGTTATTATTCTTTGCTTTTCAAACCGTTTCATTTTCTAGCCCCAAAGCAATTAAGCAAACATATCACCTTCCTTATAACCAGCGACTGACCTTGCCCTGTGGTGGTAGAATCTCTATTTAACCAAAGATTTTCTATACGTATTTATTTAGAAATCGCGCAGTTGTAATAATAGAACGCAAAAAACAGTTGGAATTTATTAAAAAAAAAAAAAAATAATAATAATAAAGAAAATTGCTCAACGCTCTACAAATACGCTTTTAATAACCCTTTTTGGCTTACTTTTCGGTGCACCACAAAATTTCTATGAAAATTTACATAGAATGTAGAAAATTTATGCGGATTTTTTATGTTCATATAAATGTGTGTGGCAATGAAAAATGAAAAATGAAAGAGGAAATTAATTCCAAAAATAGCATAAATAAAAAAGTAATAAGCTTTGAATAAATTTAAAACTAGAAATGAGACGAAAAATAAATAAATAAAATAAAAACCAATGATAAGCAAATTAGAAAATGGAACAAAATTGCAATAAAAATCAACAAAAAAGGTAGAAAAGAAAATAAAATAAAATTTTAAGGAATACAAATTAAAAAAAAAACAATTCTTTACCCCTACCGTCAAACCAAAGGACTAGCGCTATGGAGGTATGAAGTTTTGCAGAAACACAAACAAAGAAAAACAATTACGACTATAGCTAGCATTCAAAATAACTGTAAAGCAATGCTTTTGCTGCTGCTGCTACAAAGATATTCGCTTGCCGGTCATGTGCCTTTGCTTTTTTTAATTGGCGCACGTTCAAGAATTTTCATTTGAAAACAGTATTAAAAATAATCTAAGAGCCTTCCGCGAGCCCTACACAACGTCTCTTCTGCCCAACTCTTTGATGGGGGTGGTGAAATAGAAATGGGTTTGTAGCTCTGAAGGTTATATTGGCATCACTTTTTTGATATCTATAAAGAAAATTTGGTCGTTCTTTCAATAAGGGGTAGTGAAAAAAGGATTTGCTGAAGACGGCATAAATTTTATTATACAAATTTATTGTTTGATTATTTTTTATTTGGTTTTTCCCCATGCTATTAGCATTTTTTAGCTGAAAATCGTTAACTGTAAAAAAAAAAGTATAATAGCCGCAAAAAAAAAAATGAAAAGTAATTATTCTTCCTCTCATGTTATCTTCTAGGATTAATACCACACCCAGCGAAAATCTTTAATTGAAGCGAAGAAAGAAGATTATTTATGCGAAGAAGCCCGCATACGTTCTGGGCGATGGTCTGAAGAAAACTTAATTGCACATACTTTGGTTAATAAATCCGAGAAGGGATTGAGTGGGATGATAAAGGGACGATATGAAGAGAAGACCGTTATTGTCTCGAAACTGCTCGACAAATAGCGATCAGAGAGTGTGATAAAGAGTGAGGGAAAGAAAAGTCGATTCTGTCTCCAAGCTGGATACCGTCTTTGTCTCGAAGCTACAAGACTTATAGAGAACAAAGCTGGTGAAAGCGAAAGCCAATATTCCTGGAAAAAAAATTGTGCGTCCCTTTTGCTGGGCTTGTAAGGGTAAAGTTTGAGATGAGCTCACTCCAAGTGTCGACAACTGTAGAAACTGTAGAGAAACTAAACTGCTACTGTTCTCTACACATGCGATTGTGCTATTGCTGAGAAACGAGGCCGAAGTTCCAGGATTAGCCGCTGAATCTTTTGGCATTCAACCTATTTTTCTTCATGGAGCGAATGAGGAAAAATGTAATACTGATTACCACACTCCTGGTGACTTTGAAGAAGTACCCAGGGATGAATCAAAACTGAATGGTAGCGAATTCCTACAAAACCCTTCCGGGGGTCTCTCTTTCAGCGGACTATTGGTTCATTACAGTATCTTGTATAAGATCTCCACTTTCATAAAGGTAACAAAGCCTCTGCACGATGCTTCTCAAGCAATATACCTATGAACAAAATAATACTAGTTCTGAAAGTCTACTGTCTGGTAGGGTGACTTGCGAAAGGCTTCTTATAGGAGATGTTGCAGGATCTGCAAGCAATATGAGAGAAGGAAAAGTTTCACTTTTTTCCTATTGTCCTGCTGTAAGTTCTTTTAAGTTTTGAAAATTTTCGACCGTTTTCTTGGATGGTCTATCCGTTGGTTGAAGTAGAGCTCGGTTTCGTTAGTTGGAAAATTTTGTTGAAGTTCAAAACTGATGAATTGTTCAACGAGTGTTCCTTCAGTGTGCTAAAAAAGTCCATTTTAAAATGTCTTCTCTTTTCGTTACACGACTATACCTTGAGGGGCACTCTAGGATAATATACCTACTCTGGTGAAATAAAGAAAGGTGCTGGACGAGTTTGTTTCAGGGAGCATGGAAGATGGTGGTTACTCTCACACATATACGACAAATCTCTGCACTTCTCAGGTTTATTTTGGGTTAATGGGAGTTCCAACAGTTCAAATTATTACACAGAGCCTAGTTCTATGCCAGGTTAAAGTTGAGCCCATATGACAGCTTGAATTATACGCCAACATTGCGTGCAGCTTGGACTCCTATCACGCCATTAGCTGGAACAGAAAGGGAGATTGGGTTACAGGACTATTTACGTATTATATGCCGTTCAAAAGGACCGCTGATATGCCATGGTATTTAGAGGTAGAGAAATGTGCTCGTGGATGAATTTATATAGTGTTAAGAACGTTCTTTGTGATGTATGAATGAGGTGATGAGGATAGAGAGCATAATTTGTTCACTCAGCAGAGGTTGAATATTCCACGGCAAAGACTTCACGATGCTGTCCAAAGCAGGGGGTTCTGGCAGGTAACTTCGTTAGCCATAGAGTCGTGTTTTCTATGTGTAAAATACAGATAAGAATCCTTACCACCTTCTTCAATTTCTTCGCAACGAACTGATGATCTATTAGTATCCCTTCTTATAACTGCAATGAATTTCTTACAGGAAATTCAAAATTCCAACTTATATGCACGACGGGTCGTCTGATCAGCAACTCATAGTGAAATCTTCAAATACGAGATAACCTTTCAAGCTTCCGACTGCCTTTCTAACACCAAAATACTCCTATTTATTTACAAAAAATGTATATGTAAATGTACAGGCCATCAACAAAGTGCGGGCGTAGTCTGAAGAGCTGCTTAAAAGCAACTACCACCGAATACCGATTTTATTTAATTAAAGCAAAGAGCAATTATCTGCCACAAAGCGTCAAAAGTAGCATTAAAACTAAAAATAAAAAAATCTAGTGCTTCCCCACTCTGCTCCTCTTACCCATACAACTGTAACTATTTTTGAAAGTGAATATGACCAACAAGTGCTGGATGTTCTCCAGGTGCCTTTTTGCACTCACAAATATTTGTTGTTTGTATAACATGAATGAGAGCATGGGTATTCATTTAATTTTACTAAAGTTGTTGTTGTTGTTGCTGCGCTGCGCTTAATTAGTGCTGCACTTGAATTCAACTTGCCAAATAAGCGCAGATAAGTGGATACGGTTAGTCGAAAATGGGGTCAGTTGAGTTGTGTTTTAAAAGTCCTAGTAGAGTGCATAGAAAATGAAAAAAAAAATGATAAAAAATAAGAAACTATGAAGTGTCAATTAAATGAGGTTAGTGCAAACTGCAACTGTGAAAGAGAGAGGGAGAGAGAGAGAGAAAGAGAGAGTTGTTTTTTCATAAGCCTCCTTGAGTGGTTCAAATTCAAATAATTAAAATATATTTTTTCAACCCTTTGTTTGAGTTGGCGACATCTTAAGCCAAATGAGCAAACGAGGGAGCTTTAGTGTAGTCACAAGTGGTTCAGTTGGAGACTTGTGCCAAATTTCTTTGTTTTTTCTACCCTTAGGTATAACAAGCAACCCTCGAACAATACACGGAAACCAAAACATGAGGAGGCGGTGACACTGGACAGCCTTTTTATAGGTAATTCTCAATGGCTTTATGTTGATCAACTTCGCCGGAGTGCGAATTGTATATATGTACCACCATAAGCAATTAAAAACCTTCTTCGAGGTGAAGTCCTGTATGTACGAGTTCCACTGTCTTCTTACAGCCCGAATACTAGTCACTAGTTAGGTAGTTAGAGCATATGCAGTGGGTGGCCCTAATCAGTGCCAGTGGAGTCACTAAGAACCCTCTCAACACAGCCTCTGCTAAAAGTCATGTATCGCTGGTGAAGCCGCCACTGCTGAATTTGCGGTAGAGCTTAGAGAAACTGGGTTACTGTTGCCTTCAAACCCTGCATATGTGAGGCTTTTATAGGCTCTGAAATCATCTCATAATATAAAGCTTATTGAGTCACTGGAGGAGATTTCGCAAGGCGCGGCAAGTTTTGTGGGTTCAGACTACATGACTATTGTAGCGATTTTCCACCTGAAGTAGCAGCAATCAAGGAAGTGGTAGCTCTACTGCATGGTAATTCATAATCATTAAGGATGTCAGCACTTACTTTGTCCATCAGGCGGATATGTTGACTGTGAAAGCACCTCTAATGCGATTAAGACTAGCTTAAGAATACCTCACCTCTCTCTCTCTCTCTCTATAGCGTCGAGCTCTTTCGATAAAGTTTATTTGAGCGCCGGTACCCGCAACACCGATAAGCTTGCTATAACGGGCATTTTTGAGTCCATCTCACTGGGCAGTAGACGAGTGGGTTCTCTTTCAGCCACATGTGCTATATTTCGCTTCATATATTTTGCGCTTTGTAACCGCTGAAGCGATTTTTGGCCAAGATCCTCCCCTAATTTGTGGTTTTGCGTCTTGATGTCTTTACCAAAAAAGTGGAGGGACGTACAGTTTATTCTGAGCCACCTCCGAACGGCCGATGGATCCGTATGAGAGCTAACCACTCGGCTATCGCGGCCAACTTTAACCCAGTGCTCAGACAAATACCATAACGTAGGTGATGTTAAGATGATTTTGGCCTGATCTCGACCTTGGAGGGTTGGGGATTGGCTAGCACTCACTGAAGCAGGAGCTGCATGGAGGATAGCGAGGGAATCGTCTCCGAATCTTCTTTCTGCCGGCTTCTGAGAGTTCATCTTAATCTGATGAACACGTTAGGAGAGTTCATCTCAAAGAGTGGCTCAAAACGGAATTCGCAAGTATAGGTGGTCATAAGAGCACTGGCCATTCTCTGGAGGAAAAATAGTCAGCAGTTGCTTGGAGAAGCTTAACGTACACATTTTAAGCGAGTACAAACTCACCTCTGAGTAATTTAAAATGGATAAAAAATGGTTAGAGAACCCTTTACTTCCCCTTATTACACTGGCAAGTTCACTAAATAATAGATTTGCTTTTAAAGGGGTTAACCAAGAACACCCAACAGCCAACTCTCTCTCTCTTTCTCTCTCTCTCTCTCTCTCTGGGGACTAATTTTATTAAAATTTCAAAAGCAACAGGCATATTTCGTATAAATTTTCCACTAACCAAAAACAAGCAATAAATTGCATTTAAACAAAGAATGAACGGAAATGAAACCAAAAATCAAAAAAAAAAAAAGCGTGTTGCAGAACCAAGCTGAGAAAAAAGATGCAGGACGGCATAGCTACAACTCACTAATTGTACAGAGCGTTTAAGGTAAAATATGCAAGAGCGCAGAGGTTGCCAAGCAACGAATAAAGAAGGCCAACAAAGCGTAGGTGAGAGAAGGAGTGGGCAAACTTTCGATACACACAGCAGTGCGAGGGAGAGAGGAGTATGTAGCATGCGACAGCAGCAAAGCCAGATAGACAAGGCAAGGCAAGACAAGATAGACAGGCAGACAGGTAGACAGCCAGACGAAGAGCAAAGTAGAAGAGACACAGTGTGTGACAGGCGAACAAATGAGAGTTATAGACAGATAAAATACATATGTATGTACATACAAGTGCTCACATTTGTGATATCTTTATTATGTACATATATACGCACACTTGTATGCATTGAAATTATTACCGAATGCCAAAAAAAAAATACGCAATGGGTTAATGGCAGTCACATAAACTCATGCTTCCCCTACAGCGTACGGCGAGCAGTAGCTCGTCTACTCTACGTGCTTGCACATAAAATTTTCTCTGCTCTCACCGCCCCACCCCCATTTTAACGCTCCCTTTTTCCTATATTTCTCGTTATTTTATGAATGCCTTGGACGGTTGAATGGTTGGCTGGCTGGTTGGCTGGCCATTTCTTTTAATTTCAAATATTTCAGGTATGCAAAGCAGTCGGAATGTTGGGAGAAGCAAAAAAAGACAACGAAAAAGGCAAAAGAAAAAACAGAAAATGCGACAAAAGTGCCTTTGAAGTTATGCATTTTTAGCTGACCTTAAGTCTGTCTGTGCGTCTATCTGTCTATCTATCTGTTTCTGTGCGTCTCCTTTTTTTTGCGTTTGCAATATTTTGCATAGAAATTATGAGACGCTTGGGCGGGTTCGCTTTGTGTTGCTGAGATTCAATAATTTGTTTCTTAAAGGGAAAAAAAGAAAAAAGAAAAAAGAAAAAAGAAAAAAAAGGAACAAAATAAGAAAAAAATTTAGTAAAAGCGCAAAAAGGATGTGAAGAAGAGTGAAGAAGAGACTACAGCGTGCTACAAATTCAAAGGGAGACACATCACGTGCGCTACTGGCTGCAGTGTCGCCAAAGCCAATCATAATGATTATTCGAGTGTAAAAGTGAATTAAGAATGAAGAAAAGAAGAAGAGAGAGAATTGGAGAGGAATATTCGTGATTTATGTTCAATTATCTATATTAAATTAAAAATTATTATTTTCTTATTATTTATATCAACTAAGTCATTGTGGAAGGCAAAATTTATGCCTCTACAAAATTAAGATGACTTCTCAAGGCAGAAAGATTCGGTTAGGTTAAAGTAGCTGTTAGTGCAGTGGTATCGATAACATTTAAGCTAGAATAAGGATCACAACAATACATGAAATTCTGACCTCCAAAGACTACGCCATCCAACCACTTTTATTCTTTGGTGAACCATATTATTGCCTCGATGTCAGCCACCTTGGTAAGACTAACTTCACAAATATTTCTAAAATAATCGAATAATGCTCATGATGAGCTTGGTGCTTAGAATATGTGTGACCATCCACCTCCCAATTCCTAATTTTGTCTTGTCTCGGCTTGTCTTCCTATCAGACATTGACCTAGCACAAATTCTTTTAGGTTTTCTTAGGGTCCGAATTTGTGTGATTCCATCTTAGCCCGGTACAAATTGTGAGAGAGCAAGAAACAGAGTGATTGTTATCCTCAGTCTTTGAAATCAGTGAAATATGACCGAAATAAGCCTTCAGACAGGGAAGGGAAATGAAGAAAATTAAAAAGAGAAAGAGAAGAAGAGATACAGCGAAAAAACGAGAGAGGGGTTGGAACATGGAAAAATAGAAAGAGAAAAGAGACTTTGAAGAAGATACAGAGAGATAAAAAGCGCGAGGGTGACAGTGAAGATGATTTATATGAAAGGAGAGTGCCAGTGAGCGAAAGATAAAGACGGAAGTTGCTCGGCAGTTCTACTTCAGGACTTTAGCACCATTCGCTTAACATACTCAATCTAATCTTGCTTAGTTCTGTGGTTTAATAGACCTATGGCGCCTAATACGTGAGAAGACACTTCAAAGACCAACTCCAAATTCCCGAAGGAAAATCATTTTATTTACAGTCTAAGCAACCAAAAACGAATCATTCAGTTCAAACCCTCGTCCAAGGAATCGTCCAAACGTTTAAGCTCTAAGTATTCACTTATTTATAAAAAAGTGAAATTCTTAACTTCGCTTCCTCAAATTATGAGCGTTGACAGAAGGCTCTGCAATATTTTGGATCCCAGGAAGCCCTAACCTTGTACTTAAAGCCACTAAGAGATCGATCTTTCTATAGCAGAGAGATCTATGGTTAGTGATGATAGGATTTCTCCAACAATCTCATGGCAGTTGGGTAGTGAAGAGAAAGGTACTGAATTTACATTACTGGTCTCTCTCTCAAAGTACTTCCTCAATAGCGAGCAGATTTTGATAGTTTTAGAGACAGCTTCCGACTATTGGCATCACTAGTAAGTGACCAATTCCCCTTTTTTCCTCTCAAGCTTTCTTTCCTTGAAGGAGTATACCGCTCACTGCGCGCGGAGCGACAGATGCAAAAAAAAGACAATTTGAGAGCAATAATAATAGAAAATCGTCGACTAAATTGATATTAAAAAAAAATATTATCTTCTGCCACACCTTTTCACTGCGCCTTCCCACACTCAATACACTCTCGCAACAATTACATTACAAAAACACACAGTTTCCCAGCCAATCCAGCGCTGCGCTAAAACTTTGCCGTGCAACTTTTCATTAGTTTAAGCGTTTCTGTAATCAGTTGCTGCATTCACACACTACATTATTTCCTTTGCCTACATGCGGGCGCAAAATGTAAAATTTTCAAACAACGCGCAGCAATTCAGCAATTCACATGCCATTGATTTCCACTGCCAAAAAGTCGATAATAATTCACGCGAAATCAGTGCCAACAAATGAACAAAAGTACACGCTCATTGCTTATGTATGTATGTGTGTATGGATGTATGCAACTATGATAATTGCCGCATGAAGAGAATTATACGCCAAAATGTATGCTACACTCGCTGTTGCTCATCGTATGCGCCGTGAGGGCGCTGTGTGCAATTTTTCTTCATTTCTCAAGTTGAACGGGGAAATAAAGCAAAACTAGGAGTTCGAATAGCTCAATTTGTGCAGACATATATATGTACATACATATACCCACCCATACATACATATGCCTAAACAAAATATGGCACGAAAAAGTTTTCCAGCTACTATAAGCTTGGAGTATCGATAGAGTCATAATGAGATGCGAAATGGTAACATCGAAAAGTTTTTTTTTTTACAACTTTTCGGTCATATCATGATATAGTTATATATATCATTGGTAATAAATGGCGGAAGAAAAGTTTGTTTATTTTGTTAACGAAAGTGAGAGACAGACACGAGGCGAGTAGAAGAGGAGTTAGAGTTGCAGAACGAGCTAATAGCGGTAGAAGAATGTACAGGAAGTGCGAGTGAGTGCGCCAGTTGTGGAGTAGCAGCTATAATGGCAGAGAGACAGAGCGCAAAAAACTTTTCACCAACTGTGCTGTTGTTGTTGTTGCCATGCAAAAGTTCGCTGCGAAAATCGCATAATTTTCACAGTTGCCCTTTGCTCCCCCCTAAAAATGGGAGCAAATGGCGAAGTAAACGCGAAAAGTGATTTGCTGATATTGGAAAAAAAGGAATTTCGAAAAAAAAAAATTATAAAAAAATAATAAAAAATACAAAAATATTACATATGCACACACTCATATAAGCATACATTTACATATTACTGCTGCCACCACTGAAGAGAAGTTGCGCTTTGCTGTCGCTAGCAAATTTTGTTGGACAGTCATTTGGCGAAATATTAAAAAAGTTACTTTTCTAATGCGCAGCAAGCATGTGCCATGCAGCTGAGTGTATATGTTGCTTGTGGGTGTGTGTGTATGTGCTTGTGAAAATATCAGCAAAGTTTGCATATTTAAATAGAGTATTATTTGTCCGCATTTGTGTGCTGCTGAAAGTTAGTTCACTTCTACTGGCTGGAATGAAAATGTTGGGGAAATATATTTGTTTTGGAAAATTTAAATAAAAAAATTAAAAAAAAAATTTAAAAAAAAAAATATGAAAAGGAAATTTTAAACACATATAAATTAAAAAAAAAAAAATAATTTAGAAAAATAAAATTGAAATATAAATGAACTAATTTGTAATATAGCTGCTCTCTAATATGGAATTTAAAATTCATAAAATAATTATCAAAAAAAAAAAAAAAAATTAAAAAAAAATTAAAAAAAAAAATTAAATGAAAAAGTTATAAATGTCATTCTTTGAAGTGTCTTAGCAACGAAACGTAAAAGCTTTTGCCATGAGTTATGTTTGTTTGCTTTTTTTTATAAATTTATTTATTTATTTTATTATTTTTTAGTTTTAGTTTTCTGCAATAAAATATTTGCTTTCGCATAAAGTTTTCAAAGCTAAGCTAAACATATTACAAATTATGTAGTTTGTTATGTCAAAGTGCAAAGTTTTGCATACCAAAAAATACAAAAAAAAATTAAAAAATAAAAATTAAATAAAAATTAAAAAAAAATTAAAAAAAATTTAAAATTTTCAAAGTATCAAATAAATTATGCATACGAGTTCTGTTCAAAGGAAAAGGTGAATTTTAATTTTTTTTTTTTTTTTTTTTTTTTTTTGTGAAAAGTACTTATTTATTTTTATTTAAAAATATCAATTTTTCTCCCCTTCAAAGTAGTCCCTCTCGGTTATAATATACTTGTGTCCCAAACGCTTTTTCCAATTCTCGAAGCAGCACTTCTGAAATGCGCTTTTCGTTATGGCCATCAACAGCTCGTTCCTCGATTCTGACTTGATCTTATCAATTGTGGCAAAACGCTTTCCTTTTAGATTGGTTTCTTTAGTTATTGGCCAGATCAGGTTAATACGGTGCTTGAGGCATGATTACGGTTTTGTTTTTTGGCCACAAAAAAAAATCACGAATAAGCATTGATGTGTGGTGAACTGGTGCATTATCGTGATGAAGAATCCAAGAATTGATTTTTCACAATTCGATCGTTTGACCCGCATTGCTTCACGCAAATGTTGCATAACTTCCTTCCTTGTAGTATTCTTATTATTAACCGTACCAGCCTTGTTGGCAGCAAATCATGATGCACCACACCATTGTAATCCATGAAATTAGTGAGAAAAACCTTTACCTTTTCCTTTGAACAGACCTCGTACATATGTACGTAAAGTGTTATCCATTAAAAGGTCTCGAAAGTTCAGGGCTGTATTTTGACACCTGTCAAGCTTAGCTGTTAACCAAATATGTTTTTTTTCTAACTAAATTCAGGCATTTATAAAAATGGATCGCCAAATGGTGTTTCAAACGTGGCCACGTTTCGTGAAACTACTCCAGCAAACAGTAAATTTTTAAAGCAGTGAAAAAGGTGCGAGAGAGAGAGAGAGGGGGGTTAGAATAGAAAGAGAAAGGAGACTATGAAGAAGAGACAGAGAGAGAGAGAGGGCGACAGTGAGGTTGATATATATAACAGGAAAGCGCCAGTGGAGAGAGATACAGAGAGCGAACGGTAGCGATGAATTGAAAGTGAGCAAGAGAGAAAGACAGAAGTTGGTCAGCAGTTCTGCAACTGCTCCTGGACTTCTTGCTGGCTTCTTCTTCTTCAATACTTATCTCTGATTCGGTGGATACGTAAATAATAAAAATTATAGTATTTGGGACAATGAGAATCCTCAAATAATTGAAGAGGCCATTACACAAAAAAAAAAACGTAATATCTGTTACGGTCATTGGTCCGGAGGAGTAATTGGATTTTAACTCTTTGAAAACGGGAACGACGGGACTGTCTGGTTCCATATTTTATTACCAGAGAAATTTCGCGCCCGCGTAATCTCTCGTCTTTGCAATGTCAATTGGCCACCGATATCGTGCGATTCGACATCGTTGGAATTTTATTGGTTGGGCTACGCGAAAGACCGCGTTCATGCGGATAAACCTTGAACTCTTGAGCACTAGAGAACCAACATTTGTCAATTCTTGGCTGAGATGCCGTCCAATATGTGCCAACAAGTGGAGGAAAATTATCTCAAATAAATGAAAATTTGGTAAAAAAGTTTGCTAGGTGGTCTTTTGAATGGTGTAGTGCTTCACATGTAGTGAATGCCTGGTTCAAACTTTATACAAAAAAAAAAGGGATTTCATGAAAACAAATATTTTAAATGCATTTTATGTGCTTTTATTTTGGAAACCGCAAAATATTTAACCCTGTATACATATATGGAGATAGAAAATAAAAAACATTTATTTTTTTGCTATTTTCACAAATAAGTTTTCATGAAAAAATATAATTTTCAAGCAGAAAATAATATAAAATGACCAAGTCTTCAATTACCAATACATAAAGCTCACAGTGTAAGTGTAAGAGAAGCCTGCACAGGGTCATCGACCTTTATACTTATTTATACATAAATATATTTTTATTATATTTTTTATTATTTATTATATTAATATTTTTGCTAATTTAATGATTTTATTCTGGTCTTTATTAATTTTTTTTTAATATTAAATTTTTTGCTCTTTAATTTTTTTTTCTATATTTTTTTATATAGGGTGTTTTTTATAGAGGTATAGAACTTCAGGTTGGTATTACTTTTCAAGATGGCGACCGATTTAACAGCTGTCAAGTGATTTATTCTCAGTTTGGTTTGGCAATTCATCATGAATAGACTCACGCCTGAACAACGCTTGCAAATAGTGCAATTTTATTTCGAAAATAATGGTTCTGTGGGGAAAAGGTATCGCGCACCACGTCCATTTTATCGATCCTTAGCGATGAAGCGCACTTCTGGTTGAATGGCTACGACAACAAACAAAACTGCCGCATTTGGAGTGAAGGTAATCCTCAAGTGTATGTTGAAACACCGTTACATCCAGAAAAACTGCCTGTTTGATGCGCTCTATGGTTATTGCCGATATATGGCCACAAATGTTGGAAAAAGTCATCGAAAATTGGACGTCCAGATTGGACTACATCCGCGCCAGCCGTGGCGATCATATGCCAGAAATCATATATATAATGTAATGCCACAAGATTATCATTCGGATAAATAAAATTCATGTCAATCGAATAATCCATCGTTGTTTTATTGCAACTTAAAGTTCTATACCTCTATAAAAAACACCCTTTACTTTGCGGCATCATTATGACTGCCTGCTGACAATTTATTTGCTTGAAATTGACTTATCAACACATTTTTGTTATTCTTCTTTCTTCAGTTATTTTCTTTTACTTTTATGTGTATGTACTCGCAGCACAAGAATGCATACAGCAATAGCAACCAGCTTATTAAGCTGCCTTTGCATGAAGACTTCTCGCAATTTATTATCGTTTATTGCCAATAAAAATGAAAATTTCGAGTGAATTTTCAATAATAGCAGGGAAATGGGAATATATGAATATACAAATATACAATGAAATAAAAATATATATACAATTGTGAGATGTGATGTAAAGTAGTGCAGAGAGTAAGACAGCGTTGCTCCGTTAATACATTACTGATCGCATTACAGAGCACATTACAGTTCACATTACACTTAGCCTACCATGAATGCATGCTCTACGAAACTTATGTGTCGAGCGCGCCTTTGCTAGCTTTTCTTGTATAAAATGAATAAAAACAATTTTCTTCTTCTTCTTAAAACCTGTATAGGAGTAGCTCACATTACCACTGGCATTAATTTTTTCTAACTCGAAAAAATACCGAATTTCCTGATGGGTATTAATACATATACAAGTATATATACGTATAAATATATATGTTTAGTTAAATTGAAAAGAAAATTATTTGGTTTTTTGGGCACACAATAGCCAATTAGAACTCTTCAATTGCATAGTAAATATTTTTTTTTTTTTGTCATTGAGACACATAAAAGGCATAAGAAGATGAGAGAGTAATTGCAAAAAAAAGGTAGAAAATAAAGAGAAATCAAAATAAGACGCAAATGAAATACAAAATGAAAAATAAAGCATTTAGAACAAGTGATTAAATTGTATTATTATAATATTAAAATTTAATTTGAAATGAAGATACAACAAAATCAGCAAATGAGTAAGAATTATATAACGGGTGATCCACTTCGAGGTTCAATACTTTTTTAAAGAAAAAAAAAAAACAGAAAAATCAAATTTAATGGATAATGTTTATCACCATTCAAAAGAACATTCTTTGGAATTTCTTTTTGTAGGAATATCCCTATCAAATATTGGCCGCCGCTACGTTTCAGATGCTCCATTCGTTTAATCCAGTTTTTGATGACTCCTTCGAGCATTTCGACTGGTAACTGTCGTATGACACGCATGATATTTTGCTCCAAGGCCTGAGTCAAAGCGGAATTGTACGCATAGACTTTAGACTTTACATATCCGCGCAGGAAAAATTCTAACGATGTGATATCACACAATCTTGGCGGCCAATCGATCGGCCCAAAACCCTGAGATAATCGGCTTACCGAAGTGTTCTCTCAATAGATCCCTGGATTGATGCGATGTATGGGAAACCATACATGTTGAAACCAAATGACACGTGGAGAGCACGAGCTTCAATTTTATTCATCAAATAGTCGGTTATCATGGCGCGATAATGGTCGCAATTGACGGTTATGTTCTCACCGGCATCAATTTTGAAGAAATATGAACCGTTGACTCCACCGGCCCTCAAACCACAAAAAACCGTTGTTTTTTCTAGATGAAATAACACCTCTTGAATCGCTTCAGGTTGCTCTTCGTCCCAAATACGGCAATTTTACTTGCTAACATACCCATAGAGCCAGAATTGAGTCTTATCGCTGAACCAAATTTGGCTCGAAAACGTTGGATCTTCTTGGAACATTTCCAAAAGCCCATAGAGCAAAGCGATGCCGCTTGGGAAGGTCGACAGGCTTAGGTTCTTGCACAAGCTGTATTTTGTACGCTCTCAATTTAAGATCTCGACGTAAAATGCGCCAACTCGTTCTATACGCCAGTCCGAGTTGCTGCGAACGGCGCCGAATCGACTCCCCACGGCCTTCGTGTACACTCTCGGCTACGGCCGCTATATTTTCTGCACTGCGTGCTGGATGTGGTCTATGCGGTCGTCGAATATTATCCAATAATGAATGCTGGGTCTCAAGATGGGTGATGGTGTTGCGAGTAGTACGCTCCGTAGGCCGATTATGTTGACCATAAGTTGAGCGAAGCGCGCGAAACACACTCTTTACATAAGGTGAATTTTCTTAATAAAGTTGAATGATTTGATGAAACATAGTTCAGGCGTAAGACTTGCCATGATAAAATCCCAAACAATATTGAAAAAGAAAAATTATATGAGAGCTGGACGCGACTCGCGCGTGATCTGTCAAAAAAAGGCTATTGAAAAAAGTACCTCTATTTGGATCACGTTTTAAAATAGCTGGACAGGCAGACCGACTGACAGGCGAACAGACGAACAGACGCACAGACGGGCATGACTAAATCGACTTAGCTCATCTGATGCTGATCCGATCGGCGTAACCTTTGGTAGATAGTACCATACTTCAGACCAATGTTGATATACCAGTGCTAAACAAATTAGTTCGAAGAACTGCTCAACACTTTCTACACACACACACATGTTTTTTTATTTTTGTGCTCTTGTATGTATGTATACAAAATATGTCACCGCATGAAATGTGCCACATTTTTCTTTAGCTGTCAAATTGGCATAGTCAACGTGCCAAATGCCAAATGCAAGTGTCAGCGCGCGGCATTTGTTCTAAAATATACATACATACATACATACATACATACATAGATATAAATGTATATTACTGTAAATCGCCACCCTGCTCTCTCGAGCCTGGTTCACTCATTCACTTGCCGAGGCGAGTTTTTATTTCTCATTCACTGCCAGCTTTGCCACTTTTGCCAGCTGTCGTCTGTTGGTGCTATCCCTCTGTCGGTATGTATGTACGTATGTACAGCGCTGTCGCTCTATTACAATTGCAGAGGCGAAACGTGCCAAAATGACAAATTACCGAGTGTTAACTTTACGTTAATTTTGGCGCATATTTATGTACATGCACGTTTGTATGAATGTATGTATATATGAGTGTGTGTAGCGCGCTTTGAACTTTACGCCAAATGTCGCTCATACGCCCTGCCAGCCGACCATTGTTACATTTCATTCATTCATTCATTCGTTCGCTCATTCGCATCATTCACGCCATTAGCCCGCATTCATTGGTGCGATGCGCGTGTGACTGCATGTTTAGCTCTTTCTATGTGCGTGCATGTGTGTGTGACTTTGCGCTGTGTACGAGCCTAAGGCCTAAAAGTAGACTAGGCTACAGAAGGATAGGCATATGCATACATGCACATAGCTAACGGCTTCATGCCGCAACAGCTCATTGGTGTTAGTATTTTTCTACTTTTTTGTCGTCGTTGTTGTTCTTGTTGTTGTTATAGCAATGTTGTTTTTTTTGCGCTCTGTAGTGATGATTTACTGCCTTTAGATAGATTTGTATTGTGCATTTGAGATCAACGCGAAATTTATTCTTTATTGTTTTTTGACAGAGATGAAATTTTTGGTGACAAATGGCGACTCTCTGACGTTGGATACTTTTTCTTGTTTTTGTAATTGTTTGACCTACATTTTTTTTTTTTTTTTTTTGGAGCGACCTGAAAATTTATTGCTTTAATTTAGCAGTGTTGAGGAGGCAATAACGCATGGACTGGTGCTCAGATAGTTTTGCCGGGATTAAGGTAAGCCTACTCTCAGGGAACTTAAGAGAGTGAAGTACTGCTTTCTTCTATCAAATTTCCAAAAACTTAGAGATACAACGCTGAGTACTTTCTCAGCTTTTACCTTTGTAGTCTGTCGTATTCTGCTTCGTCGAGCTTTGATCAAAATTATTAGCGAACGCGTTAAGTAGTTTCAAAAACGGAAGTACCGAAGAGCTGTCCAGTTGTCCAAGCCACATTCTTCTGCACTTCTTTTGGTGTAGAAAAACTAAGCTAAAACACCGCGAAAGCATACCTTGGTGCGGAATTACTACCTTTTTTTTGTTCCAGAGGAAGTGTGGAAGTACAAAAAGGTGGGTCTCGAGCATACCAAGCGAACTATGCTGCACCGATTTGTACGCCGGGGACTAGCGAGATGCAGTTGAAGAAGCCCCAGACTTATCAGAACACCGCCCTTCGGACCCTTTTGGGAAACCTTCTAAGTAATATCTGCTTATAGGAAGCTGAACCACCACCTAGACATATCAGGAAGGGAGTACTTGACTACAGGGAAGCCGTACAGCAATACAGTTAAGACCCGCTGGAAAGGACGGCGTACAGACAGGCCATAAACATCATTCACAGTGAGTCGGTTAACACCTTTGTGAACTCTCTTTCCGTGAATGGTGTTATCGGAGTCTAATCACCACCCATAGCAGAACAAAAGCTCGAGCTGCCTCAAGAGATGTGGGTAACCTTGGCACAATTAAGATCTATCCAGACTCGCCACAGACATACCCAACACATGTCCTGTGTGCAACGAGTCCCCACAAGACAGTAACCACCTCTTTGCATGCCTACTTAACCCGACTCATCTAACACCCTTCTCCCTCCAATTCGAACTCGTTGAAACAGCACGCTTTCTGGGCCTCCCGTTAGATGACCTCGATGACTAAGACTAGACTTGCCTGACTCTAGACGGGATTGGCACAGCCGCTACAAAAACAACTACAACAACAGGATCGCCGTTCTGACTCTAAAGCTTTTATGAGCAACTGTATGCTCTTAGAATCCTTTATGTGTATCCTTTAGTCGTCGCCAAATATTTACCGCTGTAATTCTGCTCAGGCTTATGAAATATTTCAACTAAAATTGTTTCGGAAAATTTAGCGAACTCAGTAAATAAAAAAAGAGTTAAAAAATTTTCAACTTCCATCCATAATTTCTAATCTTCTGCAAAAGAATTAAATTTTTTTTTTTTCAAATATTTCTTTCCACTCACCTCTGTCCATCCACCGCGAATTGCTCATTCTGCAAATACAATTTGATATACGGCTGTCGCGTGTGCAATTTATAACGACAATTTAATGCACGCGGATACAGGCCAGGATATGCGGGCGATTGCACATAACATGTTTGCAATCTACAATCACGATACTCGCGTTCACAATAAGAGCTGAAAGAGAGAGAGAGAGAGAGAGAGAGCGATGTGGAGTGAGTATAAATATCAGCATACGATATATATATATATATACATATTTCATAATATATAACAGTAAATGATGTGTTAGAGAGAAATATTAAAAAAAAAATTATTTAAAATTCATTCAAATAAAAGTAAATGGAAAAATCGTTGATAAGAAAAGAATTTGCAGAAATTGCGCAAAAGGTGTACGCGCAGCGCAGCACAGAGAAAAATAGAAAAAAATAATTATGAAAAAAAAACCTCCGTTAAAAGTGTGTGGCGGCGCGAAATGATTTAAAGCGTTCGAGATAATGCGATAATGGTATGCAAGGCGACGTTCTATGAAAGACAGAAAGTAAAAAAAAAGAGTAAAACCGTCGTCGGATAAAGCGATTAAGGTAAGTAGAAAAGTGTTGCATACATTTAGGCGTACGCGCGTTTGCTTTGCAGTTTCCGCTTACTCTTTACACACAGCGTGCACTTAATGTGCTTGCAGAGAACATGGAAAAGCAATTCCACTTCAAATATTTAGCTCGTTGGAAATATTTTTGATTTATTTTTATTTTTATTTGCTTTTTATGAAATTTTATTTTTTAAGGGTAGAAAAAATATTAGAATTAGATAAAGATTTATGAAGTATTCGAACAAATTATTGACACCAATTTCTAACCAATTTCTAACCAATTTCAAAAATTAATTTCTAAAAAAATTGATATCTTTTCAATATTATATTTGAATTTTTTTTTTTTTTTTTTTTGGAATTTCAATCTATAATAATTTATTTATACTATATATTGGAAGTAAAGATTATTTCGGTCCGTTCTCAAAAAATAACTCCCTTCGAATGCTTCTGAAGTTTATGTCAAACCTGCGTCTACCGATTGGTCACGCAGAGAGTGATTTGGACTCTTCAAAAGTGGTAATTTTAACATCGAAGACGAAGAGCGTCTTGACCAGCCGAAAAATTCAAAGATGAGGAATTGAAGGCTTCCCTGGATAAATGTCCGTGCCAAAAGAAAACTGAATTCGCAAAATAGTTGGGAGTGACTCAGCAAAAAATATGCTTTCGGTCTAAGTAATTTCGATTTATTGTAAAGCAAGAAATTGCGTTCTATACGAGTTGAAGCCGAGAGATGCCGAAAGGTGATTTTTCGCCTTTCAGTTCTTGAATGCCATGAAAGGAAGGCATTTTTGTACCGGATCGTGACTGGCGATGAAAAGTGAATATATTGCGATAATCCCAGTAAGCAAATATACTATGTCAAGACTGGTGAACCCGTTCCACCATCGTCTACTGGGACGCCAAAGAAAAACATATACGGTTCAAAGGTCATTCACTGCATATGGTGAGACCAGGCGGCTGAAACCATTGATGGAAAACGTTATCGACTACAACTAATGCGTTTAAGTCGAGCCTTTTCCGAAAAACATCAACAGCCGTAAGGCACTACAAAGTGATTTTGCCACATGACACGTGGCCTCAAGTGACTTTAACGGTTAAAAACTATCTGAAAGCGCTGAAAGTAGAGTTTTTACCCCACCCGATGTATTCTCTAGACCTTGCTGCTCTTGATTATTGGCTTTTTCGATCGATTCAAAACGATTTGGGGGGTTGCCGATTCGGGTCTATTGAAGAAATCGAAGAATGACTGAATGAGTAGATCGAGGAAAGAGAGGACTAAGTTTTCAGTTATGGTACGCGAAAATTATCAGAGAGATGGAGAAAAGTAGACGGACAATATTTAGAATGATGTTTTTTTTACATTTTTATCAATGAAAAATAATTTTTTGAACACAAAAAATGGAACAAATTTTCAACAAATTTAACAAAATTCGTTCAAAAATATAAATATAATATAAAGATATTTAAATTTCGATCCATGCGCCACCTATCGGCAAAATAGGTTATGTCCTTACTATAAAAAATACGAAATAAGGTGAAATATGCGTTGAGATTTTTCGTAGCACCTTCGTAAATGTGAAACCATGAACTAAACTGTACAAAGCAAACTCAACATGGAGCTCTGCCCCAAGCAGATTGGAGATTGTACGGTGTATCATCCGAGTGACCAGACTTCAGCAAAATTTTTAGGAGCTGCGAAGGTGTTGAGTATGTATGAATGAGTGCTCAGCATCACTTAGAACTATATTTTAAAATTTTAAACTCAAATTTTTATATTTACGACGCTAAGGTAAGCGAAAAATGATATTTACTAGGTACATGGAAAACGAGCAGCATTGTGTGATCAGTATGTAATCACGATGTCATCGTCACTTAAACGAGCTCATTATTCTCTCATCTTAATGCATACCCATCTTTTTTTTTCTTTTTTTTGACACGTCGACACGGCGTACAACAACAGCATGCCATTCGTTTCTTCACCTCGTCATCTGGAGATACCGAGCGAAGCCAGACTCTTCTCCACCTGAATTTTCCAGCGGAGACGAGGTTTTGTTCATGTTTTGCTACTCTGGGGTATTACCATCCATTTGGACGATTAATTCTCTGAACTATGTCAAAGCCGTCGTACATCTCCTGCAGCTCAGCGTGCTAACGTTTCGATTGAATATCTCATTAGAGCTTAATTGGTCACCGAGTTAGAGCGACTTGACACCGTTGGGCTCTTTTTACGTGGGGTTAAGTGAAGGATCGTGTTTATGAGGATAAAGTTTTAAACTTTTGAGCACTTGAAAACGAATATTCGTCAGAGTATGACTGAGATACCGCCTAATATGTGCAAAAAAGTGCTCGAAAATTACCTCAAACGGATCGAAATTTAATAAAAAGTTTATGAGGAGTTCTTTTGAATGTTGTAGTATTTCACATATAATGCCAAGGTTGAAACTTTTTAATAAGATAGGAATTTGATGGAAAAAATGATTTTCAATGAATTTTATTTAAGTTTATTCTGTAAACCGCAAAATGGACAACCCTTTAATGATAGTCACAATAAGACCAATAAAAAAATTTAAAAAAATTTAAATTTAATTTTTTGAGATTTAATGATTTTTCCTTTGATGGCATACGCCGAAGCATATGCATATATATGGGCATTTGTTCAAACAATGGAAATATTTATTTAAAAAAAATCCATTCAAAAGTATTTTTGTCAACACTTATACTCAGCTTCTTCGCCCATTGACAATTCTATTTATTTTCGGTCAAATAAATCAACACTGAATAGTAAAGAAAATTTCATAAATTGATTTGTCAGAAATCAGAGTGAGCAATTGTTAATTGCTGTGTAGCAGACGTAGTATGAAACAATTGAGAGAAAATTAAAATGAAATAAAAGAAAATATATACATATGTAGGAAGTGTAAGAAAATAAAGAAAATTTTTATATAAAATTTTGAAAATGAAAATTTTTACGCTTGCTTCAAAAGCATATCAAATTTAAAGTGATTTATTTCCGAAATTTATATCCACAATACTTCGACATGCATGTGTTAGCCAGAACAATGGTATTCTGCATAGAAGCTATGGTTTATGCTTTGCTGTAATTCAATAAAACAATTTGAGCGTATGCGTACAAAAAAAAATTTTTATTTTTGATTTTAATTTGAATTTTTATATATATGTATATGTAGAAAAATATTTATTATTTTAAAATTTTTTTTTATTTTATTTTTTTTTTTGGTTAATAAAAAGTGAATTTTTCTATCTTGCATTGAGTGCTGCTAAAAAATTTTTAGAAAATATGCCACTGAAACTAAGAAAAATTTAATTTAAATATTTTTTAATATATTTTAAAATATTTTAAATTAATTTACACTTTTTTTTATCCGACACAAAACAATAAAAAAATGTTTTCTCACTACAAACACTGTCCGCTGTCACGGGCCAACGTGACACGTGAAGCGTGGACTTTTTCCGTTAATAGAAATAAAAGCCTAAATGTATTACAATATAAAAACAAAAGCAAAAGCACATAAAAAAAGATATGTAAATACAAAATTTCACAACTTTTCTTTTTCACAACTTCGATTTGTTTACTTTTCCATGTCGGAAAATTGTCGGAAAAGTAGTGATTAGTTTGTGCAAACAAAAAATTGATATTTTTGCCTTCAGGCTCAACACATAAAGAAAATTCATATTTAATATCCTTTATTATGGCAATGTAGGAAGCACACACACACACAAACATAAATATAACTAAAATATGACATATACACACATATATATTCTTCTTCTTCTTCTGCTTCTTCTTCTGCTTCCTCTTCTTCTCATTTAAAGCTGTATTTCCGACGAAAGTCGTTGCTTTCATTGCTCAAAGGCATTCATTGGAAATGAGTATTGAAAATGAGTGAAATAAGTTTGTGTCGTTTTTGTTGTTGTCACCACTACTATTGTATAGACTCACACATATACGTATGTGCATAAAATCGATATAAATATTGAGATAAGCATTAACTGTTTGAAAAGTAAATTCATTGTTGCTTATCAATTCAGCATTGGTAATTGAATTTTATTTGATTTGCCGAGCATTTATTTATGCATGTGTGTATGTTCAAAAAATGCTTTTATTATTAAAAAATCATTCAAATTATTGTTCGTCGGAAACGACTATTTTTTCCCATCTCTCTGGTAATTTTCGAATACTATCTCTAAAAAAAATTAGTTATCTAATGGTTGAACCTTTTTTCAATTTTCTCATAAGGCTCGAACCGGCGACCCTACAAATCGCATTTGCATCCGTCGAAAAAGCTAGTACTTGGAAGGAGTAAGGCCTGGAGTATACAGTGGATGGGGTAAGACCTACCATTTTAGCGTTTTCAGATAGTTTTTTACCTTTACAGCCACGCCGGGCAGAATGTTGTCATATTACAAAATCATCTTGTTATGCCTTCTGCTTGTTTCTGGCCATTTTTCACTCTACCTCAATGGGTGTAGTTGATAACGAGTGCACTTTTCGATGAGGCAAAAAACAATGTTGTTATTAGAACAGAACACCTGTCATATCGGTTTCCTTAAATGTTAAGAAGCCGCTGCGCAGCTGGTTGACATCATCACCGTACAAAAATTACAGTAGACGGAACAAGTACAGGACGAAAGAGAATAGATACTCGTGAAATATACTACAATGTCAATATAAAGGAGCAAAAATTTTGAGTTTAGCTTATGTTGGGGAAAGGGATTCCGTCACAGAGACTTGGCATTCACGCCGAATGATGAAGGTCTAACCGCAATCCTTACCGAAGCGAAATTTTTTTAACTTATCTCAAAGTTATGTCCCTTCACCAATGCAAGAGGATAACGGTGACCAAATGTGTTTTATAAGCGTTGTTATGAGCACTACTCGAAACCATGATGGAAAAGTAATTCTTAGAAAAAAAATTACTTAGAAGAGAATACTTAGCTATTTCGACGCCAGGTTGAGCAGAGAAGGCTTCCCTAGGCTAAGGCTGATCGACTTCGTCGCGGCTTGAAATATTGTTGTCTGAATGTGCATACGTTCCTAAAACCTAATATGGACTCGGTTCATGTGCAGCAACATCGAAAACTGCAATCCCAACACACATCTCTGAGAACACTCGCCAGCAACTCTGTGTAAAGGAACTGTGGCACGAAATTTCAATTTCCCTACATAATACCGCTTCAGAAACAATTGCTTTTCGACAATGTTGGAAAAATGTGAGGAATGCCTTGGTACAGTAGAGAGAAAAAAGCTCTCTACCTCGCAAACTCGCGTGCGACCGCGACACGTGTGTGGCAAAAAACTGAAAACTGGTCGAATGAAGGCAAGCATGGCAATTGGCACATGACAGTGCTCTGTCCAATTCATAAAAAGTGCGATCCCACTGTCTACGTCAATTATCATGACATAAGACTCCTCAAGATTTTTTTTAGCGTACTCAGGGAGTGGCTAAAGCTCACTGCCAGCAAACTGAGTAGATCTTATCAGTGTGGCTTCAGACCACATATAACCTGAACATGGTTCTTATGCAGAAACTAGTCGCATTCACATGCTAAGCAAGGATTTCTGCTTCGATTCTTATTATTATTATTTTTCAAACCGAGCAAAGAGCCCAGGGACACCGAGAGTGTTAATATTTAGAAATTATTTCCTTCAATAGACCAGAAATTCTCAAACCGCAAAGACATTCCTTCTACTTCCTTTCAATTTTTTTTTTGTTTTTTTTTTTTTGCTTAACTCCCTGCCGTCTTAGTTTCAGTTCCCTCCGACATCAATTCACTTCACCTCCTTGCTTCATCGGCTACAGCAATATTTTTAAAGCTGCTGCTGTTGTTGTTGTTAGCATCATGCTTTGCTGCGCATCGTCGCGCTTAGCAAAATATGATTACAACAGCAGCGGAAAGCACTTAAGTTACGCATAATAATAATAAAATTAAATTATTGCCTTGCGCTGTGCCAAGCAGAGTCGGTTAAAAGAGGCAAAAAAAAGAAGAAAATGTGAGGCATATAGAGATGCCGAAGGAAAAAAAGGTCACAGCAGGCTATAGAAGACACAATGGCAACAGTAGCAGTAGCAGCATTAGCAGCAGCGGCAGCAGCAGCAGCTAAGGTACTTCAGTGCATGCGAAATTGCCTTCCCACGGCGTATACGCAACATTTTTATGAGGAGACAGCAACCGCTGTTACAGCCGCTGTTGTTTAGCTAAACGCAAACGCAGGTGTTTTCTTAGCTACGCTCACTTTTTATTATTATTATTATTATTTGCTAAATTTTTTTATGTTATTGTTTTTCAAGCAGGCAAACAGACAAACAAACATACAAAGATATTGAGTTAAAGCAAATATAATTTCCATTGATTTCATTGTGTTTACTCTACTGAAAAGAGAGAGAGAGAGAGCGGCACTTCACAGTATGTATGTTTATATATTTTATATATGTATATATATATTTATATACTCACCCTTGCACCACTTCGCCACGTCGATTGGGATACAATTCCGGATGTTGGCCATAACGCAAATACACTTCCGTTTGTTGTTCAGCACGCGAATCAAATGTGAAATATGTCTGCAAAAAAAAAAAATATTGGAAAAACATAAATTGTATAGGCAAATGATATAGATGGCATTATGAGTGGAAAACAAATATAAATATGTATATATATGTATGTGCTTACACATACATTTTTGTAGCTACTGAGTAGTAAAACTTTATAGGGCATAGCTGTCATGGCTTTTTATTTTATTTCCATAAAGGGAAAAAAATTGTTATGACATAAGTAAATATATATGTATGTATGTATATATGTATGCTTCTAACGGGTGATTTCTTTCGAGGTTCCATGCTTTTTTAAAGAAACCCGCAGAAAATTCAAATTTAATGGGGCATATTTATTATCATTCGAAAGAGTATTCTTTGGCATTTATTTTTTGAAGATTATCTCTTTCAAATGTTGGCCGCGGCTACGTCTCAGTTGGTCTATCCATTGAGTTCAATTTTTGATGGCTTCTTCGAGCATTTCGACTGGTAAGTGGCGAATGGCTCGCGTGATGTTTTGCTCCAAGGCCTGAATCGAAGTGACTTGTGAATCGCATAGACTTCAGACGTTACAAATCCCGACAGAAAAAATTCGAACGGTGTGATATCACACGATTTTCGTGGCCAATCGACCGGCTCAAAACGTGAAATTATCTGCTCACCGATGTATTTTCTCAGCGAATCCATTGATTGATGCGATGTGTGGGCAGTGGCGTAGTCTTGTTGAAACCAAATGTCGCGGAGATCACTAGTATCAATTTCAGGCATGAAATAGTCGGTTATCTTGGCGCGATAACGATCGCCATTGACGTTTACGTTCCTGCCGGCATCATTTTTGAAGAAATATGGACCGATGATTCCACCGGCCTACAAACCACTCCAAACCGTTGTTTTTTCTGTATGAAATGGCAGCTCTTGAATCTCTTTAGGTTGCTCTTCGTCCCAAATACGGAAATTTTGTTGGCTTTTGAGCCAGAAATGTGCCTCCTCGCTGAACAAACTTTAGCTCGAAAACATCGGATCCTCAAAGAACTTTTCACAAGCCCATAGAGCGAAGCGATGTTGCTTGGGAAGATCGAGCGGCTTCAGTTATTGCACAAGCTGTATTTTGTACGCTTTCAATTTAAGATATCGACGTAAAATGACCGAAGTCGTTCCATACGTCAGTCCGAGTTGCTGTGAACGGTGCCGTATCGACTCTCCACAGTCTTCGTGTACACTCTCAGCTACGGCCGCTATATTTGCTTCAGTGTGTACAGGACGTCTGGTCTATTCGGTCGAAAATTATCCAAAAACGAATGGTGGTTCTCCAGATGGGTGATGGAATAGTACGCTCAGTAAGCCAATTATGTTAACCATAAGTTGAGTGAAGCGCACGAAACACATTCTTTACAGAACGTGAATTTTCGTAATAAAGTTGAATGATTTGAAAATTGTGTTCAGGCGTAAGTCTTTCCATGATGAAATACCAAACAATACTGAACAAAAATAACGTGACAGCTGGACACGACTCACGTGTGATCTGTCAAAAAAAAGGCTACTGGGAAAAGTACCTCTACTTTAACTGCACTACTTGCAGAGTACTATTATTTATATTTTCAAATTACACATAACTTCATTTAATTAAAGATTACAATTGCTTAAATTGGAAAAAATATGAAAGTGTTGAATTAAATTTACTTTCACAGCAACCAGTTTAGCCGGTATTCATTTTGTTTTTCATTATGTGTGATTTAATTTAGTGCTAATATGACATTCTCAGAAACATCATTCGTACTCATATATGTATTTTATGTGCATCAACTAACAACTAAACTATAATTATGCGCAACACACCTTTCTGTAGCGTTATACGACACACAGTTTCTTCGTGGAAAATACTAATAATAATAATGTTAGAACTTTATCAGTTGAATACTAGTTGGTAGTAAATTACCAATGTGACAAGTTAACTTACAAATAACTGATAAACATACTTATATATATATATATATACGAGTACATATATACAGTTATATTTACACTGGCAACTGCTAATGAAGTCAGCGCAAAGTGGCAATGATGATAGCTGGAATATTGGATGCTAAGCAAATGTAAACATATACTAGCATACATTAATATATAGTTATGTGCATGTGACTATGTACACATATACATGTGTGCATATGTATTTGTGAAGCTTCCAGCTAAGTTCGCCTGCAAGTAACAGAGTTTGTTGCGGCTTGGAGGCGACGTGTTGCGTTTAAGCTGCAGTTACGCTTGCGAAAGGTGTCAGTGTGTTTAGCTGCGCTAAAACTGTGAATATACAACATATATGTTTGTATGTATGCATGTATGTATATGTAAACATATACAATATTATCATATAATCAAGCATAGTTGCGTGCATGCCACATAACCTCTTTTGTTTATATTTTGTTTACATTTTGTACGAGTATGTATGCATGCATGCTTGTGTGTGTTAAGTGTAGGCGAATAGCACCACTATGCCACATTGCAAATGATGAGGGAGTGAAAATGTGGTGTTTTTGGCTTTATGTTTGCCATTATGTGTTTATATTGTATTCATATGCGGTCATAAGTGAATGCTCTAACGAATAAACCACACCAAGAGCCAAAAAAAATGCTTACAAAATCACATTTACACAAGCATTATACACACATACATACGAATATATCTATATCCACACACAAATGTGCTCGAAAGGAAGCATTGTCAGTCATATTAGTAATTATCCAGCTTTTCACGCTGCACTTTATATACTTCCACACATCCTTTTCAATTCATATAGTACAAAAAAAAAAGGTGAAGAGTAGTAAGGCAGCAGGTGGTGCGAGGATACAAAGCTTTAGTCGAATGGATGAAGTTGCTTTATTCTTGGCGAGCATAGTCAGCAGCAAAAGATGCACAAGATGTGTAGGAACATATTTATACACACGTATGTGCACGCATGTGTATGCGTTGTTGAATATATACTTGTAGTTTATTGCATTCATGCCAACTTCAATAATGTTGTTTATATACGCTTGCAAGTCGTTGGAAGTAAAACATTTGTTCGCCTTTCTTTTCACATAGTTTCCGGAATCCACCAACAGCAATAGGTATAGCAACGTTGCTTTAATGTCTTTTCTGCGTATTTTTTCATATAGTTTGTTTCTCTTTAATTTATTTAAAATTATTTATTTTAAGTTTAATTTTGTTAGATTTTTTAATTTCTTTTATTTTTATTTTTATTTTTTTTTCATTTCATTTTATTTATCTTATTCTATTCTGTCTTATTTGTTTATATTTTTATTAATATTTTTTTTAAATTTTTTTAAATTTTTTCTTATATATTTTTCGTTTGATTGAGTTTGGTTTTAATATATTTTATTTCATTCTATTTAATTTAATTTTTTTATTATATTTTACTTAATTTTTCTTTTATTAATTTATTTTTTTATTTTTTTATATTATTTTTATTTTATTTTATTTTTTATTTTGTTTTATTTAATTTTTTTATTTTTCTTTAATAATTTTTAGTAATTTTTCTTTTTTTGTTGTATAATTTTTTAATTTAATTTTTTTTTAATTTTATATTTTTTTCGTGATTTTATCATATATATTTTTATGCTTAATTTTTGAAAAAATTATTTTTGTTTTTTATATTTTTTTCAAATTGTTTTGTTTTTTTAATTAATTAATTTAATATATTCATTAAATAATTTTATTTATTTTTTTAATTTTATTTTTTATCTAATTTTATTTTTATTATTTTATTTATTTTATTTTGTACCGATTTTTATATAATACTTTTTCATTTAATTTATTTTTTTTTTACTTTATGATATTATATTTTATTTTTTCTATTTTATTTTAATTTATTATTTTTTTATATAATTATATTTTATTTTATTTTATTTAATTTTTTTAATTTAAATTTTTTTATTTTTTCATTTTATTTTATTATATTTTACTTTTTTATTTATTTTAATTTTATTTTATTTTATTTTATTTTTTTTTTCATTTTAATTTAATGTATTTTATTTTTATTTATTTTATTTATATTTATTTTATTTTAATTATTTTATTTTATTTTATTTCATTTTAATTTAATGTATTTTATTTATATTTATTTTATTTATATTTATTTTATTTATATATATTATATTTTAATTAATTTATTTTATTTTATTTTATTTTAATTTATTTTATTTCATTTTATTTTATTTTATTTTAATTAAATTATTTTATTTTATTTTAATTATTTTATTTTATTTTATTTCATTTTAATTTAATGTATTTTATTTATATTTATTTTATTTTTTATTTATTTTATTTTAATTAATTTATTTTTTTAATTTTATTTTATTTTATTTTATTTTAATTAATTTTTTAATTTTTTTATTTGCATTTTTCTGCTCCTTTATTACCACTCTCTATAGGCATCACATAAAGAAAATACATTACACTTACGTACATGCACACTCGTTCACACACACATATTTAGTTGTATAGAGAAAACATTTGCACTTTGCTCGCGCGCGAAGGTGTTGCAGAGTTGAAAATGTGAAAACAGGTTTTCATAAATATTTATGACTCTATTAGGTTGCAAAAGAAGCAACGGTAATATATATGTATGTATACAAAGATGGTAGCTACAAGAAAACAACACAGCAAAAGTGGTGGGAATAGAACAATTGATTTAGTAAAAGAAAAGAAAAGAGAAGAATGTAATATGACGTAATGAGCAGCTGTTGCTTTCATAATAAAATTAAAAACAAAAATTATTTTTAGTTTATGCCTGACTCTGCCTTTTAGAAGAAGAACAAATAACCAGAATACAAAAAAAATTTAAACAACTCTTGCCTACTGCGCCGCTGTAATCATATTTCGCATTGCTTTAGCATCAGCTACGTCCATTTACAGCCTAAAATCATTGGCAGTTGTGCTGTCTCTTTAGCTCTGTCTGCCGTTTCATCATTTTTACATCTTTTTGTGAACTGTCTGCTGCATTTGTGCTTAGAATTTTTTTTAACTTTCTGTTGGACCCGAAATCCTTGTGATATGCACTACATGTAACTACATGTGATATACATCATGTAAGTAAGCGTAAATATTTACTTTCGCCACAATTTACATCAAGACAAAGCGAAGAGATTGATGATCGGATCTAAGTTGCTATTCAAGAGCACATGGATTGTACGCAGTAGCCTTGATGGCTGTATACGGATGGAAAAACTCGCAACCGCATTGATCATGTTGTGTCAGACGGACGACTTGTCTCCAGTGTTCTAACTCCGTAAACCTAATATCGACTCTAATCTTTATCTGAGAGCAGTAAGAATATGTACTAGTATCTATGCAGAAAAGATTGCCCGTCAAAAAACAAAACTAGGATTCTACGTTGAAAAGCTGCAATCAAAAAAAAGTCAGTCAAAAGGTTGTGTACCTGACTTGTCCACATGCTTTCTGAGTATTTTCATAACTTTCAAGATCCCTTCTGCCCTTAGAGAAACGATTGGTTTTCGATAGAGTGGGAAGAGAGCTGGAGAACCAAAATGGTGGATAGAAAAAATACTGCCCACCGCGCAAAGCTGCGATCGACCACAACGGTTCTTGCGAGGGAGATGCTGAGAGTTGAAAAGGAAAACGATACACTTTTTCAGATGGAAGAGAGAGAGAGAGAGAGAGAAAGAGAGAGAGAGGAGAAAGAGAGAGAGAGAGAGAGAGAGAGAGAGAGAGAGAGAGAGACCTAAATGTGTGAGTGTTAAAAGGCAAAGAAATAATATCGAAAGCAATACCACTCCTGCCAACATATACTGCTTTGATCTGAGGAGGTATTTAAATACTTCTATAATGAAGAACAAGACGAAAACTACATGTTCAAGTCACGTACGCCATTCCGGCTACCATTCAACGTACGTTTAAATCCTTTTCAGTTGTGGAGGTAATAGAAACGTAAGTATCTCTTCAGAGAAACACAGGGTTGAGGTCTTAATACAACAAAAATAAACACGTTTTTTGAATGCTTTTACTACAAAAATAGCAAAAATCTCATCTATATATTTCAATATACTCATGATTTAGTAAATATGTATGTCTATGTGTTGAGCTTTACCTACACGCTTTTAGCGGCTGCTTCCTGTTGGGGCATGCAGCAAAGAAGCAATGGATTTGATGCCGATATTTTGTTACAATTTAACACCTTCAAACATATGTTTTTACTACAAACCTAATAATACTCATTTATATATATACATACACATTTACTTATTGTTGAAACCTACAACAAAGCGCAATTCTTAACTCTAGCTACCTGATAAGCGGCAGCCAAACGCCGTCAGTACACAACCTCATCATATGCCAATCTCAACTTGTTGTATATAAATATAAACAAGCATACAGACATGTATATATACACAAGTAATACACATACATACGATGCCTGTAAGCTATTAAGATTCTACTTTAGTGCTACCAATCCTTGAGAGTTTGGAGAAAGCTTTAGAGGCTGCACCCCTTAAGCTTGCTTTAAAATTTATACATACACACCTCTGCACGCGTACACATACAATATGCGGGTATGTGTGTGTGTGTGTGTGTGTGTGCAAGTGTTGTTTAGTGTGTGTATAAAAGAATTGCTGCACAAAATGTACGCGCTGAAATGTGCATAGAAATATGTTTGTATGTATTTTTTTGTATTTTTTCGTATTATTTGCCATTTTTTATGTTCATTTTGTTGCTAGAATATTTTTTATCCCTTCCTTTATGCTTATTTCTGTTTTTTTATGCATATCTATGCTGCTTTGTTTTGTTCTTTTACCTCTTCTTCTAAATGCACGTATACATAGTTATATACAAAAACACTTTTTTTAGTCTTTTTTGCATTTTTTTTATATTTTTCAAAATAAGCATATCAACACTTACGCTCGCATACATACAAACACACATACTTGTACGTATATCCAAGCTTTGTATTTGTAAATCAACCTATTCTCTATATATATACATACACACACATACATTCATGCATGCATTTTTAAGCGTATTGTTTGCCAAGGCAGACAGCGAGTCTAAGAATCCCTCTTTATGCGTGTGGGTTTGTACATCACATCAGGTAGACCGTGAAGGCAAGCCGGAAGGAAGCTACAGGCGTCAAGTCATTGAACTTGCCAGGTGAGTGTGTGAAATTCCGTAACATCTGTATATATACATACGTACACACATACATACATATGTATGGCATGAAGACCATGTTTTGTTTGTAAGCCCTTCACCTACAATTATTTATGATGAAATGAAGATATTTTCATATGTATGTGTGTATGTATGTAGGTGTGCGGCGGCTGGCTGCTTTAAATTAATTATTTTGCTTAAATATACAAATATACAAGCAACAAACGTGCAGTGGAATTTACAAAGTGTTGCACATATATACATACCTACCCATATACTTGCATGAAATGCTTTCAGAGCTTTTTAAAAAAGCTCAATCAATTTTAGAAATTTTTAATTAAAGTAAAATGAACAAAATATGCTTAGACAATTAAAAAAAGTTTCCTATAATTATTCAAAGAAAAGCTTTTACCGAGCTTTACATTTTTATGAGCTTTCATAAAACTTTTAAAGAAACAAAATGATTTTTTTCTAAAGTAAAATGAGCAAAATGTTCTTCGGTAGTTCTAAAAAAATTCCCATAATTATTCGTTACAGCTTTTACCGAGCTTTACATTTTTTTGAGCTTTCATACAACTTAAAAAAAAAATATATTTTTTTTTCTAAAGTAAAATGACAAAAATATTCTTGGGCAATTCTAAAAAATTTCTTCATAATTTTTCGTTAAAAGCTTTTACCGATCTTTAAATATTTATGAGATTTCATAAAACTTTTAAAGAAATAAAATTATTTTTTTCTAAAGTAAAATGAGAAAAATATTCTTAGGCAATTCCAAAATTTTTTCCCATATTTATTTATTAAAAGCTTTTACCAAGCTTTAGATTTTTATGAGCTTTCATTAAACTTTTAAAGAAAAAAAGTTATTTTTTTCTAAATTTTTGTTTTAATGTTCAGTAGTTTTGATATAAAAAACTTGAAGTGAGAGAAAATTCTACTGCAAATATTTTTCTGAAAAGCTTTAAGTCGGCTTTCGAATGTAGCTTTCTTCAAGCCAAATGAACTCACGCCATTCATATAAAGAAATATATTACATAGTGAATAATTAGCAAAGAATTCTTGTAGAACTTTTAACCTCATTTAATTTTCTGAAAGCTTTTGAAGATGATTTAAGTTAAAAAATTCAAGAAACTTAATCATACATTTTTATTTAATCTTGCTGTAAAGTTTAAGTTTTATCCAGATATTTCAAAAATATTTAAAGAGTTTGAATGGAAAATTTTTTGTGAGGTTTTTAATTCATCTGAATTAGCAGAAAAAAAAAGATTTGAATCAGCTTTTTTCATGTAGACTCTACAGCGCTTAATACCGCTTAATGGAAAGCTTTTTGCGAGCTTTTTATTCCATCTGAATTATCAGAAAACTAAGAAAAAGAAAAAAAGGTTTAAATCACCTTTTTTCATGTAGACCCTACAGCGCTTAATACCGTATTTAATTTTTTTTATTTTTTTTTTTGGCAAATAAATTAAAATATTTGTCTGAGAGGCTTTTATTTCCGTTTCCTATTTCCTGTTTTATGAGTCTATTTATGTTAATTTATTCGGAAATTATCCCTGCATCCTATACTGAATAGTATATTAGGAGCTTTCATGCTTTCTTAAAGCTCTTTATATGATCAAACGATTCGAAAGTTTTCAAGGATTTAGAAAAACAAACAAAAACAGAAGAAGTCAAATAGTTTTTCAAATCATTTTTAATTAAATTTCCTCATGTCAAGGGATACGTAAGCTTTCTTAACTCAATATTAGAGTTATGTTTGTATTATAAAATTAAAAGTTAATAAAATTTCAAATATAAATGTAAATTTCGGCTTATAAAATTGAAGCTTTTATGAATGTTTTTTTTTTTTCTTTTAAAAATAGTTCTCTTTTCTGACGTAACCGTGAGCTAACCCAATTTTCCTTCACTTTTTTTAATCTCTTCATAGCCCTATAAGCTTTATTAAATTAATCACCTTCGTCAACAACGTCTGATGCCAGTTTTTAAGTTTTCACATGTAAAGAGCTTTCAAAGGACAGCCACCATGCGGCACAGTCTTTCCTTTCATAATTGCCAACATCAAATGAAAATGCGATGCGGGAATGTATTTTATAAAAGCGCTGATGAGCGCCATCACCAACAGGCATATCACGCCTGGTCATAGTAACGAGAAGTAGAAGAATGGAAATGGCGAAGCAGAAGAATGGAAAATCTAAAAAAAAGCGATTGAACATAACACAATATAACAGCAGCTGGCCGTTCGGTGGATCATCATTGACAAATGTTGTCTGCTACAGATTGGCCTTTGCACAAACGCCACAAATCTCCACCGCCACCGTTACGTTACATGCCAGTAGCGCACCGCGAAAGCGACTGCCGCCGCCACCATGACAAAGACGTAATGCAAGCGATTATTTTCACCAATCAAGTTAATGTGTGTCCGCGACGGATATGTACAGGTGGAAAATGTAAGCAAACGGGCAAGTAGAGGCGCTTGGTGGAACGATATGGTGTGGCAGAGAGCGGATACAGTTGGCAGAGATTATCTGCTTTTTGATGGTTCCACAGCGCGCTTTTAGCCACATGAATAAACAGCACGAATAAATATATGCCAATATACATTTATACTATATTAACACAGTTACATAACGGTTGTATCCCTTCAGGCTTCTTCTTCGCCATATCCATGAACTCCTTTCCTTGCTACTTTCCACTCATTTCTTTAGTTTAATTGGCGCGTCCGAAAAATATATGCAGATTACTTACGACATCATCATATTGAGTGCAGGCAGCTCCATCCACATAGTCTGGACTTGGCTGCATTCTTTAGCGGCATAAATTAATGACTGTTGCCGCTATGCGGAGTATGCAGGTACCGACGAGGCTTCTTTCGCGCTGGTGTTTGATCTACTTACATGCATATTTACATGCGGAATGATGATTAATGAATCGGCAGTATTTCATCTGGTGCAGAGAGAAATTGTGTACACAGTTTATGTATATGTTGGGTCACTGCATAAAGAAATAAATCCGATTTTCTTGTATACGAGTACTCAGCAACAATAATGATGAAATTGGGGTAAAGGGCGAAAGCTCGCTGTGTCTTAATGTGTCTTACTTTTATTTTCAAAACGTTCAGTTATATATGAAGTGAAAATTATTTTAAATGAAATTGTGAAAGCTTTAAAGCTTTCATGTTATAGTTTTCCAATGAAAGCTTTCAAGTTTTTTCAAACAAAATCGCTTATTGAAATATAAAGAACGGAAAAAAGAATGGAATTCAGCTTTTATTTAATATAACAAAATAGAAACTTAAAAATTTTTTTTGGTCGAAAGCTTAAAAGAAAATTGAATCCTACATATGCATTCAATTTTTTTTTTGTTTTTCTACATTGCTACATTAAAAATCTTTTCACAAGAAAATAGTTTTTACTAAAAGCTCTTTTAAGGCTTATTATTGCACGTCATTGTGGAAGCTTTTATAATCTAAGGCGTGAGGTAGCAAATAATGAGTTGATTTAAGTTAGATTGAAATGCTTAACGGACATCGCCACCAATTGACGTAGGATCTCTCCTCTACAACTCTTGCAGAGGTCATTTCATGGTACTTCAAATCGACTTTTGGGTTTAGAAAGACCAATAATTTTATATTTCTCATTCTTTTTAACGAGAAAAACTCTCGTGATCTTTTTATCCTACGTAAGCAGCCGTGAAGATTTTTTCATCTTGTGTGCGACAGTAAAGCTTTCAAACCAATGTCAAGAGCACGCATAGCACGCACATCTGGAGCTCTAGAGGTGTGCTTTTTGATCTGCTGGTAGTCAATAAGCTTCAAGTTTTTCTTTTTGCTTGATTTGGGAAGCGTCTATTATAGATAACCATTTTTTGGGTCGCGGGAAAGTCAGTCAGCCTCAACTCATTTGAGGCAGTATCGTTGTGAAGTTTACAGTTGGAGCTTTTGTAGAAAGCATATTTGATCATATCGTCCTGCTCATCTGTTGGAATATGAGTGAAAATCAGCAAGGGTGTAGAAAAATTAATATTTCTTTATATTACATTTTTTATTAACAAAGCTTCTAAGGCCGCAAGCTTTTTTGAAGGTTTTCCTACAAAATTTATTACACAATTTAATGAACTAATAAAAGTTGCCTTCTATACTAAGTGAAAGAGCTTGCATAAAAGCTCGTTGTTAAAATTATTTAATGCAAATGTTTAAAGAAGGCACAAAATCTCACACCACAAGCTTTTAGTTGCTGCTTTCGCTTAAAAAAAGCTGCTAATTAAACAAATGGGTTTCAACTTTAAGCGTAAACAAAAATAAAGAAAATATAAAAATATGAAAAAAGAAAAATTAATAAAAAATTGCTTAAGAAAGCTTTTTCTTTCAGTAGCTCTTTTCGATTCTTATTATTTCAAGTTATATTTAAGAGTGAAGCAATTGCGAAAGTTGCATGGAAAGTTTGCTATGACGTGGGAAATAGCTGTAAAAATGGAGAAACAATGGATAATGGGTGAAAGCTCATTAAAGTCTAAGCTGCTTGTGCTGTTTCTGCAATTTGGTGAAAGCTAACCATGTGTATGAGTTCTTTTGAATTGAACGAAATGCTATGTAGGCAGCCATACAATATTAAAAATATTTTTTTTTCAACTCCCCTGCCTTAAAATTAAATCATAATTTAAAAAATTATTATTATACATAATTTTTAAAGTTCTACTCGTTAGCTTTTGCAAAGGAAGCTTCCTTATTCATACAACAAATTTTCATCGCATTTGTATTGATGAAATCATAGAGCACAAAAGAAATTTACTTTTACAAAATTTCTCTTATAAATTCATCTTCTGGAAAATGTGAAGTGAAATGCAATTTAATTACAATCAATTCTGGCTTTCTGTGCGTTAATCTGAATGAAAATTCTTCAATTTTCCATTTTTATTAAGTAATTTTTTTATTTTTTTATTTTTATATTTTTTTTTACTTTATTTTACTTTTTTTTAATGGAAATTCTTGCAAATAATCCGCACATAAATGTCTGAATTAATTCGTGAAGTGGTTGGTATCGCGAAAGAATCACTTTACGAGTGGCGAGATCGACATGAGATGTAATGCTAGCAAACAACAACAAAGTAAACCACTCCAACAACAACAACAACAACAACAACAACAACATGCACTTACATTTGTCTGATTATACATTAATACATATCTACTCGTATCCACTCGTTAACAATCATGACTGCATTGAATCTGTTGCCGGCTCAACCAGCTACAGACATATCATTGTGCATATGTATGTACGACCACCGGTCTGCCCGCGTGCGTTAATGACATGTGTCAGAGATGTGTCAATGTTTAATAAGTCGGTTGCGTAAATGACGTTTCACGCTTAATGATGTGGCGGCAATGGCAACGCGCTTTATTTAAGGTAGGCGAGCGATTTCATTTTTGCTTGCTTGATAATTTTTTACATCCAGCTGATGTAGCTGTTGCAAGTGAACGATCTGAAATTTGCGTGAAAAATTTCGAGTTACAAATTTTGATAATTTCGGAGAAGCGTTTTATTGCACTGCAGTGAAAATATTTACTATTAGCTAGCTAGTGTACAGTGAAATTAGTAAAACGTTGCCTACATTTTGGCGCGTACTATAATTTGCAGCTAAGACACACACCTTTACCCTGTTTTGGAGGTAATTAACTATATAGTTTGCTTAGAAAGTAAAGAGATAATTGAAAGTTATTCAGTTTACACCTTCAGTTAATGAACGATTTTAAGAAATTAGCGCTGGACAAGAAGAGATTTCAGAAATGGACAACCTAAATTCAATATCACTGGATATGAAGCAGGTGAGAATGACTACTCTTGAATATATTAAGAGATTAGTAAGGTGCTAATCTGGGAGATCACTCTTGTCACTGAGAGACAATTGCACTTCGTCGAAAAACTGGTCGAAGCGAAAACTCTTCGATGGCGTTAGTGCAATGAAGCGTATAATTGACAAAGGAGAGCGGAGATGACTTTAGAACTGCTTTTTCGTGGTGTTCGTTGGTAGTACGGAAAACTCCCTGTGATTCTATATCGAATTTCGCTGTAATAATTAATTAGCAGTAACTCAAGCTGCATTCGTGCCAATGTTTGTGAGAAGTGGCCGCAGCTAGAATACGCGCAAAATGCGTTATAGTTAATGACATGCATTAGAAGGCAGTGATATACAGAGCAAATGTTTGCAGAGGAAAGATGAGAGTTATTCTGATCATATTTGTAGCCATTTGAGCAGACTTCAACTCTCTGCAGTTCTACTTAGAACGAGGGACAGACTACCATAGACTCCCACAAAAGACCTTAAAACTCTGCTTAGCCCTTTCACATCGGGCTTCTATGTTTGGTGATTTTGATACTGTTTAGCTAATTAGGAGACAACGGCTGCGCTGACGAAGTCATATCATGCATACGAGCGAAAAAACTTCAGTTTCGAAAGTACTCGGGAAGCAAAGGAGGGGGAGAACCACAACTCAGTTGGAAAGATCTGTGGGAGAAGGACCTGGCTGCAGTTGGTATGTCGATGATCTGCGAAAAGAATGAGCGACTAGAGCGCATTTTTTTCCGACTATACTCAGTAATGGACTTTGGACGCTACCTAACTGGCTCAGATTCCTACCATTCTAGAGGAACCTTCAAGACGCACACCAGACACCGAAGGAGAGAAGCTCGTCAATAATTGCTATATATATAAATATATATTTAAATTGAAGCGAGTACCTGTATTCATTTGCATTTCACACATTTTGCCATCAACTCCTGCCATCATTAAACTGATCATTTTCAGCATTTATGTCTGTATGTACCTGAGCAAAGCAAAGCATTGTTATGCATAACCAAGCACGGAGAAGTGTGGAGCCATGCCAACGAGTTGGCAGCTCACCTGATTACATCAACGAAGTGCACACGCTAACAACAATGAAGCCATCAGAGCTGCCCGCTCGCCTGCCAGTCGCCGACCGCCACTTTACGCCAACACATTTAACCCTCGGGCAGAGAGTTGGTTTCAGATATGCGCTGAGCTTTTGCTGCCCACATATAAGAGCATGCATTTAAGTATATTTATTTATATATATATGTATATATATATATAAATTGAAACGTTTTATGTCATCATCAACGCTATTTACCGTTTTGCCGCATGGCATTACGTTGTTAATTTCCCGTCGAATGTGATCGAATAAATTAAGAATCAGCCCAACCAGTAGTCGACAAGTCACACCAAAACAGCAGCAGTGAACAGTCAACAGTCAGTCAGTGAGTAGAACAACAACAACAACAACAACAACAACAACCTTACACACATTGATAGTCAGTGGTCCCTAGCGCCGCAGCAACCCACGAACCAACAGCTAGCGAACCAACCAAGCTTCTAGCATTGAGTCATCATCAACATCACGCTGACTGGCTGGCTGTCTGGCTTGAGCTCATGCACTCGCCGTGTGTCATTCCGACCCGTTGTGCATGTGTGGAGCAAGCATACTTTCACGCTAAGGGATTATCGTTAGTCGACGTGTGCTGCTGCAAGTACTTTATTGCATTTATTTGCGGATATCATTTCGAGTTATTGATTTTCGAATATTCAGTTGTTATGCACACTCACACACCCACAGGTATGCGAGTATGTGCAAATATGCATATATTTAGGCATACACACACACACACACAGGGCAAGGTGAGCTGCCTGGTTGCATGCTTGCATTTGCGTTGGCTGCTTGACTGGCTGTCTGCTTCGCTGCTTCAGCATGCTCGTCCGTCTGTACGCGCGCGCTATACCCGGCTGATTGCAGATAATGTGGCAATTTTGTTTCAATATACCATAATTATATATGTTTAAACGCACACATACATATACATATGCACATTCATTAATGTATATTCATTTAGCTGAAGTGCAAATGAAGATGTTTGTGTGTAAGTGTACACATATCATTGTATGTGTGCTCATTGTGGTCATAATACAATATTTTCATTATTTCCACTTTTCGAAAACCGCGAACCACCAAATGGCCGCCAGTCTATGACAGCGCACAGTTCGCCACAGCCGGTAGTCATCCAGGCTCAGTCAGTCTGTCTGTCTGTTTGTCTGTTTGTTTGCTTGCTCGTTCGATAGTCGGCTGTGTAACCACACAGCCAGCCAGTCGCGCAAACAAACAGTGGTTATATTAATGACACTTCTGACTTCACCTGACTTTGCTCTTTACCTTACCTACGCGCGCTCTGTCATTATGTTTTTAACAGCTCAGTTTTCATTGAAATATTCATGTTTTGAATTAATACAGATTTATGATATTAATCAGGAAAGGATTACCACAATATACAATGCATGTGTGAGTGCATGATATGCATGACATACATACATTGAATTGTTCTTATATTGAGGGAATATTTGGCTGCTGTAAATGCAATTTTATTACTTATTTACTTTATTTATTTTTTCATTTATTTTTTTTAATAAAAATTTTATAATATATAATTTTATTTTATTTATATATTATTTTTTGTTTTAAATTTTTAAAATTTTTTTATTTTTATTTTGTTTATTTTTTATTTTAGTTTATTTTTTATTTATATTATTTTTTTATTTTAGTTACTTAAATTATTTGATTTTAATTTAGTTTAATTTAATAAATTTTAATTTTATTTTATTTTATTTTATTTTTTTTCTTATTTTATTGATTTTTATTTTATTTTACATTATTAAAAAACTACATGAAGCAGAGAAAAAAATACGCATGGCCCTATGCTTACATCCAAGTTATCCTATTTTATGTCTATCTGCCGGTTATCCCTTTCCCGCAAGAAAAATGTTCCCAGCAAATTGAACTTTTTTCCTGAACCATGGTCTCTTTAGACATATCATCTAAATTTTTTAACAAAATCGAAGCATAAATCATATTTTTTTTTCTCAAAAAAGCTAACTAAAGGGTGATCCAAGTAGAGGTAGTTTTTTCAATGATCTTTTTTTGACAGATCACATGAGAGTCGTGCCAAGCTGTCATGTTCTTCTTGTTCAGTTTTGTTTGGCATTTCATCATGGCAAGACTTATGCCTGAACAACGTTTCATCAAATCATTCAACTTTATTACGAAAATTCACGTTCTCTAAAGAATGTGTTTCGTGCGCTTCACTAAACTTATGGTCAACATAATCGGCCTACTGAGCATACTATTCGCAACACCATTACCCATCTTGAGACCCAGCATTCATTATTTTTTATAATATTCGACCGAATTGACCACGTCCAGCACGCAGTGAAGAAAATATAGCGACCGCAGCTGAACGTGGAGAGTCCTTTTGGCGCCGTTCGCACCAACTCGGACTAACGTATGGAACGACTTGGCGGATTTTACGTCGAGATCTTAAATTGACAGCGTACAAAATACACGGCTTGTGCAAGAACTGAAGCGACCTTCCCAAGCGACATCCGTTCGTTCTATAGGCTCTTGAAAAGTTCCAAGAAGGGACAAAGAGCAACTTGAAGAGATGCAGGAGCTGTAATTTCATCTAGAAAAAATAATTGTTCGGTGTGGTTAGTGGGCCGGTGGAATCAAAAATGATGTCGATGAGAACGTAACCCCGTCAATGGCGACCGTTACCGCGCCATGATAACCGACTATTTGATGCCTGAAATTGAAGCTCATGATCTCCGCGACATTTGATTTCAACAAGACTTCCGCTTTCCGCTAGACTTTTTCCTGTGGGGATATGTAAAGTATAAAGTCTATGCGTACAATCCCGCTTCGATTTAGGGATTGGAGCAAAACATCATGCTAGCCATTCGGCAGTTACCAGTCGAAATACTCGAACAACTCATCGAAAATTGGACTCAACGGATGGATGGACCATCTGAGAGGTAGCCGCGGTCAGCATTTGAAAAAGATAATTTTCAATGAATCAAATGCCAAAGAATGTTCTATCGAATGATAATAAACATTCCCCGTTAAATTTTAATTTTCGGTGTTTTTTTTCATTAAAAAAGTAAGGAACTTGGAAATTTGTTCGCCCGTTACATAGATAGAAGATTATTTCATTTCGTTACATTTTATTTTATTTTATTTTTTTTTAATTTTTTTTTCTTTATGTTTATATATATTTTTTTAATTTATTTTTATTTTTATTTATTTATTTTTTTGTTTATTATATTAATTTTTTTATTTTATTTTTTATTTATTTATTTTTTATTTTTTAATATTTTTATTTTATTTTACTTTTTTATTTATTTTATTTTTTTATATTTTTTTCCAACATAAATTAATAAATTTTTCTGTAATACCAGAAAAATGCTTTGTTTAAATTTAATGCAAATATTATTGTAGCCTCTGCGGCTGGAATTTAAGCAATCTTTTTTTTTTAACAATTTCCTCTTAATAAATATTTTAGTTGTCATTATAAAGTTTTATTGTATTTGTTTTTTATAACTATACAAATTGTTTAATTACCAATCAAGCGCAATTCGTACAAAAAAATACAATAAATTCCATAGAAAAAAAATTAAATTATCTACTATAAATCAATGCCTTTTATCGTATTCACCGTTCATGCCAATACATTTACATAAATTATGCATTGCCTGAATGCGTATATATATATATATCTGCGTTATATAATATATATCCATAAAGTTAAATGCATACTTATCCAATCATTTCGCAGGTGTTAAATTTAATTAAATATTTAAATATAATTTATTGCCATTTTTAAATGAATTTCATTAATTAATACCTGAACGATTGACCATATGACTAACTAAATATGAGCATGAGATGATGTCTGTTGTTTGCTTTTCCATTCTTTGCACCTTTTTGTCATCATACATAATGCATAATGGAAACAATGTATTTATTTTTTGAATTAATCACAAAAAAATGGCATATTTTGTATATATATAAATTTAACATTAATATAAAATTATTTAAATAGTGACTGGGCAATCACTGAGATAGTTCATTGAACCTTTTATTTAAAGAAAATATTTTTTTTAGTGTTTTAAGTACAATTTTCAATATTTTACAAATACCTGATCAGTAAAGTTATCCGTGTGGAATAGCACTTTGATGTAGTTGGTTTCGCTAATGAATGTCTGTGGTTGCTCGGCCTCGCCGCAAAACATGCCCGGCTCACGACGATTTGAGACATCCGTCTTCGCATTGCCATCGACAATCTGTGCAGAGAAGTGGGGTGAAGAGTAAATCAAATGATGGATATTGCAAGAGATGTATATATATAAATATATAGATTATTTATAAATATATAACAATAGGAAATAAAAATAAAAATAAGAAACTAAAAATAAAAAAATATAAAAATTAAATTAAAAAATTAAAAATAAAATAAAATAAAATAAATTCAAATAAAATATTTTAATTATATTAAATTAAAATAAAAAAAATTAAATTAAAAAAATTAAATTAAATAAAATGGAAAAAAATAAAAAATAAAGTAAATAAATTTAATTAAATAAAATAAATAAAAAATAATAATAAAATAATTTAAGTAAACAAAAAATTTCTAAATATAAAATAGAAAAAAATTTAATAAAATAAATTTAAAAAAAAATAAAATAAAATAAAATAAACTAAAAAATAAATTTAAAAAAATATAAAAAAATTAATTAAAAAATAAAATGAAAAAATAAATAAATATATTTAAAAAAAAATAATAAAATAATATGTAAGAAATGAAAATAAAATTAAGTAAACAAAAAATTTAAATAAAATAAAATACAAAAAAAAAATACAAAAAATAAAATGAAATAAAATAAAATAAATAAAAGAATAAAAAATAAAAAATAAGTAAAAAATTAAATTAAATTAAATTAAATTAAATAAAGAAAAAAAAATATAAAAAAAATAAAAACAAATAAAAATTTACTTAAAATAAATTTAAAAAAAATAAATATTAAAAAAAATTTAAATTAAATAAAAAATTAAAAAATAATAATAAAATAATATAAAAGAAATGAAAATAAAATTAAGTATACAAAAAATTAAAAAAATATAAAATACAAAAAAAAATTTAAAAAATAAAATAAAATAAAATAAAATAAAATTAATAAATTATAAAAAATAAAAATAAAATAAATTTAATAAAATAAAATTAAATTAAATAAAGTAAAAAATATATAAAAAATAAATAAAATAAAATAAAAAATAAATAAAAATAAATTAAATAAAAAAATAAAAATAAATAAAAATAAATAAATAAAAGAAAATAAAATAAAATAAATTAAAATAAATAAATTTACAAAAAAAAATTAAGAAATATAAAAAATTAAACAAAATAAAATAAAATATAATTAAATAAAATAAAATTAAATAATATTAAAAAAATTAATTAAAATAAAATTAAAATAAAAAAATTAAATAAAATAAAATAAAATAAAATAAATTAAAATAAATAAATTTAAAAAAAAAATTAAAAAACTATAAAAAAATTAAACAAAATAAAATAAAATATAATTAAATAAAATAAAATTAAATAATATTAAAAAAATTAATTAAAATAAAATTAAAATAAAAAAATTAAATAAAATAAAATAAAATAAAATTAATTTAGAAACAAATTTTTTTTCCCCCGCTTAGGTGAAAGCTCATTTTCCTAAATATTATATATTTTAATTTTCGTAGTGTAGCTTTTGTTATTGTTTATATGATTCACTCTGTAAAAAAACCTATATATTCAGCCTTCATTGTGGATTTTTGCAATTTTTTCTTTTCTCAGCATACTTAGAGCTACAGTTGAGTCTTTAAGAAAAAAGCATGGGTAGTGGTAGGCTGTTACTAACATATATACAAACGGAATAGTGTAGGTATGTAAATGTCTAGAAGTATATAAAACACATGTGCGCCAATAAAATTGCATATTTACTCTTTGTCTATTGCCTGACCAACCTCTATGTCATACAAAAAAATAAATAAAAGTTGAGAAAAAAAATCAGTTTTACTGCATTCCAACGCAAAAAGCACAATACCGAGCACTGCTAGCGACACAGTTGGAAAAAATAAAATAGAAAATGGAAAATAACAGCAGGCGTACGCTGTACAATGCAGTGCCCATATGGCCTACAAGTGCTTTACACACTCAGAGTTGAGTACTCATAAATTACGGAGTTTTTCCCGTTCTTTCCTCTATTTTTTTTTTTTTTTTTTTTTTTGTTTGCAAACTCCACAGCGCTGGACCTGGCGTCCAATGCTCTTGTATATGGACATAAATCAGATTTGCTAGAACTTTTTGAGTAGTTTTCCAGCGAAACGGCCGCCGCATGCATATGAACCATTTGAAATGATTGCATGCTTTCAGGCGGTGGTTAGTTGTGTGTATGTATATATAAATAAAACAGCGAAATGTCTTTATTTGCGCGCCACATGAAATATTTTGCCTGAGTTGTTGTTGTTATTGTTTTGTGGGGGAAAAAAATGCTATGAAAAAACAATCTGTTTACTTACGTGAAAAATATTTGCCAAAAGCATTTTTCATATTTTGGCTCAACACGCAAAAGTGTGCTATAAATTGTGTTGAGTGCTCGCCTAAGTGTATGCTACGTGCTCAGTCCAGCTCTTTGTATTAACCCCTTGTACCTTTGTACTCTACTCTCTACTGTACGCCTCCACTCGCGCTCTCCCCACCGCTGTTGTTTACTCACCTGTAAATAGCCGCCCTCACAGTGTGTGGCATTCAATAGTATGCCAACTTTAAATTTTTTAAAACGTAACCGCAATACAAAGTCTCGTGGTGCCCCCTTCAGCGTACGGAAGCGATACCAGCAGGTTAACGGCCGTCCCACATTTAGGTTATTCACCTCCGGCGAACTGACATCCTCGAAGATGTCCACTGTTTTATTGCACTGATCCTTGCCGAGGTCCGCTGCACCGCTACCTGCAATGAGGCGTAAGAGTAAAGTGTGTGAGTGAGCATGAGTATTAAGTTAAGTGCCAGGAAGTAGGTGTAAACAAATGTCTATATATATATATATATATATTAACACTAAGTGAGAAGCACATACATATGCAAGGGAGGTTGACACATTTTTAGGCGCATTAAAAATGTTGTCAACATCATGTAAGTACACATGGGAGCTGGGTGTATGGGTGTGTGGGTGTGTGGGTGTTAGAATGCGTGTGGGAAAATGTTAGATATTAAATATGTTTATGCATATTTTTAATTTGTTTTCCCCCAGACACTGAAGTGGAAGTATTAAAATATTTGTTGCATACTTCTGGGGTTTGTCAAAGCAGTCAGGGGAGAGTACTTTTCACAATGAGGCAATTTTTTTATATTTTTTTCTATTTCATTTTATATAAATTAATTTAATTTAAATTTAAAAAAAACTTTATATATTTTTATATAGTTTTTAAATTTATTTTGTTTATTTTAATTTAATTTAATTTAATTTAATTTAATTTTATTTTATTTTTACATAATTTGATTATATTATATTATTTTCACTTAATATATACAATTTAATATATTTTAATTTTATATTGCTAATATAATTTATTTGAATTGATTTCAATTTAGGTTAATTTATTTTAATTTTTTTAAATTAATTAATTTCTTTAATTAAAAATTAATTTTTTAAATTAATTTTTAAATTTTTATTTTTTTCAAATTTATTTAAATTAATTCTATTTAATATTTATTTAATTAAATTAAATTTAGTTTACTTTTATTTTATCTTGCTTTAACTTTATTTAATTCAAATTATTTTTATTTTTTATTTCGTTTTCGTTTTCGTTTTAAATTTTTTTTATAATTCTTTATAATATTTTTTAATTTTTTTTTCTTGTTTAATTTAATTTAATTTAATTTAACTTTATTTTTTTAATCTTTTATTTTTTTATTTTTTTACTTTGTTTTATAATGTTAATTTACTTTAATCTAATTCAATTCAACTTAATTGAATTTAATTTATTATTCTTTTCTATTCCTTTTGTTCTAATTTAATTGAAATTAATTTTTTTTTAATATTTTTTTATAATTTATTAAATTTAATTTAATTAATTTTAATTTTATCTTATTTAATTTTTGCTTTGTTTTTTATTTCTTTTGTTCTAATTTAATTTTATTTCCAAAAAAATTTAAAATTTTTTTTTTAATTTTTAACTAATTTAATTTAATTTAATTTTATTTAATTTTTTTATTTTATTTTGTTTAATATTTTTAATTTAATTCAATATTATTAATTTTTAAATAAATTTAATTTAATTTTTATTTTATTTTATAATTTTAATTTAAGTTAATTCAAATTAATTAAATATAATTTAATTTTTATATATTTTTCGTTTTATTTAATTTAGTTTAATTTAAGTTAAAAAAAATTTAATATTACTTTATTTTACTTGTTTTTTTTACTAATTTAATTTGTTTTAATTTTATTATTTTTTTCTTTAATTTTACTTTCTTTTATATTTTTAATTAATTAAATTTAATTTAATTCAATTAAATTTTATTTTATCTTAATTTCCTATTTCTTTTGCTCTAATTTAATTTAAATTAAAAAAATTTTATAATATTTTTTAATATTTTTTACTAATTAAATTTAATATATTTGAATTTTATTTAATTATTTTTTTTTATTATTTTACTTTATTTTATAGTTTTTATTTAATTTAATTTGACTTAATTTTTATATATTTTATTTATTTATTTTAATAAAAGTTTTAATATTTTTTTTATTATATTATTATTATTATTTTTTTAAATTATTGTCCCATAATTAAAAAGCATGAATGGAATTACTTTTCCAAAAAATTTTTAATCCTCAAATTACAAGCACCTTAAGTAAGCGCCTTTTAAAGGATTTGAATTTTTCAACCCAAAACTTTTCGCCAGCACACAAAACTTTTTGATTATTAAAACCTAACCTACTTGTTAACCAACAGTCAACGCGGCATACAAGAAAAGAAAAATTCGTTGCATACTTTTGTGCGCATTGTCCGCTTTTCTTGATTGTCATTTTCATTACTAAACGAGCAGCGCCAGCAATAGCAGCGAAAGTAGCATGCCAAGCCGCACCAAAAAAAAAAAAAACGCTTTTAGTTTCACAAAATGTCCAATTCACTTGGGCAGATTATTACTCAAACTCCCGATGCCGCTTTTATCTGCGTACTGTGCTGTGACTGCCACAGCGTGGCATGCAAGCTATTTATCGTGGTGTTAGCAGCCAGCTCATCATGATTTTTCATTTCGGTGATGTATTTGAAAAGTGAGCGGACGCTTTTGGTGAATGAATGTGAATGAATGGTGTATTAAAAGGACTTGAAAAATTAAATGGGAGAGCAAGAAAAAAACTAAAAAAAAAATTAAAAAATTGAAAAAAAAAAATTGAAAAAGAAATTGAAAAAATCTCAGCCACTTCTCCTGCCAGTTTTTTCTGCTTTTGAAGTCTTTATTTCCATTCCAAAATTCGTTTTTCCCCCCACTTCTCCTTTCAAACTCCTTGCCGACAGCTATGCTATTCAGCGTCAGTACAGACACTCCAGCAGCAGCTCCCACACTCCTGTCGCAGCTGTTTCACTTTGCTTCTTTTTTTTCTTTCTATGTTACGTTGATGGACTTCATCATTGTCCTTAATTTATTTTGCGGATTTTGCAAATGAACAAAAGGACATTGTGCTGAATTTGTAATTCACGTTGCCGTCGCTGTCGTCTTTTGTGTGCGTTGGCCACAAAAACCGCGCGCGTCGCTTACACAATACCGCTGCTGGTAGTAAGCGCAGGGTCCCCTCTCTCCACCTCTCCCGCCGCTACAATCTTTAATAGAAAATACAGTAGTTTTTGGCTCACTCCATTGCTTTGTGAACTGGTACACAATTTGAGTTGTTGAGTTGTGTCCTTGTGATTGTGTATTGACGCTACTTTGGCTTGGAACTTAACAAAGAGATGTGCCGCAAATGTTAGAGGAGGGATGTGCGATGGGGAATTGCAGTGGGCATATACCGCAGGTTCTTCTGCTTTTGGCAGCCCTTATAATGGCGCAGATGTTTTCTCACTCTCTCCACTACTCTCTTAAGCACTTCAAATAATAAGAAAAATCGATTCAAACTGAAAATGACATTCTTTTCCGTGAATTTGAAAATATTTTAATAATAAAATTGAATATTTAAAGGCAAAATGGCTAAAAATATACCATCGGAGATCTCATCAGAAAATCATGTTCATGACTTCACACCAAATCACATTACATTTGATTATTTCACATCAAATCTCAACTCAAGGGATCATATCACGCCATATCACATATCATATCACATCACATCAAATCACTTCCCAACACAGCTTTATATATCCCATTATATTACATCACTTCATACCAAATTATATCAAATTCCATCACATCACAGTACATCATATCACATAACATCACATCATACCGCATCATCTTGTACCATATAAAATCACACCATGTGACATAACATCACATCATATCATAACGCATCACATAAAATCACCCCACAAGACATCACATCACATAATATCGTATCATATCACATCATATCATATCAGATAAAATCACACCACATGACATCATATCACATCATATCATATCGCATCATAAAAAATCACACCACATGACATCGTATCACATCGTTTCAGATCGCATCACAAAAAATCACACCACATGACATCATATCACACCATATCATATCGCATCACAAAAAATCACACCACATGACATCATATCACACCATATCATATCGCATCACAAAAAATCACACCACATGACATCATATCACACCATATCATATCGCATCACAAAAAATCACACCACATGACATCGTATCACATCATATCATATCGAATCACATAAAATCCCACCACATCATAACAAATCATATCGCATCACATAAAATCGACATGACATCACATCACATCATATCACATAAAATCACACCACATGGCATCATATCACACCATATTACATCATATCACATCACCCATAATATATCATACCACATAACATAATAACATATCACACCACATCATATCATATAAAATCACACTACATAACATCATATCACATCACATCATTTTACGTAAAATCATATCACATCTCATCACATCATATTGCACCACATCACACCATATGACATCATAACACATCTCATCGTATTACATAAAATCAGATCATATAAACATGCATCACACGAAATCATGTCAAATCACACCATGTCATACCAAATCACATCTAAAACATTATATTTCATCACAGCACAAGATATCATATTATATTTTATCACTTCTAACAAAATCATATCAAATTCCAACACATCACAGTACATCATATCAGGTAACATCATATCACATGACATCAAATCAACAAATAAAATCACAACAAATCACATAAAATCATAAAAAATTACATCACACCGTATCATACCAAATCACACATCATGTCACATTAACAAATTTTGCGCATAAAACTATAATTTCCTTTGACCGAAATACAAAAATATGTTTAATAGCCTAAAAGTATGCAAAAATTATAAATTGAGTGAAAATTATTTTCTACCACACTATTCTGGTTGGAACATTAAAAACTAACAACTTCCAACATATGGATATTCCCAATTTACCACATTTTGTGACTGTTATCAGCAGCTGCGGCACTTTTGCATTTGAAATTCGAGCGCCCAAATTTTTTTCTCAACTTTTTGCTAATTCACGAACACAAATGGAAAACGCATTCAACGCGCATTAATAGATTTGTTTTGTAGAATTTTTTTGTCGCCATAGAGGATAGAGCATTTGTTTGAGCTGGCGCTTAGGAAGTGCTTAGCGAGGATGTCGGGTTGGGCAAATAAATGTACCGGTTTTTTTTTTGGCTCTGCCTACAATGATCCGATTGGTCGTGGTGCTGTTGGGAAATTGAATGTGGTACTTTGCGTATGCCTACATACATGCGTATGTACATATATCGCCACACTTGCTAAACCGACTCGCTGCATGCGGGCACGATGGGTCAACAACTCAAACAGACACCAAACAGCGGCTCACTCAATAATTCAGCATATACATACACACACACACACAAAAAACGCAAGAAAAATAAACAACCAGAATGACTCGTTTGCCCATGATAATATGGAAAATCTGCACCAAAGTTAGTTGAAATCCATTTAGTGTCTCACTGGGGCTAGAAGAGGCACAGCGCAGCTCAACCAACAGTTCAACCAACCAACGATTGGCAGTCAGAGCTACGCTGTTTTAAGGCCAAAAACACCACACACACTAGTTTATGCAGGAATTAGCAAATAGTAGCACCACGCACCGGTACCGTAGTGGACGCGACGCCGAGATTTGCTTTTACCACGCCAAGCCAAATGAAACTATAACACTTCGCTGCTTTGCCTTGCGACCTCTCTGATGGTTTTTGTGTGTGTGTGTGTGTGTGTGTGTGTGTTTAGCCTTGCGTTTCAATGTCGTGCAAATGGTTCGCCTTATCACTTCGTTCACCGTGGTCACTGAGGCGCACAACGTGCGTTATGGGTCGACGATTTGAATATTTAGTTCCAGTTCCAGCGTTGGTTTTTTCCCCTCATGCAAAATTATGGTGTTGTTTTTTCTCCTCCTCTGTTTCACTACTTCCTGTCGCGTTATGTGCTGCGGTCTTCTGTGTGTCCTTGCACATATCTTTACACTGTTATATATACTTTCAAGTACACACACATAGTCAAAGTGCACAGGTATCTGAGCTTTGCAATTGAAATCCTCTGGGATTTTCTAGTTTGTTGATTTTTTAAATTTGATTTTTGTGGGCGGGGGGCAGGGGGTATGGGAAATAGTTCCATTTCTTTGTCGCTCTTGTCACACTCCCTTGAAATGTGTGGGCAACTCTGGTGCGATATGTGGTAAAAAACCGGTGGGAGCCTTGGATCATGTCTAAAAAAGTGGTGGAGAGTGGAGTCACTCTGTCGTATTCGATTTAAGGGTTCACTAGAGTCTCTTTGAAGCGTCTGCGGGCGAACAACGGGAGGGAAGGGATATATCCGTTTAGCGAGGTCCGACGAATAATCACAAGAATAAGGTTCGGATGAGCCATTCCCTCTTGATGACGACTCCTGCCAAATGTTTAAAAGATCACGGTTTAGGAAAGCATGTGAGATGTACTGTCACCTAATTGGGAAGTTGATGCTGCCCAACTGGTTGATATCTTCGTAAGATTGAGGGCAGACATTATTACCGTCCCAGAAGTGTAATGGAAGGACAATGACGGAAACAAGTAGGTCTTCGTGATACGTACAGCATATAAAAGGAAAGAGACTCAGTCTCCGAGTCCAGATATTCACCCCGGTAGATGAACGGCCGCCGATTTGTGCCCACGCCCCGACGGAAGAGGATGTAACCACAAATATCGACTGGATATCGTAGCCTCTAGCACGAGAGAGATATCGTCACACCGAAATTCATAAAGCTACATGGCTCTCTTCGGAATGTAAAGCTCGCAACCAGTTCGATTTTGTTATGATACACGGAAGACATGTATCCAATGTTCTAGATGAGAATAAGTTCCGAGGGCCTTACATCGACTCCGATTCCACCCTTGTAGCAGCAAAGATGCACACCTGCGCAACTATTACACGAATATCGGCATCGAAAAGCTGCAATTATCACAGACAGCTCACGGTTTCCTACACCACTTTCATACCTGCTCTCTGAGAACACCCATCAGCAACTACATATATAAGAATGGGGGAACGAAATCTCAAGCTCCCTACGTCGACACAATTGACAAGATGAAAAGAAAAGCTGGTACGATGAGGACTGTTGTGAGGATACGTCAACTCGAGTGTGGTGGAAAAGATCCCGCGAGCTGGAGAAGGATGAAAGGCACATTTTTTTCACCAGGAAAAGAAAGAGGCAAAAGGCGTGATCATGAAGAGCTTGAAAACCCAACCGACGTAGGTACTGCTCAATATCTCTATGAGAGAATGTGAAAACTTACAGAAGGTTTCAAGTCCAGAGCACACATAACAAAGGAGGTAATCTGGTGCCTGATGATAATAGCATACTGTGCTTATGGAGCCTGCTGAGTGGAAATGAAAATGCAACAACTCTCGGTGTCAGCTTCTTTACAGAATAAGGGCTGACAAAAGAATATCTAATAATTAGAGCCAAAGTGAGCTGAAAGAAATTTCTTAAATAATAAAAATTTCAAAATTTAAAATCGAATCACTACAGAGACGATGAAGAGAGACTTTTCGGTAATTATATGAAATATTTCCTTGTGAGGGGTACTTAGTGGATATTACACCGGGGTCCTAACTAACTAAACAATTCTAGATTTTGTTTAAATTTTGCTATTTTTGCAGACAGACAGAGAATAATCTAAGAGCATTACCTTTTACTGAGAATGAAAAAAAAAAAAAACAAAAATAAAAATAAATAAAATTTAATTCTGACTGAGCTGTAACGGGCATAGTATAAAATAGTCTAGCAGTGGCCAACAACACGCCACTATTATGCTGTCAGGCCATTATCTCTTTCCGCTGCCGAGAGACTGAGATTTCAGTATGCCTCAAATCTGGCTCTGCCGCGCTCTCTGCATCTCTCTCAACCCCAACTCCCACATACTCGGCGACTTAAGGGAATTTAATTGTGAAAAGGCTCTAACGTAGAATTTGTGCATTGTTTTTGTGGTGAAATTTTTTTTTGTAATTTTTTTATTTTTATTTTTTTTGTTATTTTTGGCTAAATTTTAATTCTATTGCAACAGTGTCCGAGCGCCAGAAAATAATGCAAAAGGAAATGCGAAAATAAGCATCACCAAACAGTAGTCCTGTCGCCACAGCTTTGTTGCTACAAAAAAAAAAATAAAAAATAAAATAAAAATACTCTAGCCAGCAGCGACTGTTGTTGCACTTACTTGTATGCATGTACGTCTCTATAAATGTGTTGATGTTTGCGTGCAAGTTTCACTGCTCACACATTGAATTCACTCTGTGGCATGTTGCAAGTAGTGCGGCTGAAACGGAATTTCCTCAGTTTTATTTTAATTCCAATTCGGTTTGTTGGAATTTTTGGAATTTTTTTATTTTATTTGTTGGTCTTTTATTTTAATTTTATTTTTATTTTTATTTTTATTTTAATTTTTTTTCTTTTTTTCTTTCTTTTTTCTTTTTTGTGTGTGTGCATTAGTTTATGCACTTCCGTCCATTTGTCGCTGCGCTCGCTTAGTTTGGCATTAAAAACATTTGCGAATTAGAAATATTTTGCACACGCACACACACACACACACACACAGTTGCATCATGAAAAAAACAAGAAAAGAAAAAAAATCCACCACTGATATCTAAAAATTCAAATTGAGTTGGCACATTCCGTCTGCATTGCCATTCCTCTAGCAACTTGTCTGTGCTCGGCCGGCCGCAACGGCCAAAGCTTTGCCGCACACAAAAGCTCACCACAACAGCAGCAGCTTAAGTGGCAGATAATGCCACAGTACTGGTGGTAAATATTTGCTACTTTTCCATTTGTTAGTTTCGTTATTGCGTGTTGTTGTTGTTATTGTTGTGGATTATTGTTGTTTGCTTGCCGCTTTTGCTGCCACATATTTTTTTAATTCTATATTTTTTTCTTCTCTTTTTCTCTTTTTTTCCCTTCAAGCGCTAAGCTGTGTTAGAAATATCCCTGTTGCTGTGGTGTTGCATACCTAAAGGCGCTTTAAAGGTAATTGATGCAATTTATTTAGCGCGAATAAGTTTGTGCGCGTGCAATAACAACAAAAAGTAGTGGAAAGTAAGTATATGTATGTGTGTAGAGTTGTGTTTTAATAGAATTGCTACAGTTTACTTGTAGTAATAAAGCGGATTTGTAGAATTATATATTTTATCCCCTTTTTTCCGAGTTAAGCGTGCGAAATTGTTGCCTGCGAAATTTAATTACCTTTAAGTGGTTTTTATTCAAAAAAATTAATAAAAACAAAAAAATATATTAAAAAAAATAATAAAAAAAAATAAAAAATTAGATTCATTTTAGCTTGCTTTTAATGAATTGAAAGAGCAGTATTTATGATTTTTTGTCCCTACAGGCGCAGAAATTAAATGAAAGTTTTATCCTTGTGAATTTTTCCACTAGGTGGCACCAGAGTCGTTTTACATTAAATAAATTCGTAGCCAAATCAAGTGATCTTGGTGAAGCCAACCTTACTCCCCGAATGTCACACTGGCCATTATGCTGTGGAAGCTCTAGAGTACCTCCCGTACATAACGGCTGGTTCTGGTGCAACTCGAAGGCTGTCACTTAAGAAAACAACCTAAAGGTGGCGCTGTATGAGGCTGAAACCGCAAAGGTAAAAAATTCTATCCAGAGGACAAAGGGTTAGTAGAGAAACGATTGCATGGCAAGTAACTAGCAGTCCGTGCTAACATTTTGGGTCCGAGCAATATCCAAAATTATAGAAAAAATTGTGTTTTCAAATGCGCTTACCCCTCAGAAGGGAATTTTCAGACCACCAAGTGTACTTTTAGCATAAAATAAAAGCGGCTCTTATAAAACAACAGCAGAAATTCGCAGGCGGCTGAGCATAAACCGTAGGTTCCTTCATAATAAATACCGCATTCCCAGTAACATTGCGGAAATATACTTGCGGGGGCAGTCGGCCTATTTACTCGGCATTCTCCTTCAAACTGCTTGATCATTACAATATCTTTCGGGAGGAGATCTCTGCTATCATAAATCAGGCTGAAGCAAAGCATATCGAAGACAGCATTAAAGTCAAGAATACCTAAATTCACTGGGCTCGCCTACGTTAAACTCCAAAATTATACTTGACTGCCACCGATCTCTATGGAGTATTGCCAAACAGAACAGATTATCTTTCAGATAGATATCTAGTCAAAGGGATATCGAAAGAAATTGTAAGGTGAAAGAACTTGCCAAGGAAGATAAGATCAAACAGATTCTTTTCGATAAAGAACGCAAGCTACTACCTAAGGAAAATACTTAAAGTGGCCTGCTAACTTTGAGGTAGCAGGAGACTACGACTTGCCGTAAATCTTGCAAAATCTGGCCAAAGTGGGATAGAAATAAATCACATGAAGTATAATTTTTGAAAAAGTGGGTCTATCCAATCTAATAGGAGCTCTGACAGTTCACTATGTCATAGGTTGGCATGCCTTAAGCTCCTTATAATAGTTTCTTCACGAGTTACGAGGATGACAAGGAGGAGGAAACGATCATCAAACGACCATTATAGGGTGATCCAAGTAGGGGTACTCTTTTCAAAAGCCTATTTTGACAGATCACACATGAGTCGTGTCAAGCTGTCAGGCTACTTTTCTTCAGTATTGTTTGGCATTTCATCATGGAAAAGGACTTACGCCTGAACAACAACAAATCATTTAACTGTATTATGAAAATTCACGTTCTGTTTGTTTCGCGTGCTTTGCTCAACTTATGGTCAACATAATCGGCCTACTGAGCATACTATTCGCATTTCATTCATTCATTTGCATTCATTATTGGATAATACTCGACCGAATAGACTGCGTCCAGCACATGAAGACCGTGGAGAATCGATTCGGCGGCGTTCGCAGCAAATTGAAAGCGTACAAATTACAGCTTGTGCAAGAACTGAAATCGCTCGACCTTACCAAGCGGCATCGCTTCACTCTATGGGCTTTTGAAAGGTTCCATAAATACTCGACTTTTTCGAGCGAAATTTTATTCAGTGATGAGAGCCATTTTTGGCTAAATGGGTATGAAAACGAGCAAAATTGCCGTATTTGGGGCCAAGAGAAACCTGTTGAGATTCAAGAGCTGCCATTTCATCCAAAAAAACAGCGGTTTGGTGTGGTTTATGGGCCAGTGGAATCACCAGTCCATATTTCTTCAAAAAATGATGCCGGTGAGAAAGTAACCGTCAATGGCGATCAAGAATTCAGAAGCACCATAAACATACTTTCCACTCTTCCTCCTCTTTAGTGAAACTCTTTACTCTAAAATATTTAATGAAATAATTTCAAAACTAAAAACGGCAAAAGCAAAGGTAATGAATGAATGCGAGAAAAGCTTAATTATTCAATTGCAATAAAAGACATTTCTAAACATACGTGCATTTATACATACATACATATATACATGTGTAGCACAAATATGTATTTAACATTTTAATTGCTATGTTACTCATACGCCTCGTTGGCCTCGAACGCAACAAAGTGAAACTCACTGCCTAATTCAACGAGCATTTCGACTCTAAAAATGCAAAAAAAAATTGAAAAAAAAACCGAAATATTTCGGCATGACTCAAAAAAGCGGAAGCACTTCCAGATATGAAAGAATTTGTGTACGCATGTAGCAAAGAGGATGCACTGGATGTGAAGCAGCGGTTGTTGCAAGCGGCAGTGAAAGGTTGCTGGCTTCTTCTTCTGCTTCTTCTACGGCAACTTCAATTTCAACACTAATTCTGATGATTATTTTTAGAGTTTTTCACAATTTTTTTTTTTTTTTTTTTTTTTTTTTTTTTTTTGGTACCTTTTATGCTCAGTGCTCTGCTTTAGCTTGTTTTATTTTGTATATATGTTTTTTTTTTTGCTTCTTTTTTGGATTTATTGTGCGCCTTTATTGCTGGCATTCAAGCTACTGGCGTCTGCCTCGCTTTTTTAGTTGAAAAAATGCGAATTTTCGTTTCGCAAATGCATAAAAACACAACTAAAAAAGTTCATATATTCAGCTCACTGTCTGTCTACATACATACACACGTGAATTTATTTATATGCATATGTATGTGTCTACGTAACTCTTTAACTGCCATGTCTATGATAGCGCAAATATCAATCCTCCTAACCGAAAGCATTTCATCTTTCATTCTATCTTTCTTTTGCTCACTCACTCACTTACTCCTCTCACCATCGCTACACACCTTACCTTATCCTCTAAGCTTCTTATGCCCCACGCAGGCAATTCAGATTTCTTGCACAAAAGTACTAAAGTACTTTTAATACTTCCGGCATTTCCACATCCATCCAGCACACCGAACCGCCGAGCGTGCACTGCAGGAACGAACGAACGATTACCAAGCAGCGACGGTGGCAGCGGCTGCGGCAGCAACAGCAGTCGTGTGTTGTCATCTTGGCGTAGGTTAATGCAAAAATGTCACTTTGTCTACTCTGCACTCGTATATATATCTAGCTATCTTCGGCCCAGTAACTGCTACAGCCTCTGTAGCTGTATCCTCCTCTGCTGTTTGTTCGTGCGTGTGTGTGTGTATGTGTGCCTTGATGGCATTGTAGGCGAAGGCAAAAAAGGAAACTCTGTTTTACTGTTATTTTTTCGAAATAAATTTAAATGTGAAACTCATGTTCTATTACTGTTCTTCTGCTTCTTCTTGCTTCTTCTTCTCCTTCTACTGTTTTTTTTTTTGTGGTGGTTAGCTGTTGCACAAATTGCATAAATGTGGCGTAATAGAAGAAGAAGAAGAAGAAGAAAAAGTTTTCATTTTATTTCATTTCTTGCATTTTTTCCTTTTTATTTTTTAATTTTTTTCCCCAAAAAAAATATTCATTTTATCTGTGTAACAATGTCATGAATTGAGTGGATCCTTCTTGTAGTTAGGAGTTCAGGATTGGTTGTTATAATTATTCGTAAAGGAATAACAAGTGATCTGAGGTATGTTCCAGGCGGTGGCGGCATTTGGTATTGAGCTTTCATAAGCTTTTGAAAGTCTTTAATCAGGAACTCGTGAAATTGAATATTTTGACATTTCCTTGCTATACAGCGACTAAGGACTTATTTTTCCCTCAAGTTATAGCTATACTAACCCAAAGTAAAAAAAAGAAAGGATACCCAGATATGTGTCCTCTCCACAAGCGAATACTCACTAAGAGCACTGAACAGCGGTCAAAGTCAGAACGAGTTCAACATTTCAATGGAATATGAAATATCTGCGAGCAGCATGGATTGCAGATAGTCCAGACTTCTGGTTGCATTCAGCAAAAAGGAGTTTAGTATCCTCGTATCTGCCATAAATGCAGATATCCTGAGAAACCAGTTTCAAAAACTGGAGGCTTAAAGGTTGAAACACTACCTTTGTGAGTGCTCAACTTTTAGCCGTATGAGAGGTCATATTCATCACTATGGCCCAAGATCCACCGTTAAGGGTATGGGCAGGCATGGATGGAGGAGAATAAGAGAGTTTATGAAATGAAGCTTTGTTTGAACATACAAGAGAACAACGTGAGCTTACTCTGTGGCTTAAGTGCGCCCGCTTGCGTTCCAGGTCTTTAACATCCCTCTTACAACCGAACCAACTAAACCAAATACGGAAGAGTTCTTGAAATACTCGAAACCTCATATTAAAATGCAATTTCTGCACACTCTTGAGTAGGAAAACTGAGCAGATTCTTCATCCTCTGATAAGACGAAAAGAACTCAAAAATATTCATCATTATAACGGAGTTCTCTCCCACCTATGAAGACAGTTGAACAACATATAAAGCTCAAATACGATGGTAATGAGGAGTAGGCATCTAATCACCCATTTTTGACGAAGTTGGAATCACGATTAGTCCTGCTGGTAGAATTCAGAAGGATCGATCGAGCCGTATGTTTCAGACAACATATCTCTTTAGCCGGGCCGCTGGTCCTTTTTTCTCACTATAAGAAACAAGTTAAGATTCCTTTTTGGCTCTCCTGTCTTCCTCTCTTCAAAAAACTAGTCAGCGTAATCGCATTTTAGCTCCCATGCCGAAGTTGTAGAGGGTTTGGTCTAACTTTGAACCATTTGATGTTTTATTGATATGTAGCTTCGAGTCCAACTCAGCATCACACTCACCAAAAGATGTTACTTTGGAATGGGCTCGAAACAAAGTCCACTCTACACGAACCAGCATTAAATGCCACAAGTCGCTTATCATGCACTTTCTATACAAAAACAACAACCGATAAATCAGAGAAGAGAGTGAGAGAGATCCATATGAAGCGCAGATATGTCAAGAGACGCAGAGATCTATATAAAAACAACAACCGATTAATCGGAGGTGAGAGAGAGAGAGAGAGAGAGAGATCCATATGAAACGCAGATATGTCAAGAGACGCAGAGATCTATATAAAAACAACAACCGATTAATCGGAGGTGAGAGAGAGAGAGAGAGAGAGAGATCCATATGAAACGCAGATATGTCAAGAGACGCAGAGATCTATATAAAAACAACAACCGATAAATCAGTGGTTGTAAAATTTTAGATCCATTGATATCCATGTATATTGACAAATTTTCTTTTGACGTATGTGGTACTATTTTGGGCACCGGCGGAGACTTCTTGGCTCAAGTTTTGTCTTGGAGCCTTAATTTTCCAACTGTTGGGCCGAGGATACCTTCTTTGCATACTCTACTGTTAAGCTTGCAAAGCACGTATTTGGCATAGTGTGCGAGCTGCGCTCTTTTATCGTTCAAGGCGCTCATAGAAGCTAACTATAGATGCGGATTTTAATGAAAGGTTCTTCCACCTATAGTGAAATATAGCCTTAGGCGACAAGATACCTCTCCTACCACAAATCCGAAGCCAAAAATGCGCTATTTTACTACTCACCTGCAGTGCAAGTCAAGTCACGAGACCATTGTCTCCTCCAATCTTTTCCGTACATTGCGTACTTTAAATATCAGTGATCTCAGCCTTAAGGTCTTTAGGGGTACCTATGGCCAGCAGTGATCTCAGCGAGTGAAGGTCTTCATAACTAGCTGAGCAGCAGCACGTTTCGAAATAAGGGAGCTGACATTCCAAGTGCATATTCTCAAATCTAAATCCTTATTAACTTTGCTGTGAGTTTAATCAATATTGGCGGTTCTCAGCCGAGGCTTTTTTGTTACTTTTATTGGAGCTTTTTTTTTTTTTTTTTGCAAGGTGGATGCCAGATCTTGCGAGCGACCTCACTGCGGGAGGAAGTATAAATACAAAATATATTTATATAGAGAGGCGCTTGATCCAAGCGCACCTCAAGTACACCTCAGGTGTACAGAGGCGCAATAAGACTTTAGTCAAGCCTTAAAACAAATATGTCGAAGTGACTCTCTTTAACAAGGGTTGTTCACGATTCCAGGATGTATAACGAAAACTCAAGAGTGGAAATTGAGTACAGTCATACCCAGAAGCAAAACTAATGCCCACAGCTAGGAGCTCTTTAATTAGCCTATTTTGGAACGAATATGATCAATTTACTAAGGAATTTTTGAATGAATTTTCGCTGCTGAAAGAAATTCAACTAATAATTCTAAATGAAATAAAATATAAATTACTAATAACGGCATTTGTTTGTTTGCCCATTTCGGAGCTCATCCTCACTGCGGGGATGTAATCATAGGCGTTTTATTTATTTACGGCTGATTATGAGTAATGTGACATCAAAAGAGATTAATGCCAAACACAATAAAATAGATGGAAGCTGAAGCAAATTCACATATATATGTATACATCAGCAGTGATGCACATATACATCAGCACACAAACCCAAGAAACCATGAATGAATGAGATAACAACCGAAGGCGGGCAAACACGAACATATGACCAAAAACGAGCAAAAGAAAATCGCACTCAAAGCGAAAATAAATAAAGAAAAAAAAACGAAAACACAACAGCCAACGTAAAATAATAATAATAATAACAACAACAACAAAACAATATATTTGAGTAGCATTAATGATAACAAAAAGTAAATGTGCTAAGCACGAAATCTAATGGCGGACAACAAATTTGAAGCGACGGCCAACAGAAAGCGCAAAAGGCAAAGCCAAAAGCCCGACAAAATGGGAAAGAAGATGGGAGCGACAACAACAACGCTGCGGCGAGGAAACGAACATTGAATGAGAAGACACGCTTAGTCACAACGCCCGAAGATGGAGTGCGACTGTCAAGCGAAATAATTTAAGGCAGAACAAGCCAAAGCCGCCACCACAACAACCATTTGTAGCACCACTGCTATGAAAGAAAGTAAAGCAACAGCAAAAACAACACTAGCAAAGTGTTTCTCCACATCGGTTGGTTGGTGGTGGTAGTGGTGACGACGAGGTAGACCGGCTGATAGCATCGAGTAGAAGCTCAGTGGCAAATAAAGAATGCCAGCAGCGACAAGCTCAACACGAGACGGGCATTGGTGACAACGTCAACTTCAGATTCAACGCTAACTAAGCCGCAAGCGATTGGTAATGCTGCAGAAGAAGCACAACATAAAACGAAAAGAGGAAAAAAACATCGGCGAAGTGTGGACGCAGACGCGAGACGAAGAAGCGTCGAAAGGAAAGGAGGCGGTGTAGGAAGAAGAAATAGTAGGAGAGGAAGCACGACAGGCGACTGATGTGACACGAAGGAATAAGAATAGATAGCCGTGTAGATTTGGTCGCCACAGCAGCAGTCAGCAGCAGTTGGCAGCAGCAGTCAGCAGTAAGCCAAGCAGTGCAGGCCAGATAGCAGATAGACAGTGTGTGATGTGTGGAACAACGGAGGCGCTGCGGAGGAGGTAGCGTTGGTAATAAATCTGTTTAATTTATCAAAGTTTCATTCTATTGTGACAGTTGTAGGACTCTCCTCTTGGAGCAGGACTCAGTGTCAGCTGGCTGAGCGAGCTCGATTAAATGGTCGAATGTTGAAAAGAGCGATAGAGTGAGAGAGAGAGAGAGAGAGAGAGGGAACATAGATAAAATGTTGAGCTTATGAAAAAAAGGAAAAGCTTAAATATGTTTGAGCCAATAAATATATCTTAGCATACATTAATTGAGGTAATTTAGCTGCCTCAAAAGGGCAGCATATTCAACAGCCGGACTTCTACTCGATTTCCACTCCCGCTTTATGAGGGAGCACTCATCAGCAGCTGGTACGAAGGAATGTGAAAGTGTAATTTAGAGAGCCGGAAATCAGGTCATAGAGCTCCGAAGCAAGCTCTATGAAGCTTGTATTAAGGAAGGCAACATCTCGACTTGATGGCGAACAGCAACAGTAGAATTTCTATCCAATGTACGCAAGACAGGACATCTGTACACTAAAGGCTCTCGCCAAAAATTGAAACTTGTTGTGAGCATCTTCCTCTACTCTTCTGGAACGGTCAATCATGTTTTTAAACATGCTCTGTTGCAGTCAATAAGGCTCAACCCTGGACTTTGGAACTGGATACCCGTCTTCCTAAGCTGCAAGAAGATTCAAGAGCAATGAGGGCTCCATGTACTGACGCAACACGGGCACAGAGGAACACCACACGGTGAATTGTTGTCGCGGTCAATAAATTGCTCATAAAAATGAAGGGGAGGTGAGGCTGTGGACGACATTTCAATTACTGAGTACTACTTGGCAACACAGGGGATGACGACTTGACTAATTTAATTAACTGATTTTAAAGTTAGGACTGATAAACCATATCTGGTTCTAATTACGGGAAAGTCCAAAATTCTTGCGAGGATCAAGCTAAGCCTGGAAAGGGCCACTTTACACTCGAAACATAGCACTAAATACTCGGGAATTGTGTTGGAAAGCAAGTTGTCGCAACTTAGAGGGCGCGCAATGTAGACGAACGAGTTAGGGAGGCAACAGCGGTCCTGTACATATGTAAAATGATATTGAACTCTATCTGTGGCCACGCATTCCGGCGCTCTACGAGTACTGCTTTCAAAAAAAGCATATTTGTGTAGGCAGGAGAGGTTCTTCAGATTTTCAATAATGAGCTGCAGCGGAACGCTCAAGACAACACCACCTGAAGTGATTAAGACAATTTTAGCATACCCTCAGAAAGCTTAACAGCTAAAGCAGGGCACTTTAACTGCGAGGCTTTATGCCTCAAGGGAGCTGAAAATCAGGGCATACAGACAAAATAGTATAGCGTTGACCAGAAATATGCGAAGAAATTACGAAATTTCGCGACTTATTCTCGAGAAAACGCTGTCAGCCTTAATAGAAGCGAACGGAAACAAGGCCTGAGGTGTGCGGACGAAGCTTAGGATATTTTTGCAAATGTTTCTGATATACGTATATGGTGGAGTGAGTGTAGGTCATATGGGTAGCGAAGGTAATGTGGTAGCTGATGAACTGAGTAAAGAAGGTGCCTCTTTAGAGCAGGACCTAATTTTGGACTTACCAGTTTTTTCAATCTCGTTTCGTTAGGCGAGCATTCTTTGGGAACGAGTACAGTATGGAAGAAATAAGTAAGTCTAACATCAATGAACTTATACTATTATTCCAAATCATACTCAGCTAGATTTAATCTTCTCGAGACCAAATCAGCTTAGAGCTTATCCTCTCCTCCCTTATTTTGGCTTGTTCCAATATCTTTTCCTGATTCTAACCTCTAAATTTTCTATATTTCCAGTCGTAAACAAAATTTCCCTGCTTCTCGTATCGTATCAAAATCCACTTATGTTTGTTGAATCATTTTAGCTGTGTTGAATTGAATTTATTTGCTTACAACATTACTTGAGACATTAGACATTTGCAAATTACTTCGCCAAAGATCTCCAGCTGAACAGGATAATAATAATAAAAAAATCTAATTAATACATTTTAATGAGCTTAACTCAGAGCTGAGCTGCTCATATTGCTTGTTGCTCTTGTTGCCACAACGATAAGTGCTCACAATATTCGTATGCTCATATATACTCACATACTTACTCACATATATATATATGCCTGTGGTATAGAAAAATAAAATTTAGAGAATTTAAGAGCAAACAAAAAGTTTATTTACAACTTGTAATGCCATTTAAGCTGGATTTCCTGCAACAACAGCAAACACAAAATAAAATTACAAAATTGCAAAAAACAAAAAAAGAAAAAAGAAAATAGAAGAAGAAGAAGCGAAAGAAACTTAGTCAAAAACAGTAAAAGTAAAAGATTGTACACACTTTAAAGCTTAGTTGAACTTTATGGCTTTCTTTTTTTTTTGTATTTTTGCTATTATTCCCAGCCAACCCACATTAGTACTAAAGTTATAAAGTATTTAAGAAAATTATGTGTTTACCAGCGAGTGTGTCAGTAACAGTGCTTTTTTTATTGTTGCTATTTTCTTTCGAAATGCATTTAAAGTTGCGCTGTTCTGCCCACGATTATTTTTATACCACCCATCATCAACTGGTAGTGAAATTAAAGCTCTGATTTTTATTTTTACGGTTTTTTAATAAATTTCTATTATTTTATTAAAATTTTTATTTATTATTTTTTTTATATATTATTATATTATAGTTTTACCTTTAATGTACATGAAATGGTATATTAACTTTGGACCGAAGTATGAAAGTACCAGCAGGAGAAGAGATTGAACTATAGCGATTTATACCGATCGTAACAGAATCACGAGCTGAGTTGACTTATGTCCGTCTGTCCATCTGTCCGTCTGTCCATCTGTCCGTCTGTCCATCTGTCCGTCTGTCCGTTTGTCTGTCCATCTATTTTTTTGAACGCAAACTAGTTCCTCAAGTTTTGAGATAGTTCAACCAAACTTGGAAGGATGATGCAGCTATACGTTTAAACGATCATCTGTCGGAAGCAGCTAGATCGGACCACTATAGCATAGCACATAAATAGATTTTTCAGATTTGGAATTTTTGGTCATAAATATTTTAAAAAAAAAAAGTACCTAAGAACGTGAAATGGGGTGTACTACACACGCAAAACGAATTCTTTCCGAAAACTATCGAAATCGGGCGAAAGCAACATATAGCTCTCATATACCGATATTTTCAGATGTGACGATGTAGTCAAAACTCAGTCAAAATATTATTTAGGAGCATGGAATTTGGTAATATCCACAAATATTATGAACTGCATATTGGTAGTGAAAATCTTCTAAATCGGACTGCTATAACATGTAGCCCCCATACAACCGATTTGTTCAGATATTATGTCTTAGGTATAAAAATCCACCAAGGAAGCATCTAAAAGCGTGAAATTTGGAATTCTACAGAGATGAATATTCAAGTTCATATTGACACTAGAATCTATTCGTCATCTTATCTATCTCTATGTCACAGTGTCTGTCCTCGAACTCCTCCAAAATGACTGAACCCAATTTAATGAAATTTCGTATATATATATATATATATATTCGAAATATTCGAAATTCGAATATATATATATATTATATATATGTATTCGTGAGAGATTATTCGAATACGTTTTTATCTATTTTTCATGCCGCGAAGTGAACCAGGGACTGACGTATTCGAAAAATTCTTATTTATAATTCGATTTGCTTGAAACTTGTTACATAGTTAGCTTTTTGCTTAGATTAGCAGCAACACTACTTTTTTCTCCGGGAAGTAGACCTTGGACCGTCCTATCCGAAATCCGTTATTATGGTTTGATTTACGTGAATGATGAATTCCAGGCTGTGGACTGATTTAATTGAGGAAAAAATTGATTTCTGCTTCGATTTGGTTAAAATTTTAGATGATATGTCTAAATGGATCGTGGATCAGGAAAAAAAAAGTTCAACTGGCTTTCTTCTCTAGTGGAAAGGGATCACCGATAGACAGCCAAATTGCTTAATTAGAATTTTTGGGCCTTTGTAACAGCAATTAGAATAAAAGCGAAAATACAGAAAGTCACAACAAAATGTGGCCGGGTCAGCAAGTTTATATTATTATTTTTAAATTTTTATTTATTTTTATATTATTTTTTATTTTATTTCATTTTTATTTTTTTATTTTATTTTACTTTATTTTATTTTAATTAATTTATTTTATTTTATTTTATTTTATTTAAATTTTATACTTATTTATTTTTTTAATTATTTTAATTCCTATTTTATTTTACTTATTTTATTTTATTTTATTTTATATTTAGTCATTTTATTTTATTTCATTTTATTTAATTTTATTTTATTTTATTTTATTTTATTTTATTTTATTTTACTTTATTTATTTAATTTTTTTTAATTTTTTTTTATTTTGTTTTATATTTTTTTAATATTTTATATATATATATATTTTTTTTGATTAGTTTTGTTTAATTTATTTTACTTTTTTATATATATTTCTTTTTTAATTTTTTTTTTTTAAATTCTTTAATTTTTTTTCTTTTTTCTTTTTGGTTTCTTTTGTTTTATTTTATTTAATTTTATTTTTAATTTAAGTTATTTTATTTTATTTTTTTTTGTTTTATTTTTTTTTTACTTGACTTATTTTTATTTATTTATTTTGTTTTTTGTTTATTTTGTTTTATATTTTTTGATTTTTTTTATTTAATTTATTTTATTTTTGTTAATATTATTTTTTATAATTTTTAATTATCTTATTTTATTTTTTATTTAAATTTTTTTTTACTTAAATTTTTTTAAATTTTTTTAATTTTTAATTTTTTCAATTTGATTTTTTTCTTTTTTTTTAATTTCATATTAAGTTATTTCATTTCATTTCATTTCATTTTATATTATATGATTTTATTTTATTTTAATTTATTTTATTTTATTTATTTTATTTATTTTTTTATTTTTATTTTATTTTTTCTTTCTGATTTTTCTATTCTATATATTTTCTAATAAATTAAACTCTTTGCAAAAAAGGTTTAACGCTTTTAGCATTTCTTTCTTCTTCCAATTTGTTTACGCTCACGCTTTGCGTTAAACAAAAGACAAATATTTAATGCTTCTTTACGATTTACCAGCTTTAAATACTTACAAGTTTGTAAACTAATTTGTGTGCATGCTTTCGTAGGTATATAGGAAGATTTATCATTTTTTTATTCTTAAATAGCATTAATTTCATTATCGTGTTATTAGGTTTTGTATTTGCATCTACCGGTATGTGTGTATACGTGTGTGCGGTCATGAATGTAAGCCATGAGCTTAATGCATTCCTTGAATGTAATAAAATAATACAAAACGTGTGATAGAAAAAGCGAAGTGTTGGAAATAATATATACTTAAGATTTAGACTACACTCTGAAGCCTTTAGTAGGCATAATCTGCAGGAAAATAATAAACACGCTTGCTAGGGATTATATGCATGGAATTAAATAATTCATGAAGCTTTTTTATTATGCACTTTCAAAACTAAAGTAAAGCTGCATAAGTATTTGATACAAAAAAAATGTGTAGAGGAAAGTTTAAGAAATTTATTAACTATACCTTTATTTACACATTTAATATTTATAATAAAAATACAAATTCTCCAAGTCTTCGCTCTAAATGGAAAAATTAAAATCTTTATTCCTACCATATTTACACAGTCAATATGCCAGAGAGAGATAGAATTCACACTATTTACATTTCACATATCTTTGATGTGAAAAACAAACAGAGAAGAATTTTCTAACTCAACTCAACTCAACTCGAATCGTCTGAATTCACACAAAAAAAAAAGTTAAGTGACAAAGCAATCTTGGTAAGAAGCGCTGTAATGTGTTGCTCTACGCTTTGTAAATGTTGTTTGTGTTGGTTGGCTGCCGCTGAAGCACAACCAAAAACAACAACAACAACAAACACTCAAGAAGGAAGAACAAGCAAAGAATCGTAAATATTTGCGTTTATTTTTAATTAATGCGAAACACCAACTCAATTACAAGTCAAAGTGGATATGAGCACGTTGTAGGCACGTGTATGTGTATGCGCATGTATGCATTTGTGTAAATTTACTTGTTTATTCGCATGTAAAAATGTTTGTAGTGATGTGTAGATATATATATGGGTATGGGCTGTTGGAAAAGTATTTGCTTAAGAAATTACATTTTTCTCTTGTGCAAATACCTGGCAAAAATGAAAAATTGTTTCAACCGATACTGATGGCACAGTAAGGAGCGAGTGGATTAGGAAGTGTAAGAAATATGGCATATTTTGCTTAATTCAAATTTTTTCTTACATATTTTTAGAGTTTATTAATTGAATTTTTGAACAGAAGCTAAAAAAATTTTTTTTTAATTTTTAGTTTTTCATTTAATAGGAAAAAATATATAATTAATAAAAAAATTATAATAAATTAATAAGAATTACTCAGCACGAATTAAACTACCCATGCTGGATGGTCATAATACATGTTGCTATAAAGCTGGCGCTCAGAGAGTGGATTTTGGCTCGAAAGTTCTGACGTTAAGTAGTTAAGAGGTTAAAAAAAATATTTTTTGTATACAAATTGGTTAGCCTTTCGCAAAAATGGATATAGATCTGAACAAAAAAAAATATAAATTTAATTATTATATAACTTTTTTTATTTTTATTTTTATTTTTATTTTATTTTTATTTTTTTTTGTTTCTACATATATTTTGTACATTTTTTTCCTTACAAAATTTCCTATGTTCTTTACCAAAATTATGCAGATGAAATACTCAAAATTTAGAATGTTCCAAAATATATATTTTTTCACTTTCAAATAATTTCGTATCCGAAAAAGCGTTTTTTCATTGACTTTTCAAAATTTTGCTTCTTTTGTTGCCTACATTTAGGATGGATTACTAATTATTTAGTCCAGTCAAGCACCTTATATTATACATTCATAAATATTGACAAATGTATAAATAACAGTTCCATTGAAAAGTCCCCGGCCTAGCATAGGAAAACACATTTTTTTTTTTTTTTTGACAAAATTCATTTATTTTTTATTCAACATAATTCCTTTCAGGGGGGATTACAGCGACCCTTCAACTTTTCGATATCATTTTTGCAGTACAATTTCTTCCTAGCTTCAAACTAAGCCTCAGTTTCGGCGTTCACCTTTCATTCAGCGAAAACTTCTTCCCAGTGAGCATTCCTTGGAGATTTGAGAACAAGAAATAGTCGCTGGGGGTCAAATATGGAGATTACGGTGGATACGGAGGCATTTCTAAGTCCAATTCATGCGTTTTTGTCATATATTTTACTGACTTGTGAGCCATGGGCATTGTCTTGGTGAAACAGCATTTTCTTTTATATCAAATGCGGTCGTTTTCGTCGATTTCATCCTTCAAACGCTACAATAGTGCTGTGTAATAATTGTTGTTGATGGTTCTTCCTTTTTCAAGGTAGTCAATGAAAATTATTCAATGCGCATCCCAAAATACAGATGCCATAATCATGTCAGGGGACTGTTGCGTCTTTTTTTTTACACTTTGAAGCGTGTTCATCGATTGGACTTCAGAGTGAAGTGGTGGAACCATGTTTTATCCATTGTCACATATCGATGCAAAAACTCAGGTATATTACACTTGAGCATCTTCAAATACTGCTCCGAATCATCAACTTGTCGCTGTTTTGGGTCAAAACTGAGCTCGCGCGGCATTTTTCCCCTTCAAAGAGCAATATTCTATCAACACGCGAAATTCCTTTTTATACATTTTTTCACAATAGCAAAAGTTACTTCACTCAAAATACTGTAATTTAGAAATTAATGTGTTAATTTGACTTTAAATTTTTTGTTGCCTACATTTAGGATGGTTTTCAATATTTTAGCCAAGTCCCGTACCCAATAATATGCATAAATATATATATCGCTATATATTTGGTGCATTATAAAGAAAGTCCGAAGATTTTTTTTTTTAACAACAAATGACAGTTTTTTCTAAGCCGGCTCTAAATGGCTGTTGGATTTTTATGAGGATCTTTTATTTCACCTTTGAACTCTTCTCGAAGTGCTTGACTTGCTATGCCGAGAAGCGACCGTAATTTGAAAAAATTAATTCAAATTTATATTTTTGTTATCTTGTTTGCTCAACTGGTAGGAAATGAAACCCAAAAACATGGTGGTGCTCATCATTAACCACTCGTCTAATGTGGCCGCAAAAACTAGTTTATTTTTCATCTTTTTGTTGCCTACATTTGGGCAGAGATTATATTTTTTAGCCCAGTTACACACCTAGTATTATATAACGCAAAAAGTATACTTATTTTGAACAATTACTGCTTATAATCGCTTCTAACACTCGTTGTTATGTTCAAAATTACTATTTTCGAAATTAAAAATAAACTTACCCAACCGCTTATATGTTCATATGTATATCTGTGTAAAGACGCATTACTTTTGCTCTTAAATTCTACAAATCATTATTTCTCTCCAACCGCATTTAGTTGATAATTACCTGCAAGGATAAAAAAATATTGCAATTTAAATAACGGTATTATTTATTTTTTTTGCTTATTTATAGACTTATATAATTAATTAAAGCAGGAAATGTTTTCAAATTGAAATATATTGTGGTATTTCAATGTATATTTGCTGCAAATTAATGTGGGTAACCGCATTCACTTCATTAGTTTATCAAAAAAAAAAATACAATTGGAATGGAATGGAATGGAATTCGTTATTATTGATTATGAGGTAACTTTTAGTACACATTATGAGCGAAATAGTGACATTAACATCGTATTTACGACACATTCTTTACATATTTGTGTTTCCGACACTGTAAATTCATCCGATTTTGCAGCTTCAAAGACTTATTTCGAGTCAACTCGGTATGAGTGTCTCCAAAACTAGCTACATGCGATTACAGCACCGCAAAGGGATTGAGCATGGCCTCAGGTTATTCATAAAATATTCCAGGCAGATGATTCATCAGAGAGAGAAAATATTTATGCAAGAAAGATGAACTTAGAAATTCTATTTTTCTAATATTTCCAGTAAATAATATTTAAAGAATATTAAGGAATAGCAGACAGTCATCAGGGAAATCATTTTTAGATATCACAAGTAGGCGTAACCATAAGACTAAGTAGCTGTGCATAAGACTAAACTGGAGGCGGTCAACCAAACTGTAATTTTAAGCCTTTTGTTCTGTCCCTATTTACCGCTGAGCACTGAAAGGCTAACTGTTAGCCAAACCACATTAAGAGTACCACAATCTATCACAATAATAAAGCAGGAGCGATAGAGAACTGCCGCAAATCACTGAACGTGAAAAACAATGCGGACGAGCTTGTAAGTAAGGGTACTCGCCATCCACTTGCACCAAGGAATAGCCTCAGCATGTCGTTCTACCCTTGCAAGCTGACTATGAGATAGTTATTCATGTCAGATGCTAACTCACAATGGGAAATTCTCAACTACTGCAATGTGATTAGGATAATGCGGAAGAAGATAAGGTCGAGAGAGTTTAGCTAGCTAAAGAGAGTTATCAATGATGTTAAGCCTTTTAACGGGACATATTCCATTAGGCACGCAAGTCTAGGGGTTGGATTATGGTTCAACGAGTTTTGCTGGCGTTTTAGGGCGAAGAAAGAACCAAATGTGCAGCACTTGGGAGGTGTAAGTTGTAGTCTTTAGGAGCGGCGAATTCAACGAGCTTGAGCGAACTAGTGAATGCAAAGATATTTTGATGGCTCTTTTTTGTTAACTCCACATATTAATTTAATTGAGCGACTGGGGGCTCAGTGATATCACAATTGACCACTTGATGAACTCAGTGAGTTGATGCAATCACTTCAACATAACCTTAATTTATCCGCTTTCAGAAAGATGGCGGAGAGCACCTACTTCTGTACCATGTGAGAAGTCGTATGGCGATGGAAGACTACAACTAATCAAAGCAAGCTTCAAACTTTTATTTTTTGTGAATGACCTTCGAATCCGGTGAGCTCACCATAGCGACAGCTCAGATTTGGTTAGAGTGCTCAGAAAAAGTGAACCAAGAAAAGAGAGCTTTAAAAGAAACCTCTATAGAGATGTTTTGAGTGAAAAGTATGATATGCTCTGTTTATTACAAATTAATACAAAGCAGGAGAGGAAGAAGAAGAATTTAATTTTGGACTATATTACAATTCAATTCGATTATTAGATGCTTTCAGTAGTGATAATTCTTTCGAAGATCTTCTCCACACCTTATTAGTCTCCTAATGAGAGGGATCACAGCACGGCATCAGATTTAAGCGGATTGTGCTCCATGCACTGGGTCAACAACTCACATGTAATCTGTTGTTGTATAATTGAATATTTATATTTTAGTTGAAAAAATTTATTTAATTTTTTTTTCACTTAAAATAATGAATAAAAAATATATAAAAAATATTTTTTTAAAGCAAATTATTTACCAACCACAAATTCACAAGGTTTTTCTTCCTACTTTACGTTTATTTGATTTATTTATAAACTTGCATATTTTTTGTTTGATTTTTTTTTCTTCTTATTTTTGTTGTTGAATTTTTCATAAATTTTTTTTGTGGACAGTTTATTTTGTTACATAACCAAAATCAAAAAAAGGATTATCACAACAGCCATTTAACATTTTTGTAAGCCTATAAAACAAATTCATCTTCTTCACTTGCCAAATACAGTAAGAACAACAACAACAACAACAACAACGACGACTTTTGTCGACACATGTATGTTTTAGCTATTTATTTTTGGGGCCAGATGTTGTTTGCGTTGTTGTTTTTGATGCTGCTGCTGCTGCTGCTGTTCTTGTTGTTGTTGTTTGTTGTTGTTGTTGTTGCTTGCTGCTGTTGTTTCATGTTGTCATGTTTGTGAATTTTAAAATTTATATTACATTGTGGCATTTGTCATTTAAATGTCAAGCGTTCACACAAATGCACAGTGTCAGACAGTGACAAGAGCAATGAAGGGCTGACATACACATGTACATATGTGTGAGTGTATATGTATGCAGTTACACATACTCACACTCACTCGAATATATTTAAAGTTTCAAGCATTTCGGAGCGTAGCTCACCTGATACTACTTGACGAGACAAGCGAAGGCGTGTCATTGATGTTGGTGTTGTTGTTGTTATTGTTGTTGTTGTTCAAAAGGCCTGCGCAGCAACACAAGTGTAATGGATTTTGCATTTTGAAGAGCCAGCGCCAACATATAACAGCCACTTTATCTGTATATATATGTATATTTTTGTATAACTCTGCTTGTGTGTGTACGTTTATGTGAAAATCCTTTCACACGCACTAACAAATATAATAAATCCATTTGCCGAAACCTTTCCCAGCCTTCCCAGCAGCCTCAAATTACTACAGAGAAACCTCGGCTGTTGAATTAATTGTTTCGGTTTTTGTTACCTTTATTGTTGTTGCTGCTGTTGTTACAGTTGCTGTTGCTGCTGTTGTTGTTGTTGCTTTGTGTTTTTCTTTCAAGTGTACACACGTTCTTTTCATTTGTTTCTGTTGTTTGTTTGCACACGCCGCCGTTGCCGTCGCTTTTTGTCTCTATTATTACAGTTGCCAGTGTGTGCATGTGTGTGTGTGTGCTTTTGTTATTGTTAACTGCCACATTTGTTTGCAGTTACATTTTTCGGCGGCTACAATTTCACATTTCAACATTTACACTCATAAACACACACACACGCACTCAGCCTCCCATGTTGTGGGCTTACCTGCAGCAGTTGTTGCCTACTTTTGGGCGCTCATTCCTGTCGCACTGTTTCACTCGTTCACTCGTTCACCACTCGTTCACTCTCGCTGCATTGTTTATTTATTTTCCTCATTGTTGTTATGTTAATTCTTCATCACTCTTCCCACTGCTCGGCTTTGCTTTATTTGGTTTGCCGTAATTTTCGCTCTTTGTCATCTGCCTATTTACATATCCTTCATATTTATCTAACGGGTTTTCGTTCGTGTTTTTCCCTTAATTTTTTTTGCTGTCTATTTGTCTGCTTGCTTGTCAACTTGTCGTTTGAGTTGAAGTTTTGTGCTTGTTTGTCACTTAAATTTAACATCACTTTTATGCTTTGTTTGCATATTTATTGTACACTTGTCATGTGATTTTCGTTTAAGAATTTTTTTTTTTTTTTTTTTTGCTATCAAATATATATGAGTGAAAATTGGCAACGTAGCCATGTCAAAGATAATAAAAAACTACACGGAACTTTTAACAAAAAATGATTCTCTCTACTTCTCTCTTATGTTGGTTTATTAAAGTTTAGCGATAAGTTGTAAAATTGGCAACGTTGCCTAAAGCGACTATTGGCAAATATCAATAGTGAAAATTGGCAACTGAGCTAATGGAAATTTTTGAGAATAAAATAATTTCACCTTATGAGAAAAATTTATTTCATTATATGATTGCAAAAAGTACTTTTCTTCGCTTTGAAAATTGGCAACGTTGCATTAGTACTTCGAAACCCTCACTTTCTTGTTTGTAAATGTATCAATTACGTATGCGTGATAAAAACAATACAAAAGGGAAATAAGAAATTAAAATAAATTATCTAAGAATTCAAGCAAAATCTTAAAATTGGCAACGTTGCTGAGACATTATCTAATATTGCCTATCAGTAATGAAAATTGGCAACCAAGCACAATTTTTTGGAGTACAATTATTACATATATGGAGTATATTAATTTATTTTTTAATCACAAAAACTTTTGCTTCCACTGAAAATTGGCAACGTTGCATTTTTCTTTATTTATTTATTTTTTAAGGAGAAAAAGCTGGAGCTCTATAGAACAGTTTTTTATTTAAAATTCATTTATATAATCCAATAAAGATATCAAAACGAAAATTTTCAACATTGCCTTAAAAAATGTTTTCTTTTTTTTATTTTATTTCTCTTTCTTTAAAGTCCACATTAGGGTGAACTAAAATTTTTTTTAATAAATAATTTTTCGTTTACAATTTACAATTATTTCTTTTTGTTTCTTCTAAAAGAGAGAATCGGCAACGTTGTTATTATCTTCTTCTCATCATTTATGTGATTAAAACCTTATTTTTCAGTGTCGTACTAATCCAAAATGTACGAAAAAGCAATAATTCTGAAAAAGGAAAAAAATTTCTGACAGCGTTCCAGCAGAAATTTTAATTATCTTCTGAAGAAATCTCTAAATCTACAATTGAGGATTTGGAACGAAGAAAATTGGCAAAATTGCCGCACAAAAAGTGATTAATTCTAGAGGACTTTTGTCGCACTGTAAATAATAAATTCATATCAAATAAAATTCTCCAATTAAAAGTTTTAGAATTATGCAAAAAAAATTGCTAGACAAACTAGGCAAGAGAAAATACTTACAAAGAACAATTTATTAGCAATATTAAACTTCTGACTGAGACTTTCTAAACAGTATTTTAGATTGCATTATGTGCCGAAAATTGGCAACAGCGCAGAAAAAATTTCTTAAAAAGTCGGAATTCCTAGCAAAATCAAAAGACAATATTTTCATTTGAACGGAAAAAAAATTACGCACTGCGAAATTTACAAACAGTATTTTAAGTGGAAGAAAACTGGCAACAGTGCAAACCAAATACTCTCATAATACCGAAAAATATAATAAATAATTATTTATTTGGATAAATATTGCCAAAACACAAGTGATCAAGCAATAACTTCCATAAGCGATGCTATAAGACTAACGAAAAATTGGCAACATTGTAAAAATATATAATTTTTATGCCTCGGTTAAAAAAAAAATAAATTTATTAAAAATAAATAAAAGATTGTGAAGTAAAATAGTAGAGATTGCTATATTAAAAAACAGCATAAAAGGATTTTGTTTAAAGAAAATTGGCAACAGTGCAAAATAAAAACTCTCTCTATATCGAAACATAAGTAAATAATACAAAGACGGCAATAATAGACAGATAACTGTCCGAAGTTTTGTTACATGTCTCGCAGAAAATTGGTGTTACTACATCTCTGACAGAAAATTGGCAACAATGTAAGAAAAAAAAACATTTTGAACAATACGATAAAATTAAAACTTAAATTGAAATAAAAGACGTTATGGAAAAGTAAAAATATTATTACTCTATGAAAACCACAAGCAGTGCGAACTATGCATTCAAGAAAACTGGCAACAGTGTAAAATAAAAATTCTCTCTATATCGAAATAATTCACAGAAACGTATTATAATTAAGTATCCTCCAAAGTAAATAGTATAAAAACGGTAGTAATAAAAAAATAACTCTTCGAAATGTTACTACATCTCTGACAGAAAATTGGCAACAATGTAAAAAAAAATTTTTAGAACAATATGATAAAATTAAAAAAAATTAAAAAAAGACGATATGGAAAAGTAAGTTATTGTTATTATTGTTGTTGTTATTATTAAGAAAAACTGCTAGTAATGGTTTCCTTGCAAGAAAACTGGCAACAGTGGAAAGTAAAAATATCACCACACTTCGAAATCCGCAACTAGTGGTATGTGTTCAAGAAAACTAGCAACAGTGCAAAATGAAAACTATCGCAATACCAAACCATTTCATTTGAAAATTGTTACAAATTAATATTATTCAGTATAAATATTGAAAATAAAATAGGATTGTGTAGGAAAATTGGCAACAGTGCCATAAGCAAGACACATTGTTTTATTTAAGCGTTTAAAATAAACTAAATAAGTATTCTCTCAGTAAACTCCGTAAATTTTTTGCATCTATAATATTAGAAAACTTAAAAAAAAAGTGAACGCATTAGAAAATAAATTAAATCAAAACATTTCAGCAACAGCGTATGCACCCCGAATCTGAAAGGTCATCAGTATCTACAAAAGTTTGTTATTTCAGTTGCCTGCTGGTGCTTCTATTATGCAAATGTGAGACGTTTTTGGCAAACAAAAATGTGCCGAAAGCAAAAGCGAGAAGATAAAACCCCAAATATACCAAAAAAAAAAAAAATACCAGCAAAACCAAATAATGTTGAAATCACTATCAGCCTGCCAGAAAAATAGAGACGATAATATAAAAGATATAAAATAATATCAACAAACATTTTTAAAATGTGTCTTAATATATTTTTGTTGTTGTTGTTAATATATACATTTAATAGTGCAATACAGCGCAAGTGATGAAGGCATTACATAACAGCAATCAGCAGCTGTAGTAGTAGTGGCAGTAGTGGTAGTTAAAACAAATTTTATGCGCCCGAAAATATGCAAATTATTTGCTGCGTCAAGCTTAGTTATCAGATTTTTTTGTTTTTTATTTTTCTTTCATATATTTTTTTATGCAAACTCATAAATATTTACTATAACTGCTAAGCTATGCTGGAACATTTATATTAAAAAAAATATAAAAAAAAATTCAAAAAGTTCGAAAAGTATTCGCTAGTATTGAAGCTACAAGTCGGCTCGAGTCAAGTGAAGTGAACTCACAGTAACATGTCGAAAGCATAAATATTATTATTTTTTCTCGCTTTTTGCACAAAATTTGTAAATACAAACATATGTATGCCAAAAAAAAATTTGCTTATCAGCGCTTAGTTGTAGGGGAAAAACTGAGTTTGTTGAATTTTTTGTTTACCAACACCCACTAAAAGCTGTTGCTCGGTCGCACTTACTGTCAAATACGCCTAAAAATATGCAAATTAATTTTTAAAAACTCCGAAAGTCAGCTTGTTTGTTTGTGTCTCTCAAAGTTGAATGGCTGTCGAACGCAGCTGTTAAAATGTTTTTGAAGTGTCTAATAATTCTTTACTTTTTAATTTCGCTAACTGCTTTCCGTTTTATCTCCATTCATTTTAGCAGATATTTAAACAGTTGGCAGCAAGTGAGGAGGCAGCAGCTGTTGAGTTGAAATTTTTGGGCAATATTTTTTAAATTTTAATTTATTTAAAGTACTCACATTAGTATTTATTTTAAGAAAAAGTTTTTAAAATTTTGTTAAAATATATAAACAAATATCATAAAGCTTGAGGAGGAGCACGATTAAGTAGAACATACTTTTTGCACAAAAAAAAAGGTTTTTCAATAATCTATATACACAAAAGAAAATAAAGTATTAATATAAAAACATATATTTCTGATTGCATACCTCAAGGCGTTAAAAGTATATTTAGAAATTTTTACTGAAAAAAAAAACAGTTTGATATTTTATAAATAATAATTTTTAGAATATTTTTACACCCGACAACTGAAAATTCTAGGTAGCCGTCTAGGCACTATTAAAAATCTTATTTTTAACTTTTTTCTAATTGACGACTTAAAATCTTATTTTGCGTATTTATAAAATTTCTTTTTAATATCAAACCTCCAACGAGTACTGAAATTTTGATTTGTTTCAAGTATTGCCAATTCTCTGAACAATTAACACTCTAACAGCTATAAAGAAAATTCAATTTAAGTATTCATAATATTCTCAAATATTTTAACTATTTATCAGCCACTTAAAACCCTATTTCTATTGAGTATTGTAATCTATAAAATTCGTTTAACCCTTTAACGCCTACTAAACCCAGATTTCACGTAATTGTATGTATAATTATAATTAGATATATATTTTTTAATATTAAACTTCCAACGACTAGTGAAATGTTTACTTGTTTCATGTATTCATAATTTTTGATTATTTTAACACTCTAAGTACTACTAGATATCTCACAATTAAAGTAACAAAATTTCAAACCCTTTGAAAACTACCTTAAAATCAATTTATATTGTAAAAAAAATATTTATTTTTGGCATTGAAAATCTACTAATAAATTTTAATCCTATAAAGATTGTTAAAATTTGTAGTATTCAAATATTATAAAATAAATGAACACTTTAGCGTTAACCATAGATCGTTTTTTGAAAATACGGAAATTTCAAAATATTTCCACTTTTTAACGATGATTGGAAATTCTATTTATTTATAAATTTCTAAACTATCTTAAACCATTAACGACTACTGGAAAACCTATTTATATAAGATATTAAAATTTTCCAAAACACTTTAACCCTCTAACGACTACTGAAAATCTTACTTTAATTTGAGCGGTATAAATTTCTGGAATATTTCAATTCTCTAAGGACAGCTGAATTCCGGTAAATTTTGAGAAGAGCTTAAAATAAAATTAATTCAAATTAACTCTTGAAAATACTTGGAAAGCGTTTCTTGTTTATTTTCAGAAAATGTTATAAAAATTTGTTATTATAAATTTTTGAATGAAAATATTAATAAAAGTTTTATAAATAATTGAATATGATTTTTAAATTATATATCCGTTCAGTATATTTTTAATTATAGAAACTAATTTTCAAATTTTTTTATATACATTTTTTTATAAACATTTAGTTCATTTTTAAATAACTTTTTGTATAATTTAAAAATTAAATTTATAATCTTTTAAGCATCTTCTTTATTTAATTATATATTTCAAAGAAAATTTTTTAATTTTAAAAATTATTATTTTTCGATATATTTGTAGGTTTTCTTTTTAATTTTGTTTTTTTTTGTAATTATTTTTTTTTTTTTGATAACCTTTTATGATATCTGTTTTATAGGAATTTTTTATTATTTTAAATTATATATAAATTTTTTTAATTTTATTCGCATTAAGTTATATTTCGCAATACATTTTTGTAATTTTTATTTTATTTATTTATTTATTTTAATTTTTTAATTTTTTTAAAATTTTTTTTAATTTATTCAATTTATTTTAGATAATTTTTTTTGTATAATTTATAATTTTTCTTTTAATTATTCCGTTGGAAAAAAATTCTTAATATTTAATTATATTTTATATCTTTTGAAGATATATTTCGATTAACTAGAATAATAGAAATTTTAATTAATATTAAAAAATTTCTTTGTTTGAAAAAATAATAAAATTTTATTATTTTTAACCATATGTTTCAAGTAAAGTTTTTCAATTGTTTTAATAATTTTTATATTTTTTTTTGCTTATTTTTTTATAAAATTAATTAATTTTTTTATAGAATTTCTTTTGTTATAAATAAAAATAAAATACTTAACTTTTTTTTAAATCTATTTATAATTTTCAAAAACATTTTCTAATTTTGTAAATAATTTTCTATAATTTTTTCTTTTTTAATATATTGTTTTTTATTTTATTTATAGGTATTTATTATTATTTATTTTTTTTTATAATATATTCTAAATATTTCTTTTATTTAAGTATATATTTCAATATATTTTTCTAATATTTTCACTGTTTTATGTATATACTTCTTATATTTTTTTAATAAATTTAGAAAATATTTAAAAATTTTTTTTTTTTTTTAATTATTATAAAAATATATTTTTCAAAATTTTTATTTTTTATTTTTTTTCTATACAACTCGACAAAATACCAAATTAAATGTGTCATTAGTCGCTTAATCCAAATGCCCTTGCTTTTATTACGCATTTTATTTTTCTGCTCCCCTTTTTTCTAGCTGTCAAATCTACTCTCTACAACTGCCATTAAATAAAATAATTTTAAAATATTTATGGAAATTCACTTGAAACTAATAGATTACAACACACGCACAGAAAATATATAGGTACAAGGGCTTAGAAAGTGTCTTGGCAGCAGACATTTGCATATCAAACGGTTAGGACTAGACAGCAGAGAGGCAGTTCGTGGGGGAAAAATAAAGTGAGGGAGAGCAAAGAGAAAAATTGAAATAAAAAAATGCCTAAATAAAATACAATTTTCGGAGAAAGGGATATACGAAAAAATTTGTAGATATTTGATGAGCGTAAGGGGAATACAATGTGTTTTGTACCTTTTTTTTTTTTGCTTTTTGCTTAAGCCAGAAAAACATGGAAAACTTTAAGGCAAAAGCAAAGAAAAAATAAATAAAAATATTTGCTAAAATTTTTCCAACGCTTTTCATAATCGATTTACAACACTTTTTGCACTTAGACACTTAGTTACAAACACACACTTACACACACACACACACCTACATATATGTACATTGCTCTACGCACTTTCGACCGTTCGACCAGCATGAGCTGTCAGCCTCCATCAACATGGGAAAAAGGATAAGAGAGTGCTAAACACAGAAGAAAATCCGCACAAGCGCCTGAAACTAGACTACGTATATGCAGCTGCCAATTGTCAACACGCTTAACGGCGTGCTGCAAACCCGACCAAACGACCAACGACCAACGGCCAACCACCCACTCACCCGAACGCCTACCTGCTTGAGGCTGTGTTAGGCTAAAGTATAGCTGCTAGCTGACAATGACTAACATGTTGACAACGTGTTAGCATGTGTGGAATTCAAAATAGCAATAGAAACAACAACAACAAATAACAACAACAATGTGTTTGAAAAAAAATAGCAAAAAAGCATAGAGAAATGTGTGAGATGAGAAAAAGTGTGTGAGAGCGAAAAAAAAAACGAAATTTTGTTGGGTAAGAATATGAGAGGTGGCCAAGAGAGACCAGGAAAAGTGAAGAAAGTATGAAATAGAAAAAAAAAGAAAAAAAGAAAAAAGAGAAAAAAAAACTGTTTACTTGATGAAAACAATTTCTCTTCCGCACATGCACACACAAACACACACGATGACAGCGCACTTCGTCAAAAGTTGGACGCAAACTGCACGAAGACGCGTGTGAGTCATTGAAATGACGTACATAGACACGGTGTGGCGTGAGTTTATAAGTGTTTAAAAATCACTCACACGACGTACGATGGTGGCGAGCCGCGAGCGCGCTTGAGGTAAGACGTACGTTGCGTTTGAGTAACAACCGCACGCACGAGGGCACTTTGGAAGCGGAATAGAGTGCGCGCATAAAAGAATATGCAATCGCAAAATATGTGCATGTGCAAAATATGTGTGTGTGTGTGCGTGAAAAATGCGTGACTTTGGCGTGTATACCATTTTTTTTACATTTTTCACCAATTCAAGGCACACATATACATAACTTTGTGTGTGCGTGAAAGTGTGTGGCTACTAAATTGCGCCATCGGAGCGTATATTTTTGTTGCCAAATTGTGGTCTTCTTATATATTATTTTTTTTTTTTTATATTTCTTAAGCTCCATTCAACGCGTTGTCAACGAGTTGCGCTAAGCAATGAACTTTTCCAATTTATAACTCGCCCCACCTTCATCGAAAGACATTGTTAGTCTAAATTCAAGTTTGCTCTGCACTTGAAAATCATCAGACGTGTGTGTTATGTGCGTGTATGTGTGTTGGTACTCGTGCGTTGGTTTATGCCTCCTGCTTTTCGTTGAAAACTTTAAATCGCTTGCTTGTATCCTTTTTATCCCTGACCGCATAATGACAGTTTATGGACAGAGCGTTTGATCGTGTGCTTTTTTTGTTGTTGTTTTTGTTGTATTTTCTTTGCGTTCAACTAGAGTTTTAAATCGTTTCTGGGTGATTTGTTGGATTTTCGGTACTGGTAAGATATTTGGTCAATTTTTTTCTATATATTTTTATCCTTTTGCTTCCTTTTTCATTCTTGGTATTTCTTTAAACTTGATCGAAATTTTTTTGGGTTTTTTCCTAGTTTTTTCTTTTTAATAAGTTGTTTAGCTTAAAGATTTTTTTCAGATCTATTGAAAATTTTTATAAAAAGTAGCCAGTGGGCAAACTCGGGCACAAACGTTAACGTAAGTCATTTTTCAACTTCATATTAAGCGCGACTCCTCATATCTGCGATACGGACAATTGCCCTAGATTAATTGCCCTGTCCCCTGGTAAGAGATCCTCTACACCATACCTCTTCCCAGGTGATACCTTTCATCTGGAGGGCTCTTAGTGAACAGTACCTTTTGAAGCATAGGTATATTCAGGTTACAGTGGACGAAAACCATACTTGCCGAAAACCTTTCAGAAACTGTACCCCTCAGGTCGGGTAGCTATACTGCAGGAAGCTTCGAAGAAGACTTGAGTTCTCTCTGCCGAAGCATTGGATGACCTTATCGCATTTACGCAGCTTTGTCTTTAGGAAAGCGCTTTGTCCGAAGGACAAAAGGAAGAAACCGCACTGGTGTACTAACGAGTTGTCAGATCTGAGAGCATCTAGCAGACACCTGGGATCTCTGCAAAGCGTAACTGGGAATTTATATGCCCGTGATAAGGAAAGTAAAAGGTTCGTCATGGAGAACCATCTGCGGAAACGTAGAGCGTTGTCATGAGTCCTCTAGATTTAGATGATTTCTAGCCAAAAATCAAATTCCTATATGAAATCTAATTGATGAGATGAGATGGAAAACTGTACTGTGAAAAGCACTGCTTAGTCACTGGAAAAGCTCTTCGATGCTCATTTTCCCTGCAATACTGCTCTCGCAGTTATATCTGTAGGTTAAAGTGATCGTCATGGACCCTTTTAGTGACCACCGCTTGACATGGGCGATTAACTTTCGAACCCTTAAAGTCCTCGATACCTGATGGCATAGTATCGGTGCAGCTTGTAGGAGTATTGTGTGAGATTAGGGTGCATCCCCAAGTCCAAGTAGTTTGCTTGCGGCTCCTAAAAACTTTAGACCAATTAGTCTATCATCCATTCTGTTCAAAACTCTAGAATAGGTGATTGACTTCCACATAAAGAGTACGAGTATGGTGGAAATCGCTTTACATACTGCAAATGCATAGTTGGGGCAAGCTCTTCATAAATGCTTTAGGAAAGTCTCACGACATTGAAGGGGTCTTTCATAACGTTCGGCCGGGTCTTGTCTTATTCACCAGGAGATATGGGATGACGGTAGTGTTCCCCCTCCATATGGGATTTTCGTCTTCTTTTATCAGAGAAAGTGAAGTACTTGTTGACTATTCTAGACAGAAAACTGTCATGGAAGGAGGCGAGTATAGAGAAGAGGAAGAAATAGCTTTATACTCCAATAGTTCGCAACTGGAAGGAGGTGACGCCTTTCTTCTAAAGTAGTGTAATGGATCTACACAAATATAGCTAAACCTACCCTAACCTTGGCACTCAATGCATGTGTAATATAGTGCCTGTGGTTACTGCAGGTAAGTCTATCGTAAAAGTCGCTCTAAAACTCATAGAGATTGGTTAGTTGATTGGATCTAATGTGGGGAATTCGGCTGTTCTTGAGTGGTTCAACTTCATACCAAGATGCTTGGATTACTATACCTTCGAGCTGTCGCCGAGTGGCTCCTTCTCCACCATAATCCCATCAAGCTAGACTGAAAGGAAACCATTGGAAGTAAGAAGCGCTTAATTTCTTCACGGATTTTTCGAATCTTGACGGACGAGAAATGGTATACGGGTGAAGGGTATGGGATTGTAGAAAATGGCAGCACTTTTCAGGCGCTGGACACATTGCTTAGTAGTTCATCGTTTACTCAGTTAGCTATTAAGGCCTCGAGCTTACTCGTGGTGAAGTCCAAAAATGTAGTTATGTAGCGAAGGACTGTTTGTAATCTCTTCCTATAGCGCTGACATAATCATCACAATTAATAGCATTTTGGGTACACCGGGCCATAGCGGAAATGCAGGGAAATGCAAGGTTGATGAGCTTGTACGTGAGCACACCACCGGTTTGTTAATGCCAGTTGAAACGATGATTCGCGTCTACTCTGTCAACTTGATTGACCTGATTCTGGACTGTTGGCTCAATATGCACAGTTGCAAGATCATTCCGTCTACCTAAGGTGGACCATGGAAGGTCAGAGAAACTTTCTTTCTTTACCAATACGAAAGCTTGGTGGTAGGTGTGACCTGACATTGTCCATTTAAAATCAATATCTGAGTTTCTTCATGAGCGCTACAGTAGTAGTTGTTTGGAAGAGGAGACGGTATCATTCCTTCACTTTCTGTACTGTTCTGCGTTTGCGAGATGACTGAAAAATGAAAATTCTGAATGAAATGTGGTTTAGTGTTCAGAATAGTTTTATTAGTTGTAACATCACCATGGTACATATGTCTTAAGTGTCTATGTGGAATCCTCTTTAATTTAAATATTTTTTTAATTTAAATATTTTCAAATTTATTTAAGACATATTTTATTTAAACATAAAAGATCTATGACAATTTATATGAGGACAACCATATTTGAACTTTTTAACAAAAAATTCTTGGCTTTCATTATCCCAACTCCACATTGGCTTTACACTATGCGGCGCCTGATTTGAATATATTCTTGTAATGCAACATACAACTCTACATTATTTATAATTCTTTATCGTTTTTTTCCTTTTATTTTCAGCAATGTTATAATTACAAAAATTTGCATAGCAATTACATAGTTTCGAGCAAAAAATCTATATAAAAAAAAAACAGCAAAAGGGAAGCATAGAAATGAGGAAGCAACGAATGTATTCTACGCTCGTCTTAAATTGCTCACGCTGTACAGTTTTTATTATCACATTTTCCCATTTTTACACATTTCATTTTGTTGTGTGTGTGCATAACTGTCTACACGCATTGTATGTGTGTAGTTGTTATGAATGTAAATATGAAACGCTCGCTTGTAATTTCCGTCTGGCGACTTAATATTTGCATTAGCAAATCAACAAGATTATTTTTTTTTTTTTTTTTTTTTTTTTGGGCGAGAAGTTTCAGTTTCGGGCTGCTTTTGTGAGCACTTTTTTTCTCATATTTCAATTTATTATAATTTTTCATTATTTATTTTTTATTTTATTTTTTATTTCATTTTTTATTTCTATTTTTTTTTTTTTTTTTTTTTGGTTTTCCTTTCTTTTGCGCTTCCTTCATTTTGCTTTATTTTTGCGCGGAATTAACATATCCGTCGGCAATCATTTTTCAAATCCACAAGCAAATAAAAGCGGTAACTGAAAATGCGAATTATATGTATGTAATAAGTGGTGAGAGAAAACTCTGGTGGTGCAAATGAGATAACAAATGAAGAATGCCGTTGAGGTATAGACCAACAGACAGCGACAAGCTGTTTTACTTGCCAACAAATTTCGCACCCAATTTGAAATTATGCAGTCATCAGCGAAAAGTTGTGAGCAAGAAAAAAAAATATAAAAAAAATAAAAAATTAAAAATAAAAAAATAAGAAAAACGAATTCACATCAAATAAATGGTCTTGCTGATTTGAGGACGCAGAAGAAAGAAAAAATCGTCTAAAAAATTACAATAAGCTGTAAATTGCCGAAATATGCTACAAAAACAAAAACATTAGCCTCACCATTAACAACAACAATAATAGTAGCACAAAACCAACCATATCAACTGCCAACCAATTGCCACCAACTCAAGCATAACCCTGCTCCGCTACGCTACTGGAATTTTTGGGTAATTCTTTGCGTCCACATCGCACCCAAAAGCATCAAATCAAAACAAATGGCGTCACGCTTCAATTACTAATCGCCAGCAAATTCACTTACTTACTTATTAGATTACTTAAAATGAGTCAATGCTTCGTTCGATAAGGCTGTAAGAGAAAGTAGTTGGAAGTATGTCTGCCAGAACTCGGCTGCCATCCCCATCAATAGTATGAAATAAAAAGCACTTGGCTACTTAGTTGTGCGTCTCACTCTCTCTCTCTCCCTGAAGGATTTGCACACTCTCTTACAGCATACCACTCATTTTTTCTAACACTCGATAACTCCCACTCCCCCACTTAACACACTAAGCCAGTAATGCCATTTAACCTTACGCCTTACTCCTCCTGCACCCCGCCGGCATTACTCTAACTTTACGTTTGGTTTCTTTACATTTCTATAGTTTTGCTCACTTACGCATTAATTTGTATATTCATTCATCATTTTGCGTGCTCACACCTATTACATGCAGTTATCGCTCGCTTTTTCTACTCATTCTTTATATACAAGTATATATATATATATAATATTTATTATAAATAATATGACCTCTGTCTTTCTGTCGCTGAATTTTCATGCCTCACGCTCTTACTTATTCTACTTATCATTGAGTTTGTTTTTTTACATTCTTTACTTCCACTCACATTTCTGCGGATAGATTTACTGTAACGGTGATGGATCATTTACTTAAATAATTTGAAATTCCTAAATCATTCATTTGTGTTCTCAGTCTACGCTGCTCACTCGCTCGCACCACAAGCCCCAGAGTTGTTTGGAAAGCATGAAAAGTATGTGGAATGTATAGCAATTCCAACTTGGTCATTTATATAGGAATTTTCTCATTTATTTTTGTTCTTGTAGAACAGTGTTTAAATTGTAGGAACATTTTGTTAAACAATTTTTTTTTTCTTTCATTATTTCATAATTTTATTTAAAAAAAAAAACTTATATCCGGTGAAATTTCTAAAGCATTATTTATCTTACTCTCAACGATAAAATTGCTTACAAAAATTACGCTAGGTGTGCGCCTCTGCTAAAGTAAAAGTTATAGCCCAAATGTAGGCAACGTTTTACGCAAGGCATTAGAGCTATTTTTGTAGTTACTTTAGCGTTAATGGAAAAATGTTGCAGAATTTAGGATGGAAATTCATTTGACTTGCAACGTTCGTGACTAATACGCACATGAAAAAATATAGAAAGATAACGGATATAATTAGTAATACCAATAATGGGGAAAAGTGAGGAAAAGGCAAGGAATATTACTTATGAAAATGTCAAAACTATTTCTTGACATTGGAAAATTTTAGCAAAAAGTCTTCAGATTTATTACATAATAAGATGTAGAGCTAAAAATTCAAAATTTTTACAAACCATTTTTCTTTAGTCATTGGTTTTGGGTTCTTTTTTTTTTTTTTGCTTTGGATAATTTTTTTCAACCAAAGTAATTGATGACAAAAAAAAAGCAGATTAATATACAAAGAAAAACTGTTTATATGCTTCCCTAAAACAATTTTTTTTACTCGAAGGGTGAACATTTTAGTGCAAAATGTATGTGTCAAAAAAAAATCACCAGCAAATAATTTTCAAAAATAATATATAAAAATTCAACAGATTTTAGTACAATATTGTCTCAAAAAAAAATTCAACATGTTTTCGTACAATGTTTTCTCATTTCGCCGTCATTTAACTGTCATATAATAACAAAAAGTTTACACAAAAAAAAACACAAAAAAAATTAATAAATTTAAAAGAACAAAAGTACACAAAGATAACAAAAAGTTTACGACAATTTATAATAAATCTTACAGCAGCAAAGCTGATTGCCTAAACTTTTTTACACATATTCAACACAACATTTATATTTATTATATTCCTACTTTTTTTTTTAGAATTAGTATACGTATTCTCTTGTCACGTAGGTCAATCAATTGTCTTAGGTTTCAAACTGCCTTTTTAGCTGAAATTGCCTTACACTCTTGTGATTTTCGTGCGTTTTAGCATATTATCAGCATGAAAATGCATTAAAAATGTTGCTTTATCGTGCTTACTTGTCGTAACGGATTCACGGGCGGGTGCGAGAGATTTATTTTCCTGTATTTGTTAATTTAATTTTGTACTTTTTGCTGTACTTTGCTGGATTTTATTTTATTTTCATTTCTTAGTCCATATAGTTGTGATTTATATTATTACATTCATTTTATTTTATTTAGTTTTATTTAATTTATTTTTTATTACTTTGTTTTACTTTATTTCATTTAAATTTTTTTGAAACAATTTTTTTTTTTTTTTTTTTTTTTTTTTTTGTTTTTTTTTTGTAGTTTATATTTTTTTTTTGTACTTTATTTCAATTTATTTTTTTATTTTACTTAATCTTTTTTTTCTTTATTTTTTTTTTTTTTTTGTTTTATTTTTTTTTTTTATATTTGTGGTACTAACAAACATACCTTCCCTTGTCTTATATATTTGTTTTATTTTCTTCTTAGGTAAATTAATCTTATTCATTGCCAGTTTATTGAAATATTTTTGCACCATTAAAGTATTTTGTGTCTTGCGGGCGTAATTAGCAGATAATAAATTAAGAATTTTGCATTTTCGTAGGCAGGTATTTGAAAAGTAGTTGTGTAGGGAAATCATTATTAGTTTTTTTTTTAATTTATTCCACCTTCTGCCATTAAAGTGTATTTATTTTTGCTGAAAATGGGAGAATATAATTTGTTGATTTTGGCAGTGGAAGCAGCAGGGGTTTTCTTAGAAATCCAGAATTCTTAGCACTCAGCAACAAGGTGAGAGCAACTCTGCTCCACTCACATCGAAATAGAAAATTATAAAAATTCAATTAATGTTAAGGCTTACAAATGGAAGAAAAATCTCTTTCTTAGTAAGAAGCAAAAGATGAAAATCGATATTGGTAAATGGTGATGCTGCTGTGAGAGAAAAATGATAAAGAAAGTTGATAGACGAAAATGTAGGAGAGAGGGAGAGAGGGTGAAAGAAAAGCAACAACAGAAATATCTTATTTTCAGCCGTAGAAAAGTCGTCAGCCAAACCATGAAATGAATCGTTCAAACGCTGCGATTTCAAAGCACCAACAATAGCTTAACGCGCGTATCTTTTTGCAGAAGTAATGCACCTTTTTTACAACAACAACACAAGACCTTTTTACCTTTTAATATTCAACACTTTCTTTTTAACTTTTGCTGCTCCAGCGATGTTTGACAGTTTGCGTCGTCAACCAAATGATGGGTCAGACGAAGAAAGAACAAAAAAAAAAACATTTCCACGAACCATTAAGAGAAAATGGAAGAGAAAATCATTTATCAGTAACGCTGATAAAAAAGCTCTAACCAGCTGAGACTTAACAATGAGTGTGGCTTTAATAGAAGAAATTACATATAATTTGCTGCTGGTTTATTGATGAAATTTGTCAAATATCAGCAGCCATTAAATTGAAAATTGAAAGAAAAAAATTAACAAAAAAAAACGAAGAGAAAGGCAAATATCAAACAATCGGAGAAATAAGTTCATTGTGAAAGTGGAAAAATGAAATAAGGCAAAATAACATAAAATAAAATTAAAATAAACTAAACTAAATTAATGCGTGAAAAAAGAAAAAAACTAAGTAAAAGCAAGTTACGTAAAAAAACTTAAAAAAAAATTAAATTAAATTCAGTGAAATACGATAATTTTAATAATAAAATGAAACAAATAATGAAAATGGTAAACAAAATAATAATAAATAAAGTTATTTAATAATAATATAATATAAAATAAAACGAAATAAATTTAAAAAAATAAAATAAAGTAATAAAAAAAGAAAAGAAATAAAATAAATTTAATTAAAATAATAAAAAAGGAAAATAAAAATAAAATAAAATAAAATTAAATAAATTAAATAAAATTTAAATAAGTAAATAAAATAACACAAATTAAATTAAAATAAAATAAAATTAAAAAAAATTAATCAAATAAAAATAAAATAAAATAATATAGATTAAATTAAAAAAAAAAATTAAATTAAATTAATTAGTATAAAAAATAAATGTACCTTTTTGCACATACCCTAAAGGAAATTTAAGTAAAATATTGAAAGCAAATAAGCCTATAATGTTAAGAGCACCTAAGCATACATAAACCCGCACACCACTCCTAAACTGTGAATTTGCAAAATTCGAAAACTCATGCAAAATTAACTGACTTCATTTGTGCGACGCCGATGTACGCCGAATTCAGTAAGTAATCCCCTCTTGCCGCACTTATGCTACATTCAGTTCCTTAGTTGATTGCACACATACACACACACACACACATACAACATACACATGTTGTTAGAGTAAAAGGCATAACAAACAATTTGCAAATGACTTGCTAAACATTTATAGCAGGAGAGTTCAAGTGCAAAATGGTTGAAGATGGAAAAAGCAAAAGCAGAGATGGCAAGAGAATGTCGAGATACATTAGGGTGTAAACTATTTTTAGAAAATTTTATTTATTATATATTTAATTTCAGTAATTTTTAAAGTATTTCATAAATTTTATATTAATTTAATCAAATTATTTTATTCAAACTCTCGCAAAATTTGAGTGAATTAAAAAACGACAGCATTCACCCTTCGATGATCGCTTAGAATTTAACTTAAACTCATTTACGCGCACTCTAATGTCCACATATATGTTGGTATGTGCAAATTAATGGTTGTTAGGGGGCGCTGCTTGACTGGTCGCCACAACACAGTGCTCGCAATAACATATTTGTGCTTGTGCTTGAGCAGCTGTTCCTACTCCGATTTGACTTCGAACATAACAATTTTTAACTTCATCTACTGCTGCGCTTCCCTTCGTTTACTCTCTACTCTATGCTTTTTTTTCTTCTTCATATTTACATCCGCCGCCCTCAAGCTGCTCGTCGATGCATTAAATTAAAAATAAGAGAATTTACTGTGAAATTTCATTACACTCAATTCAGTCGTCGTTAGGGGGAGACATATGTTTTGTGTTTAGCTAATAATGGGAAATAAACTGGATTTGCAGCAGATAAAAAGGCAAAATCAAAGCAACAGACTTTGGCTCCGTACAACTAAATTAACTGATGGAATAATCAAATGGAATTACATGAATGGGGAAATGAGTGATGATTGTTGTGCGAATAAGCGTATGTGAAAATAAATTCTTTTATGTACATATGCATCTACATATGTATATGTGGTGATTATTTATTAACTATTAAGGAAGCTACAAATTCGCCTCATTAACTCACGCAATGATTTCGCAAAATGAAAATGAATTGAAAGCTCATTAACTGAGCGATTTGTGCTCTAAATACTTCTCTGAATAGCTGTACATAAGAGGTGACTAGGATTGGAATGAAATGATCATTATATTTTATTCATTTTTCTTTTCATTTTCTTCTAGTACGCCAGTTAGGCGAAAACAATGCATATTTTTCCCAAAAAAAAATTATTTTTTCACCCTTTGATAGTCTCATTTTCCGTGGGACATACTTATGTCGTAAAACTGAGGCAATAAATGGAAGTTAATGCGCGGCTCAAAACTTTATAGCTTCAATAATGTATGCTTAGGTTTGTTTCCATTCTCTCTGATCAATTGGAAAAAGCCCGACCTGACACATAGATGGCGGCGGTACTAAAATCCATGGTCCTCGTGTAGTAGCATAATGCATCGTCAAGTCTGTGTGGTTTTCCCTGCAGCTCACCTCAAATCATGATGTAAAGTAGAGAGGAGTGGAGAGCACAGTTAACTTCTCAAGAGTTGTGGGAAAGCTCTCGCCACACAGCCGCTAGTTAGCAGCTTCTGATGAAAATTTTTTTTTTCATGAGCACTATAAATAAGACATTTTTTTGAAGAATTTCATCTCAATTACCGAAAAAACGTCACTAAACTAGAAAAATTTCAATTTGAAATAAACAAATAAAAATCCCATTAAATTAATTTGTGTATTTGTTGAAAAAATTTTATATCTTAAAAATTAATTTTCAGCCTGAATTCAGTCACATAAAGTAAACCAACCAATTGCCTCGGAATTTATATGCACTTGTTCAAGTACGTGCATGGCAAAGAAAATGCTTTTACATATAAATACGAGTATATGCATACGTATGTGCGACAAACACAGGCAAATATGCCAGCTGCCCCACTCACTCATCGAGTTTATCGTAAACATTTGTCGTAATATAACTAATAAATTGTTTAAATTGAAGTCTACAATTCCTGCTGAATTCCCCTCGAGTACAACATACCGTAAAACATTTGCACGTACGCTTTTGTATGTGCTCGTATGTACCATTGTGCCGACGCGTTACGCTCAGCTATGGTATACGTCGGAAGGAGTACACTCACACTCGTCTCAGTAGTGTGAGTCGTCGTAAAACGGAAGTTGATGCGTATGTGGACAGCAACAGCAAATACACGCAATGACAATGGATACACTACTTGAGGTCAGTCACATCGGCAACAATTGTTTGCATGCAAACATATGCTAACATTTGCTCGCGTGTAAATAGTTATAGAGACAAAAATACTGGTGCTCAGTCGCACTCATATCAAAAGTAGTACTGAAAGTAACCACAATTGCATGAACAACTAGTTTACATTCCAATAACTGGTAGTTTTAATGCCATAAATATAGTCGTCTCATTCTAATTCAAAATGAACTAGTGGCATTTTTAATCAACACCGTTAATTTTCTTAGAGAAATAGTTCTAACTGGAAATGACCATACTACGGTAAGAAGTTTAGTAGTCTTAAACTACTTTCATACCAATTACATATGGGCAAGGATATATAATTTTTTTACTACTTCTGACAACAACTTGAGGACTTTTCATAAAAGGAATTAAAGTTATCAAAAAAAGTCGCATTTCGGTTAGAAGTACATCATTTTTTTGGTTTAATTTAAAATTTCAGTGAGATATATACTAGTCTTAGTACTAGACAAAAATGGACAAAAAGCTGACTTCCATTAAGCAAATTAAATTTCATTAAAACATAAAATTTCCAATAGTCAGACTTCGTTCAGAATTATACTAGCCTCATGCTAGTTTAAAATGGATTGTATATGTACCAGTTTGAAGATGAGCAAAAATTAATTATTTTCTTGAAAAAGAAATTTAAAAAAAGTCATATTTCCATCAAAAGTAAAGTTGCCTCGTACTAGTTCCAAATAGATTAGAAAGTATTATAAAATAAATAAAATAAAATAAAATAAAATAAAATAAAATAAGACAAAAAAATCAATTTAGTAAAATATAATGAGAAAAATAAAATAAAATAAATAAAAGGCGGTGGAGTAAATTAAAATAAAATATAATAATATGAAATAGCTTTCGTGCAAAAGTTTATTTAAATTTATTTTTTTTTTTTATAAATTTAAATTCATTTATCAGGAAAACCTGTTTTTTTTATTTTTTTTGAAGAGTTTTGAAGATTTGTTTTAAATTTTTTGTTTAGATTAGCCACTATCATACCGATTTAGCTATTTATCCACCAGAGCCAATTATGCTGAAGAAAAGCTGATGGTGTATTTAACAAGTCAATTAAAAAGTCCCCGACCTGCCATAGTAAAACACATTTTTTGGCAATATTCATTTGTTTTATTAAATATAATTTCCTTCAAGGTACAAGGACACACTGATTACAACGACTCTCCAACTTTTCGATATCATTTTTGTAGTACGATTTGTCCTTTGCTTCAAAATAGACCTCAGTTTCGGCGATCATCTCTTCATTCGACGAAAATTTCTCCCAGTGAACATTCTTTTGAAAACTGAGAACAAGAAATAGTCCCTGGGTGCCAGACCTGGAGAATACGGTGAATGCGGAAGCAATTCGAAGTCCAGTTGATGCATTTTTCGCCATCGATTTGACTGACTTGTGATACGGTGTGTTGTCCTCTTCTCCTTCTTCTTCAAACGTGGCCATTTTTCGGCACTTTCAACGGTCCAATAAAGCAATGTAATAGTCGCTGGCCCTTTCTTTTTCCAGATAGTCAATGAAAATTATTCCATGCGCATACCAAAACACAGACGCCATAACCTTGACAGCCGCTGTTGCGTTTTTCTACGCTTTGGAGCGAGTCTATCGTGTGCAATTCACTCGGATGACTGTCGATTGGACTTCGGAGTGAAGTGATGAAGCCCTGCTTCATCCATTGCGATATGCAAAAACTCCACTTTATTGCGCTTGAAATAAGATCAGAAGTTGACTGGAAGACATCAGCTGCTCTGATCGGCCCTTAAGAGCTATTTAATATATCAGTAATCATGGAAGAAGTATCAGCTATTGCAATTTTTCGAATCCTATATGGTCATTGATTTTGGCAAAAGTCCACTCGGGATACCAGAATGCCAGTATGAGCAAAAGTGGGCCAGAGCAAAGCTGAAGCATTACATATGTGTGTTCCCGGGGCCTTCAGCCGTTGGAGCCGTCAGATCTTTTAGCTGCATCTGGGTGCTTATGGATGGTAGAAACTAAAGAAATTCATCAAATCGAACTAACTGGAGCTAGAACTCGTTTTCTAAAAGCATAATTGGGCTAAGCAAGGAATTACAATAGGTCTACAAAATGGCTAAGCTGCCTCCCAAAGGTTCCAATCTTAGTCAGACCAACATCAGCCGTTCGCTGACGGTTAAGGAACAAATGTAATTCCTTCCAACTGAAGGAGTACGACCAAAAATCACCTCATACTCAGTAGGAGATCCCTTTTGCATTGCTATATCCATTTGATGTCATAAACCTGCTCTATCGCCTCCGCCTACTCAAAAACCAACAACTGCATTTCAAACGTGCGAATCGTGGTTTCCAAGCATAAGCCCAGTGGTAGCGAATGCGATCAATGCGGCTATGTGTTGAGTTACACATACGCCCCGAGCAGTGCGCTCCGTAGTTCTTTTCAACCTTGACACGGGCTGTTGTTGCCTGCTGCCTGCTACCGTTTAATGCTACAATTATCGAATTACTCTCATAACAAAGAACTTTGACTATGGCTCACACTCACACTCCGCTCCTCAGTAGTAGTCAACCAACACACTTTTATGTATTGCCAAAGTGCTGCACAGCATTTCAATAGGAAATCCTGAAATGAGATTTCCCTTGAGGGCACAAATCGAGAACATTGCTGAGTACTTGAAGTATGTATGTATGCGGTGCGAGTGTGTAGGTGAATATAAATATAATGAAATGTGAAATCGAGTAATGAACTCATATAAATGCCGCGAACTGAAAGCCGCAAACATCCTCGAGCAATAACAACAACAACAATAGCAATAACAACCTCTAACAGCTATAAATATGTTAAGGAGAGTGAAAACAAAACGGAGAATCAGCGCATGCTGAGGTTTCATGGCGGTAGGAGGCATTAACATACAAAGCTATCAAGATATATACAGTAATAAAGGAGATTTAACTATCAGAAACAACTGTAAATAGCAGTGCTTGCTATCGAGTGTGTATGTGGTTGTGTGCAGTGCTACTAAGAAACAACCACAAAAGCAACAATAACTACTGACAAAGTGAAACTAAACTTGAGACCACAACAAAGGAGTAAAGGGTCGCCGCAGCTGAGACACTGAGATACTGAGACTTAGATAGACATCGCTCAGGGATCAGTTACCATTTTCACTTCTCCACTCACGCTTCACTCGAACATACTTTGCCTAAAGCTTTGGCTATATAACCATATGTTATGGAATTCATTCAGCACATCTTGTCATTTCAAATTTGTGTGGTATCAACGTTGGCATTTCAAACCGCAGCAGACGCAAGCGAACCAAGCAAATATCGAAGTTCGAAAATATGGCTGTGTTGTTGAGTTTTCAAATATATATATGTGTGTGCATATGTAACTCAAATCAGAGTTTATGCGCGCTTGGAGGAGACAATGAGAAGACATTTGATTAAATTTTGAATATTTAAATATGTAAACAGACATAAATATGTTTAAATAAATACGTAAATAGCGATCACCCTAATATTTGTTTTGTCTTTAGGTAAAATCTGTGTAGATAGTTTTCGGCTTTCCAACATTAAAGTTATATCATCTACAGGCATACACATACAGCTTTGACCATCAATTTGTATAAGCAAGTGGCCAAATCTAGCCACTAAGTCAAGACAACCGCTGATTGATATGACTTATAGCTCTATTCGTTCATCAAGGAACACATTATCGGCAGGATATGAAGAGATAGTTCTCTATATCGGCATATAAGAACAGAAGTAGATAGATACTCGTAAATGCATGTTCCTATATACTGAAGAAGAAGCGGGGTGTAGATCACGCTAGTGGGGATACCTTTTGATCGCCATTAACCAGAGAGTGACCAGAAATAATTCATTTACATATGATCCAAACAGTTCACAACTTTCAGTTTTAAACAAAAATTCCTCTGGTTAAGCAACAAACATTCGCTTTGAAACTAATTAAAGTGAGAAGGATGCTTGCTGTAGCATAGAGTTTAGGTGGAGAACTTTTGTAGCGTAAACCTAAAATGTGTTGTCACTTAATCGAGAAAGTACTGTTATCTAGTTGATTGATGTCCACGTCCAACTAAAGGCTGACATCACCACCGTTCAAGGGACGCGTTTGCCACAATCTTCATCAGGACGAAGATGCTCAACATATCTCTGATTTGCGCTCAGAAACCGATGTAAGGGAACGACGATGTGACCAAAAATTACTGTTATGAGCATCTTAAGGGTACTTATGAACGTTGCCTCCGACAGTCTTTGGCACAACCGTCGAAAAATTCACAACCCATGAAGAAACATCTGCAAATAGATTGGGGTTGAATCGACGTACGATATATCTGAAGTGTCTTATATGTTTGTACATTTTCCAAGATCATAATATCAAGTCGTATCTGTACACCAAACAACTCGCGTTAAGAAACACAGTGAAAGTTAACCGTCGAAAACCTGCAATCAAAACAGACAGCCGTGTAGCTTTCTGCTCCACTTGCAATCCCACTCTCTGGGCTAAAACGTCAGCAACTCGGTATAAGACAAATATAGGACGACAAACCCTCAACTTAATTATGAGGTCGAATATTTCAATCTACCGCATCACGCACAGTTTATCATAGATACCGAGAGCCGAAGAAGGAAGCAAGACACACTTGCAGACAATAAAAAATTAAAATACTGAAATACATAAGTATGAAGAGCTTGAGAAGCTAACCGACAGGGGTAATGCTCGAAAATTATTTGACAACATTCGATGACTTCCAGAAAAATTAAGACCGAAGCCTACTCGTGTAAGACCTAGAGGTAATCTAGAGACTGATCTCCAGAATATATTGAATTCACAGAGAGAACACTTCCACAGCTAGCTCAATAGCAGTGAAAATAAAATACTCGGACATAGTGAATCCGGTTCCTCAATGATGAAGAAGTTCGTATAGCGATTGCCCTCTTAAGAACAACAAAGCTGTGGGAGTCAATGGCTTCACGGGCTGAGCTATTCAAGCCCAAAACATACCATATGAGACAGTGGTGCATGTATCAGCTTCTTTGTAAAATATGTATATTTGCACAAAATTCTCTCCAATGATTGGAACCTGAGTGAGCTCGAAATGTATCTAGCCATCAAACAAACAGTCAGCGCACTAGCATCTTGGCTCCCACGGTACTGTCGATAGTCATAACATCGAAGTCGTAGATAATTTCTCTATCATGGAACCAGCATTAACACCAACAATAATAACAATAATTTCTGCCTAGAAATTCCAACTCAAAAGCTCTCTTGCCAACAGCTGCTACTATGAAAACTAAGCTCTACAAGTCGCTCATCATTCCGTCCTACTTTATTTGCAGGAGCGTAGACGATGACGGCATCCAACGATTCGGCTTTAAACTACTACGAGAGAAGTATTATGTGGCAGACTTTTAGTACTCTGGGTATGAACGACTGCGAATACCGCAGACAATGTAGCGATGAACTGTATGAGATTTACGACGACATTGGGTGATCCAAGTATAGGTATTTTTTTCAATAGCCTTTTCCTTTGACAGATCACGCGTGAGTCGTGTCAAGCTGTCATGTTATTTTTGTTTTTGCTTATTATATAATCGGCCTACTGAGCATACTATTCGCAACACCATCACCCATCTTGAGATCCAACATTCATTATTGGATAATATTCGATCGAATTTACCACGTCCAGCACGCATTGAAGAAAATATAGCGGCCGAAGTGAGAGTGTACACGAGCGTGGAGAGTCATTCGACGCCCTTCGCAGAAACTCGGACTGACGTTTGGAACGATATGGCGCAGAGATAATATTCTAAAGAAATAAATGTCAAAGAATTTTCTTTCGAATGATAGTAAACCCCCCATTCTCCATTAAATTAGAATTTTCTGTTTTTTCTTCTTTAAAGAAGTAAGCAACCTCGAAAGGAATCACCCTTTATAACCGCTGAGACATTATTCGATCCAGCTCCTGTTCCCACTTGTGTTCTGTTTCCCGATGATGTGTCAGCAAAGGAAGGGATCTACAGTTTTACTAAGCGCGCTCTGAACGGCTGATGGATTTTTATAAGGAGCCTTTAATTCACGTCAGAGATATACCAACATCGACATTCGCTGCCAGGGGGTGACCGCAATTGAAAGAATTAATTTTTTTATTTTAATCTTTTTTTTGTGTTAATTTTCTATAATATTAGATAATGATCTGGCCAGCGTTGCATACCTTTTGTATGGTAGAAGCCCGATCAAGGCGAAGAATGTATTTATTTCTTCAAATATCTGCAGTCTCATTTCCGATGACTGTCAGTTCACTATTCCTCTCTACATACATATATTAATAGAAGTAATATCTATTGCACGCCTACATTTTCCCATTAGCAGGCAGGAGAACATAAATAATGTGTTACCGTTACATTTGCCTTAATTTAGACACCTTACCACCCTGAAAATCTATCAGCAAATGGCATCTACCACTTAAGGCGCACATTAATCATAAATCTTTCAAATGAGAATCATAGCAACATAACGACACACACACACACATAGAAATAGATATGGATATAGATAGTTGCAAAGGCATGCTGTAGTTCGGTGATTTATATGTAAATACATACATACTCGTAGGTATGCATGAGAGTACTATTACATATACACCTTCATCCGTTGAACATCCGCAGCTGTATAGGCATGCAGCAGCAGCAACTACTGGTTAACTAACCTCTAGTGTGCGCTTCACATCTCCCTCTCTCCATCTCTCCACTCCCTCACCCAACTCCCCTGCAGGCCGTATTGATGAAATCTTATCGGCAATGATGTACTGTTTAAATAGTGTCAGCAATGATACAACAATTTCGTGATTACACATATATACACACACAACTCACCCCACCTGCCGAATTTTATGTGCGCATCATTGGGAATCGAGAAAATTACAGAAAATCATTGCAATAAAACAAAAATCATTTATTGACCCAAATAGTCCCCTACAAAATATTATTCGCCGATGTAGCAGCGGGCATTTTGATGTTGCTGGGTGTTTGGAGAGTATGGGTGTGGGTAAAGAGAAATTGAAATGTAGTTTGGAATGAGTTGAGGCACGGTACATTTGATGGTGTTGTACAAGCGACAAGTCAAATGTTTACAGCCGCTCTCACCACTCCTCAGCACTCCTCAGCACTCCACACAACCGCTCAGCCTTGTCAGCCATCACTTGCGTTCTCAAATGACAGCAAATCTCACGTGAATTGTCAAATGTGACACGCTTGGTAAAATGTGTTTACTTCAATTTTGTTTTTGTTTGCTTTTTTTTTGTCATTTCAGTTTCATATGTATGTACGTGTGTGTGCTTTTGTGTGTTTCTTTATGAATTGCTGCTCATTTGTTAATATGAGCCTTTATTTATATATGTATTTATGTTCGCCCATCTGTTTTGGGCTTTGTAGCCGTCAGTCACTGTCGTTTGGTTGCGAACAAAACAGCCTAACGAACTGGCCAGGCTCACAAGCTCTGTAGGAATAGTGTAGGATATGATTTCGAGTTGGTCTTCTTCTGCAACACTTAAGCCTCTCTATGCTTAAGATTGATTAAAGAGCTTTACACGAATTATTCTCGATCCTAAGAGCTTAAAGCTTCCTTACCACATATAATATCTGCTTTGTTTGCTGATTCTACTTAGAGCTTAAAGCACCATCATATGTTTATTTCGGCCAAGCAGGGGAAACTTTGAAAACAGCTTTAGGTTTTCAAGTTTCGCATTTCTGAACCTCCCTAGAGCTTAAAGCTCTTAAAGATTATCCAAGCCAGCATAGGTTTATTTTTGCTTAGCTGGAGGGAATATTTAGATAACTTTAAGCTTTCAAGCTTCGCAATTCTGAATCTCACTAGAGCTTAAAGCTCTTAAAGATTACCTAAGCCAGCATATGATTTATTTTTTCTTAGCTGGGGGGGACTTTCAAGTTTGGTATTTCTGATCCTATCTGGAGCTTAAAGCTCCTGAAGAATATCCATGCCAGCCTTTCTTCTTTTGATCAAGCTGGGAGCTTTTTAAATAGCTTTAACCCCTTAAGCTTTTGCATATATCATTTTGGAACCGCAGAGCTTAAAGCTTCCTTAACACTTGTAAAATCGGCAGGTGGATATATTTAGTTGTGCTTACGTAAGGATTTCATAGAAAGCATAAAAGCAGAAATGATATTTTTAAACCTTCCTAGAGCTTAAAGCTCTTAGAGGTTGTGCCAAAACTGCGATTTCATAAAAGTATAGGTATATATGTAAGCCAAAAGTTCTTTTAAGCTATACTAAAAATCCTTCGCTACCGAAATCTCTCTCTAGAAATTTTTGGTATTTAAAATTCGTTTCTGTTTAACAATTTTAAATATCTCTTTCCCTGCCAAGTCACTTTATTTCTACAAAAACTTTTTTTTTTTTGTAAATATTTTTATTTATATATAAATATATACATATGTATGCTGTGCATAGTGTGGCGCCCAGTGTGGCAGCGACATTTGTTTCATTCACCCCCTGCCTACAACGCCCCTTCTCTATCTCTCTCTCTCTCATACTGACTCTCATCACCCAAGTGTCGTTCTAGTTACACAAACAATTGCGACAAATTACTTTGACATGAAAATGAAATTTATCAGCAAATGTTGTAGGAGAAAAACAGCAAAATACAGCAACCACATCAATAGCAAAAGCAGCAACAAAAAATAAATTGCAAAAACATTTGCAACAGTAACGGATAAGGTTTATAAATACATATATACAAATATATATGTGTGTGCAGATGAACATTATAATAAATATTGTAACATTTCCAATAAAGTTAAGTGAGGCTGAGTTGAGTTGGGAAAGCAGACGGAAATGTTTAAGCTACAAAAGCAACAGCAGTTTGACATATGTACATAGAAATATTTCATATGTATGTGAGTGTTCATAAATATGGAGCATAAACTAAGCTTGACTACCTACCACCTGCTATACTGCAGTCCAGAAAAAGCCTAAAAACACCCAAGTATAGTCTATCAGACACAAATTTTAATTTGAATTTAAATCAATAAACATTTCTTTTTTCTATGAAAATGTTTTCAAAATTAATTATCTCAAAAATGCCATATCTAAAAAAAAATAATTGTAAAAATTTATTAATGAACTACATAAAAAAAAAATATTTAAAAAAATACATATATAAAATATCTGTAATGCATATACTTGAAAATTAAATTCTAAAAACCATATCCTAAAATATATTTAAAAAAAATCTATTTCTACAAAAATACTGTTATAAATTTTTTTTTAATTTAACGAATAATTGAATAGTTTGAGTAAAATTTTCTAACATTAATTTCTAAAATAAAAAATTAAGAAAACAATATCAAAAAAAAAATCTTAACAAATGATTAAAAAAGAATTTTTAAAATTTATTTCAAAAATAAGTTTCTAAAAAATGTAAAATTATTATATTGAATATCAAAAATTCGTTAAAGTTACTATTTATATAATTGTCTATTAAATGTAAAAAATTCCTAAATATTGTCTGTTTCTAAAAATATTTTCAAAATTCTTTTCACAAATATATCTCTTAAAAAAAATATTCTAAAAAAAATTTAAACAACATTTTCCAAAATTCACTTGGCAAAAAACTTACTAAAAAAGGATATCCAAACGATATTTCTGAATAATATATAAAATATCAATTCTAACAAATATTTATATAAAATATATTTAATTCAAAAAAGTTGTCTAAAAAATTATTTCTGAGAAATATATATTCCTAAAAAATTATTTAAATTTTTTCTTTCTTTTAAATTGAAAAATAAATTTTTTTTTTTTCAAATTATTTTTATTTTTCTAAAATTTATTTCGAAAAAAATAAATTTTTTACAAAAAAAAACTTGAAAAATGTTATTTCAAAATGATTTTAAAAAAATATCTGATATACATTCGCAAAATATTAAAATATAAAAAAAAATTAAAACCTAAAAATTATTTATATTAAAAATAAAAAATTCCTAAAAGTCAAAAATATTTCAAAAAAAAAATTCTAAGTAAAAGCAAGGGTTTGAAACCAAAATAGAAATGTGCATATTTCCAAAAAATTATAGTTTTTCAAATTCTATTTCTAAAAAAAGTTCTCTAAGAAATATTTGAAACAAGATATGAAAGAAAAATATGTATTGAAATAAAATTAAAGAAATTATTTATTTCCAAAAAAATATTACGAAAATAAATATTTCAAGTATGATATTTCTAAAACAATATATCTGAAAAAAAAAATATAAATAAATTTTGGTATTTTATGTTAAATATTTCGAAAAATAAATAAACGCGTATATAATATAAAAAAAATGAGTCGGAAAAATTAATAAGAATGGTTTTTAAAAAATTTCTGAAAAATAACTTACAAAAAATATTTTTGAAAATTAAATTTTCGAAAAAGTATTTCTAAGAAAAGTTCTTAAAATAAAATTTTTTTCTAAATTCTTCTAAAAAATGTTTAAAAAAAATGTTTCTAATAAAAAAATATTCCTTAAAATATTTCAAAACCCTACTTCTAAAAAAATTCTGAAATATATTTTTCTAACAAAAGTGGTATTTCTTAAGAAAGTATTTTAAAAACAAATTTTAAAAAATATTTGTGAAAAAAAGTAATTCTAAAAAAAACTAAATTAAAAATAAAAGTAAAATATTTCTAAAATTAATATTTCTAAATAAGATTTTATTGAAAAATTATTTCAAGAAATAGCCTGAGAAATTTTTCGAAAAAATATTTCTAAAGAAGAAAAGTTCTAAAAAATGTTTCAAACAAAGGATTTGTGAGAAATAGGATTTCTGAAAAACAGACATCAAATAAAATTTTCTGACAAAATATTAAAACAAAAATTACACAAAAAAAATTATTTGTAATAAAATTTTTCCTAAATATAACTTTAAACATATTTTAATAGAAAATTGATTTATGCATACGAACAATATTCCAACTCAACACCAAAAAATATTTAGTTAGCTTTGAATGAATTCAAAATTTAATTCTGAGAGAAAAAATCGCATTATTTCACTTTTAAAATCCCACAAAAATGCATACGCTACCAACCGAAAACGCAGAGTCTGACTACTAATTCATTTTTTTTTATAATTTTTTATTTTTTTATTTTTTTTATTTTTTTCATTATTTTTGTTCTTTTTTTTCCGCCTGCACATTTAATTTAAATAAAAAATATTTCCTCACATTTTCTACCTTAAAAATATTTATGAAAGCAGCGCTAAAATGTATGCTATGAAAAATTCAAAAACAAATTTTACGCAACAACAACAACAACAACAACGAAAGTGCAACCACCTAGCCAGCGTCATCGCATTTTCCTACAAAAATAACAAACAAAAGCAGTCGCTGGAAAAAGGCAAAACAAAAAGCAAAAAATTTGCAAGAAAAAACAAATTTTCGGTGAAAAATATTTTTACAATTCGCATTTGGAAAATATGTTTGCGAACGGCAAATCAAGCAATAGAATAGTCATAGAGACAAATAAAGGTGTTGCGGTATGCTGGTATGTTTGAGTGATCCCATAATCACAGACTAAGCGCGTAGGTAAAATTGAAGCTTGCTTGGCCTTACAGGACTAAAATTAAAGCTTGTGAAGTGGCATATATATATATTTTAGAGAGATTCTGGAGTAGAGGGCAGCACCCGTATTAGAGAAAAGCAGGGATCTAGGCTAATATGAAACCGCTCTACTGACGATAGAACTGAGAGCAAAATCCAAAAGCGATAGGCTGCATATGGCTTTGAGCGCCTAGGTTGGAATGGTATGCTCTGCTTCACATATGCCAATGAGAGCCGCGTGCTGTTTCCAGTTGGTTTGGTAAAAAATTCTCATCTACAAGAACTCCGTCAAGCAAAGGAGTTTTAACTTTAGGCTGATACTTTTTCTCCTAAAAGCTTGCTTCCCAAAACTAATGCAGTCCAGAATTTATTCCAAATAATTCACTTCCTGCAAGAGGTGCTCTTCATCGATGGACGAACCGCTTCTGAGGTTTTTAACTCTTGTTGCATAGGACAGGCTCCGTCTGACTGGGACGCTGGTCGAAAGAAATTCAGCTTTAAATATCTACAAACTTTTTTGAATTTAAAATTTGAACACCATGCTAGGTGGCATACAAACGGGAAGGTAGCACTTTTTTTCTTTTAATTTCTCACTTCTTATCAACCAGTTGAAATAATTTTCTTTTTTCAAATGTTTCTCCATCCATTTATAGCAATTTTTTCTCTCACTTTTCCATTTTTTACAATTTCTTCCATTTTTTACAATTTTTTTCCATTTTTCAGTTTATCCAGTCTCGTTGCTGTTATCGCTGTTGTTGATTACGTTATTTCGTTCCTTCTCTCACAACTTTTTTCATTTACAAAACTATTACCATCTACCCGAAATTGCATTTGCTCTTTGACGCGCATTTACATTTACTTACAAACTTTTGACGAAAATAATCCAGCGAAGAGTGAAATAAAAGCAGACGGTTGGTTAAAGGAGCTACGTCGACTAGCCAGCCAGCCGGTTTATGGTTGGCTTAGCAGTCTGCATATAACAATTTGCATACTCCCTCCCACTCTTTCTCTCTCTCGTCCATTGGTATGGAAAGTTTACTACATCGCACTAAAATGCTTACATATGTATTTGCTTTAAGTAATGGCAGGATAACTATTTCTGCACCTGTGCTCCAAACACCTGCTCTACGCTTCTCTCTCTCTCACTTTGAAAATAACCAATTGCAGTCTCTCTTTAATTTTACTGTTTTATGGTAATTTTTATGCTTGAGAAAAGTGAATAGATTTGAGTTAGATAATACTTAATTCTAGTTACAAAAGTTGAGCTAATTCTGTCTTTTGAAAATATTTTTTCGTATCTTGAATTATTGCCTCAGCAATAAAGAACAATATTTTATATGAAAATTTTAAAATAATGCTAGTTTACCATTAAGAAATGAAAACACGTATTTTTTTATACATTTTAGTAAACTTTGTTGATTATGTGAAAATTGGCAACGTCGCCTTTTATTAAAAGAGGCAAAATTCCACAAGAAAAAGCATACTAATTGTATGTAATATAGACACAGCGAAAGAAATACCCTCAAAAACTATATTTTATCAACTGCTAAGGCTTTGCTTTTGTCAAAAGGAAAATTGGCAACAATGCGCGAAGCACAAAAGTGTGGAAGAGAAGCATGTCAGCATGTAAAATCAATAAGAATAATGATTAAGTTAATTAAATCACATTATACAGGAATTTTCATTTATTTCAATGATGATGATGATGATGATGAAAATTGGCAACACAGCATATTATATGAAATTGTGTACCAGATAACCGCACTGCGTATTTTTAGTATCAGTACATAAGAATTATAAAAAAAAAAAATGAAACTCATAGGCCAAAAATGTGAGCTTTATAAATACGACGAAGAAAATTGGCAACACTGCACAGTATACGAAATTTTGCGCATACACATAACAGTAGTTTAAGTCCATGTACGAAAATTTTAATTATTAATACAAAATTTAAAACCATTCATTATACATGTAGGCTTCATAAATGCTGTGAAGAAAATTGGCAACGTTGCACAGAATACGAAACTGCACATTTTCTTATATAAACAATAATGATGACTGAAGTTTAGAACGAGCAAAAGTAAAGTAAAATACTTTGTCACAACCTTTGGAGATATATTGCCACAAAGAAAATAGGCAACAACGCATTAAATTAGAAAAGTGCACTGTCAGATAATACTATATAAAACCCAGTACAAAGAAATGTAACCCAAAATTGAAAAAAAGATAGAATCTAATTTTATTTTTAATTTTACTGATTTTCAAGAATAAAAAACATATGAAAATAAAAAAATGGCAACGTCGCATGCACAATAACCAAAACAAATTTAAAAAAAATTGGATTAAAACCAGCACTAAGAAGATAAGTTTATAGGAAATTGCTTCTAAATAATTTTACGCTTGATTGTCTTCAGCTTTTTATGTAGCTTGAAGAAAATTGGCAACAACGCATTGAATTGGGAAAGTACATTGATAAAAATGGTGACAATAATAAAAAATAGTACCAAGATTTATGTAAAATCTATGAAAATCCTTAAATAATTTATACGGTTGCTTAAGAACGAAATATCAAGCAAAAATTGAAAACGTAACAAGGAGTTAAAATTCAAAAAAAAAAAAAATAGGAATAAAAATATTAATGAAAATTTTGTTAAAAAATAAAAAAAGTTCAAATACAATAAAGTAAAAATGGCAGTTGATATGGAATTTGTAGAATGAAATGAAATGGAATGAATTATAAGTGAAGTTGCACACAATTATCTAAGCGCTTTATACAGCATACGAAAATTGGCAACAACGCGTAATATTTAAACATGAAGAAACCATAGGCTCAAATTTTTAGTGAATTAAATGAAAATATCCACAGCGGTTGATTATTATTTTTGTATATTAATTTGTTGCAAAGAGCACCGAAAACAAAACGAAAATTGGCAACAATGGGCACATCGACACAGTAGAAGTATCAAAACAGACTGTGGCAGCAATTTGAGCTCAAAAAATAACTATTAGGGCGGGAAACCGAAAGCACATTCCTATTTAACCGCAGTAGGAGAATTTTTTTTCTGGTGCAAATAGGCAACAGCGCACCGAATGTAGGTAGACAATTTAAAATTTAATGAATTAAGTGAATTAGGAATTAATGAATTAAATGATTTAGGAATTAGAATATGCGCATTTATTAAGCGCATGTCAGCCGCGCAAAAAATTAGGTATAAAAGTATAAGAGGAAAATTGGCAACACTGCTTTTAATAAGAAATAAATTATAAAAAGATCAAAGTAAGGAGTAAATGCATAAAGGAACCATAGCATCAATGTAAAATCCTCAACACTTCGTTTTTTTTTCCAGAGAAATCTAAGAAATCTCGAATGCAACCTTATGAATTAAAATTATTTAAAAATTTAAAATATGAAGTTAATTAATTTTTTCCCATACAGTTTACGCAAAGAAAAAACTGAGGCATACATTAAGGCGCCATCGTAGGCCTACTAGCAGAAGTCATTCATCATACACAAACCTTTCAAAAACAGCCTCATAAAGGTAGCAACTCAAGAATGCAATAATAAAGAGAAAAAAAATATAATAAAAAACTAATAATAATGAAGAAAACAACAACGTCGAGCAGCAGCAACTGATGGAAAACAGTCAAAGAAAGGCAACTCCAACTGCGGCCACACCACAATGCCACTCACCGTAATGAAATGGCTTCAATATAATTTCTTCCTACGCTGCTTCTTGCCTGCTGTTTCTTTCATTGCATCACAAAACTTTTTGCTCATATTCTCGTCGTAACGTGTACAAATAGTAAAGAGCAAAGGCACTGCGGTTGGCAGAATGTAAAATGGCTGTACAAAACAGAAGTGGACAAGTAAACAATAAATGCATAGCGGAAAAAATTTTGAACACAAGAAAAGATGCCATGTAAAAAGTAGAGGCAAAAAATGCGTGTCAGCAAAACAAGAAGAAGAAGAAGAAAAAGCAAAATACAAAAGCGCACAAGCAAAATAAAGATTTTCATTAAGAAAAATATGGGCGTATGAAAAAATGGCAAAAGCAATCATGAAAAACGAGCACGACAAGAATTGGACGAGATTTCATTTGCGCAACAACAAAAGCAGCTATGCATTCAATAGTGCTTGCTGCTTGCTGCTTGCTTGCATACGTTTGTGGCATGTGGCAAGCCTAGTATTTGACCGGAAGCGCAGCAATGCCATTCGGTCGACTTTGGCTTTTGGTTTTGGTCACAATAAAGTAAGCGGGGAAAAAAATAATGTTGGAAAGAAAAGAGAGAAATAAAAACACTTTCTCTCACTGGCCATGCAGCGGCTTGTGTTTGCGGACATATTGAAGCTTTTGCTGAATTTTCTTTTTTCTTCTTTCTAGTTTTTTGATTTTTTATAATTTTTCCTTTTGAAAGCAGAAAATATTTGTATGAATTTTAAAGGGGGAAAATTTAGGCAACAAAGAAATTAAATTAAAATTTGTAAAAGATATGGAAAAAAATTCTATGACTTCAACAGCTGTTTTTGATCTTTGTGGCTTTTGATTATTACTTCAGCGATGTAGAGTGCTTTTCGATGATTTGCAAAACGTTTATGTGCGGTAAAGGCGTTTGCTTTTTCAACTTTGTTCATCAGTATTTTTTTATTTTTATTTTTTTCTAATTTGTATTATGAAATCATTTTTATTAATCACATATTTTACCACATTAAACCTTTTTAAAAATTTTATTTTTTTAATATTTTATTTTATTTTATGTTTTTATTTTTCATTTAATTTCATTTTATTTTAATTTTATTTAATTTAAATTTTATTTTAATTTTATTTATTATATTTTATTTTTATTTATGTTATTTTTATTTTATTTAATTTTTTATTTTTTTATATTTTTTTATTTTTTTATTATTCTATTTATTTTATTATTATTATTTTTATTTTATATGTTATATATTTTTGTTTTATATTTTTAATCCCTTTTTTTATTTTTATTTTTTTTTTTTATTTAAATAATTTTACTTCTCTTTATTTTAAATTACTTAATTTTTTTATACATTATTTTATTTTATTTTTTTAATTTTATTTTTTACTTTATTTTTTTATTTAATTTATTTTATTTTAATTTGTTTAATTTTATTTTATTTTATTTTTAGTCAAATTTAATTTATCTTATTTTACTTTTTTATTTTATTTTATAGATTTTTTAATTTCATTTTATTTTTTTTTTTATTCATTTAATTTTATTTTTTAATTTTTTTTTTTATTTCAGTTTATTTTAATTTTAGTTTTTGCTTTACTCCATTTTATTATATTTTATGTTATTTTGTTTTTATTATTTTATTTTATTTTATTTTATTTATTTTAAATTATTTAATTTTATTTTATTTTATTTTTTTTAATATTATTTTTTTCTTCATTTTATTTAATTTTATTTAATTTTTTTTTTTTGTTTAATTATATTTTGTTTTATTTTATTTTATTTTTCATTTTTTTTTAATTTTATTTTTTTTATGTTTTTTGTGTTTTGTTTTTTTTTCGTTTTATATTTTTAAATTTTTTTATTTCATTTTAATTAGTTTTATTTTATTTATTTATTTTTTTTTTTTTTTTTTTTTTTTTTTTATTATTTTTATTTTATTTTATTTTTTTTTTTATTTTATTTTATTTTATTATTTTTTATTTATTTTATTTATTTTTAATTTATTTCTTTTTATTTTTTTTATTTTTATTTTATATTATTACATTTTTTTTGCTATTTATTTATTTTCTTCTCTCTTCCTTTCTTTAATATATACAAAAACATCTACTTTTTTCAATTTAAATGGCATATTCTGACACATATTTTCCTATGCATTACTAAGTTGAAAGATATTTTCAGATTTAAGCATAGTAGTTCACTTGCAAGTGAGTGTAAGTATAACGTAAATATTTACTGCCAAAAAATAAACAAAAACCTACTCAAAACTCTTGAGATATCCGAGATTTTTCTCCAAATATACTTGCATGTATTTATACGCATACATACGTACATGCATATTGGTTTAAGCCAAAATGTATGCTGTCCAAGTAAGAAGTCCGTTTGCTGTTTGCTGGCATATTCGCAATGCAACTGACATCATATCCAAAGTTTTAGTACAAATTTTGAAAGAAATGTCAGAAAAATAAGCTAAACATGGCACACAAACATACGACGAGCACACAAATAAATGCGCAAACAATGCCGGTGGTGTATGTGTGCATTAAGAAAATATTTATATTGAAACTCAACGCATACAAAATTCAAGTATTATTCACCAGAAAATATGCAAAAATTGTTCAACAACAATTGAATATAAAACAATGATTTTTTTGCCTTTGCCCCAACGAAAACAAATAAACCGAATACACATACTTGCGGAGAATACATAATGGAAATGCAGGAAATGCAAAACATATAGATATATATGCGAGTTTATGAATATGCGTATGTACTTATACATATGTATTTGATTTATGCACAACAACATGAACACCAAAATAAGAGGCAAAAATTGCTAAAGTGAATAATAAAATCTTTGCAAAGGCCAACAACACTTTTGTACGTCGACAAAATGGAGTTGAATAAAATTTGGTTAAATGAGAATTTCACAAAAATAATTTGTAATAGAATTTTATGCAAACTTACTTGAGCATTTGAATGAGAAATTTTCTTTGTTATTGTTTTTATAAAAATCTCAATTTTGTGTTAACCCTAAAATTGTGATTTTTTCTCTCTTTTTTTTTAAGAATTATAGCTTTACTAACTGAGTAGGCAATTGCAAAGTAAAGTCCTCTCTCGACGAACTAAAACCAAACTCTACAACTCGCTCATCATCCCCGTCCTGACATATGGTGCAGAAGCCTGGACGATGTCTACATCCGATGAGTCGGCTTTAGGAGTTTTCGAGAGAAAAGTTTTGCGGAAGATTTATGGTCCTTTGCGCATTGGCAACGGCGAATACCGGAGACGATGGAACGATGAGCTGTACGAGCTATGCGACGACATTGACATAGTTCAGCATATCAAGAGGCAGCGGCTACACTGGCTAGGTCATGTCGTCCGAATGGATGAAGGCGCTTCAGCTTTGAAAGTGTTCGATGGAGTACCCGCTGGTGGAAGCAGAGGAAGAGGGAGACCTCCACTCCGTTGGAAAGATCAGGTGGAGAGCGACCTGGTGTCACTTGGTATTTCTAACTGGCGCCAAACAGCAATAAGAAGAAACGAGTGGCGCGCTATTGTTGACGAGGCTATAATCGCGTAAGCGGTGCCTACGCCAAAGAAGAAGAAGAAGAACTAGATTTTATTTTAAAAGCACCAAAGAGCAGGGAAAGGTTTAATGATTATATTGTAGCACAGAATTCTCACTTTTTTGTCACTCACATTTGAAGATCAAAAAAATTTAATTTTTAATTTTAATTATTTCCATTTTTCGTTTAACTTATGTTCCATTTTTTCGTAAAATTTTAAATTTTTTCATTCAAATCACCACATTTTTGTCCAAATAGAAATATAATAATTTATGCTCAGAAAATTATTTTTGAGAAGATTTGAGAAATATTTAACTCAATAAAAATCTTATCTAATTTTTCCGTATACCTTTCATGAGTTTGAAATGTTATATTAATTTTAGTCCAACATATTTAAAGGTCAGAAAGTGAAAAGATAGTCCATCAATATTCCTAGCGACATGATCAGAAAAAATTCAAACATATATTGGCACTGAAAATCTTCGAGATCTAATTTTTGATTTTACAATATATTTGTATGTTCATGAAGGGTATAGAGACTTTTTTTTTTTGTATTTTTTTAGTTTTCGTGAAATTTTAATTTTTTCCATATAAAATACACATACTTCACTCCAAAATAAAATTGTATGCTCAGTTTTTAAGTTTCGTGTAACGGTTTTCCGTTTTACTTTCAACAAATTTATTTTTTGCCGAGAATAACATTTTCGATTAAATTTTTTTATGAAGATATTTTTTTGTGGCTATTTTCAAGGTTTTCGTAAGAAAATGAAAATTTTGGAAAAAATTAAATTGATGTGGTGCTGTGGTGATCTCCGAAACAGCTGTCACTTCTACCAATTTTTCTTTGTTGTAAAACAAAATATTCATTAAAAAAAAATTTTACAACAAAAATATGCCTTTAAATAAAGCTCATTTACTTATAACCAAAAACAATTACAGACCGCATAAATTGAATACAATTTAAATATTTTCGAAAAATAAATACAAAATTTTTTTAGAACATATTTCGTTATATACAAATTTTTTTTCTTCTCTGTTATATTTTTGTTAGAATATATTTCAAAAAAATTTTATTTTCATATTAGTTTAACCATTTTCCAGTATATTTTAGAAAAAAAATACATTTTTTTTTTTCAAAAAAATATAATTCGTACTCGGAAAATTTTTTTTGTATAAATATTTTTCATTAATTATTCTATTTTTTCTGTTTACCTGTTTTTAGCTCAATTTTTCATTTTTTTTTTACGAAACATACCAAATATTCTTTAAAAAAAAATTATTTTTTTTCAAAAAATATAATTCTCGCTCGGAAAATTTAATTTTAATGAAGACTTTTTAATAAATTTTTTTATTTATTTATTTTTTTCTGTTACCTGTTTTTAGCTAAAATTAAAAAAAGAACGTTCAACAAAAAATGCCAAAAAAGTGTCAAAAAATTAAAAAGAAAAATAGAGGAAAAAGTTTATATATATTTAATGAAAAATATTTGAACAAAAGACATTGAATATTTTTGCTCTAATAATTATTATTAAAATTTATTTATTTAAATTTTGCCGTTTTTTTTTTTTGTTAAATTTTTTGGAATTTTTTTCTGCAAATTTTTAAATTTTCAAAGTAGTTTTTATCCAAACAGTAAACTCTTTAACCCAAAAATTTTTTTGTTTAAATATTATTCAACATTTATTTGATGTTTTCAATTTTATTTAATTACTTTGCAGTTATTTATATGAAAAACTGTATTTTCAAAAAAAATTAATAATTTCTGCTAGCAAAATATTTTGCTTAAAAATTTTTATTTAAAATTTTTAATTTTTCTCAAATTTGGTTTAACGTAAGAGTTATATCAATTGGGAAAAATATTTTAATATAAATATATTTTTTTAATATTTTTTTCTTTGTTTTTTCTTTCTTTTGTTTTATTAATATTGTTTTATTAATAAAGTGTTAAAATTCTATTTTTGTTTAAACAATTTTTATATTTTAATTTTTTATTTCTTTATTTTTCACAGTTTTTTTCGCCAAAAATTGCAGTTCGGAAAGATTAATTGTTTACTTAGAAAATTTACAATTTTAAAAAGAAATTTAATAATATTTATTTTTTATTTTAATTAATATTTATTTTAAACAAATTTTTAGTTATATTTTTTCGTAAAAAAATCGAAATACGACTAATAAATGTATGTAATTTTAACTTTCCTCTTCCTTAATCAACGTTTTGCTCGCTGAAAAATTTTCCATTTATGTAGAAATGTGATTCATATCAACTCCTGATGAAGCCATTGTAAGCGAACAACAGTCACTCAAGTGTTGCCCGAAGTCATATTTAAGTGAGAAACTAACTAGATTATTCCTTCAATCAAATTATGCTTTCACTACGCAAAGACAGCCAGCCACCCGCTCTAACATGAGCTGCCTTAGCAGGTATTTATTTCAGAGCAAAATGCAAGATTTTTTTTTTTTTTTGGTGTGCGCTGGCAGTGAAAGTGCGAATTCAGAAAACTCTTCCCTCTCTCTCTCTCTCTATGTCTTTCCCTCTCTTCTCTCCTATTTTGGTCTGCTCATATAGTTACTCATCGTATCGTGTGTATATGTGTGAGTTCAGTACATTTTTCAGTATCAATATTCACTTTCATCTCCTCATCATGATGCCGTCATATCACGCACACACTCTAAATGGCAAATATGCAAGCGAATTGATTTTGCAACTGGAGATTTTGAGCAAAATGCTGAAATGGAAATGTTTGCGTATGTGGATTTGATTGTATGTACATGCATGAGTATGAGAGCGAGTGCAAATCCGAGTGTAGGTGCCTCAAAACATTGAATATTGGATCCTTGTGCAGTGATGCATGAAGACTTACCTGCTTATATATTTGTATATGTATGTTTGTAAATTCATATGTATCTATATACACAGTTGCATTTGTATTAGCACATCTGTTTTCCGTCGAGTTCACATGCCAATACCGTAATCTTGGTACAAAAGTGAATTTTTGACAGTACTCTCTACCTCTCTATGATCTACCAGCCCAAACTCTTGACTCCATCACTCTCTCATTCTCACTCTCTCCCTCCCTCTCACTCTTTGTCTCTCACTCTCCCTCACTTACTCACTCACTCTACTTACCAGTCAATGTTGCTCATAAAATTTCTTTTGGCTTTGAAAACACACAATTTTTCTGCTCATATTTTGAACTGCTACAAATGCTATGGTAACATACCTGTAAAAAGATGAGAAAAGAAGAAGAAGAAGAAAAGAATATTCGTTTAATTGATGTTTCGGTTAAATTTGCTCAGCTGCTGTATAATCGGATTAAAAGAGTATTATTTGTTGTAATGTTATATAAGAAGGCTTTGTTAAATTTAACTGTAAAAATGTTTCAAAAATTTACAAGAAATTAAATAATTTTTTTTTTTTTTTGCAAAAATCGTACGGCGAATTTTTACAAAAAATTCTTTTACAATTATTCTTGAAATATATTTATAAAATAAAAATACGTAGATGTGTATGCTATTCACAAAAGCAATAATTAATTTTAATTTTATTTTTGTGAACAATACTCAGATGTTTTGTAATCGGCTTTAACGGTATTTTTGAAAAAAAAAATTCTAGAGTCAAATACTCGGCCAAAGAAAGAAGTAACTCAGGTGCCTGAGTACATGGAAGAAACCACTTCTGCCTTATTTTTGGAATTGAAGTTTCTAACCTTCAAACAACAACAACAAATTACAAAATGGCAACAGTACTCCAGCGTACATGTCTTCGCTTTCTAAAAGAATGCGATTAAAGGGCCACCAATTACTCCAAACCTCAACACTGGAGTCCTCGAAGGATGTCACCAGTACTAAGTATAAGCAACTTGCGGAGTCATTTGTCAGTGAAAGGCTGTAGAAGAACATAACGGTACTTATTTGTACTTATCATTAGTAAGCAAAAAAAAAAGCTCTGAGCGACCTCTGCCTTAGTTAAAGCACGGATGCTACCGAGCACTAAGATGGGAAAATTTCATCCGGGACCATTTCAAAATAGCACTGAGTGCAACAACCGACCGTCAGTATCTTCTTGTAGCCACTTCCTGTGAAATTGTTAAATATCCAAGCTCAAGAGTTTAAAGTTCCTTGGAAACCAACGTAATTTCGACTATTCTATATCCAATATGCAGGGAATCAACCATTTCTTTGTATGCTCCTCCAAATGAATTTAACTAAAACCTCCCTCTCCTGCTCTCTCAGTAGCCCTAATCTGTTAAAACAGATTGTGGAGGATTTTGAAATCCAACGGCGTGATCCCAATGGGAGATATCAGCGGGCGAAAAGATTTCCAGGAACAATAGCTTCACTTAGAGTATAACAAGACTGGTTCTAATAAGCACCACAGCATTTCAGTAACGTCTTTCAGGTGCTCGTGATACATATCAACTCCGTGAATACATTTCGGCAGGTATTCGCGATGTAATCAAGTTACTAATCCTTCATAACTAGTCCAAGGTCTGTGTTGGCAAAGAAGAGGGTTAGGCGGGACGAAGTGGATGACGGAAGAATTTCCTCTGAAAAGAAGTATTTTCTTGTCAGTCGTGGCTAAAAGATTGAACTGCACAGAAAAATAATGTGAGAAGATGTAAATGGATTTTGGAGTTTCCAACCCTGCTCTCAGAAGAGCCGCACGCATCATATACAACAACAAAAAAAAGATGGAAAATAATCTTTGACGAAGTGCCTGGCAAACCATTAGACGCGTAGCGCATAAACAGCGTATACTGGCAGCCTGAACCACCTCTATTGCTATGAGGAAAAAACAAAATGAAACCACCAAGGCCTAAGAATCAGAAAATGATTCTCAAAACTATAGACCGAAAAATGGCTCTGAACTCAGGGGGAAGCTAAATCAAGTAGATAACAGAAAACCTTGCTCCTACCGTAAGGGACCTGCTGTGAAGGACAGTGAGGAGTCGAATATTATACGCAAAAGCAGCATGTCTGTGTTAGATCCTGGCTATACTGGAAGAAAGCAACAGACTTTGCTGGATGCGGCGTTTATTGTCTATCTATGCAGCTTAGCATGACGTCATCTTTATATAAGATTGCTTTTCAAATCAAACCTTTTCTTCTCCACCTACCAATTGAGACCGCCACAGTCGGAAAACTGACAAACCAGCCACTACTTCTGTCGTCACTATATCTCTGATATCACTCCATGGGTTAAATCACCAATGGGTTAAATTGATACATAAATGATTTCATATTTGATTTGAAAGAAGAAATTTTGGTTGCGTATACGCCCTGGTGTATTAACAATGGTATCATTTCATAAATAATTTCAAAATTTTACTGAAAAATAAATTAAAATAGAAAAATTTAATAGTTATGATTGCTGAATTTATTACACATGCAAACACCAATACATACTGCAAAAAAAAATTTTGAAAAATATTTTTCAAATGAAAAATTATAAATTAATTTTCCAAAATTTATGTATATAACAATTATATATTAGTAGAACGTGTAGTATGATAAAATTCTGAAATTCTGCGAAAACAGTTGCAGATGGCAGCATATTTTTATATATTTATATATATTCAAATATAATTGCTTTAACATACTTATATATGTATGTATGTACGTTTGAAACGTGATCGATTAAAAGCTTATTCTACAAAAGCGACATGTGCGGATATTATTTGAATATATCTATGTATGGGGGTGTGTGTGGGTGCATAAAAATTATTTAATCATGAATATACAAAAATTAATACACATATATACAGAGACATACATATGTGGATATATTAAGTTACTGGCGCAAGTAATTTTATACTATTTTGTCTACACGTAAATATATTTACATATATGTGAATATTTTCCGATACTTTCGTACAGTAAATATGTATATTCATTTAAATAAATATATTTGAATACATATATTCCCAAATATATATGTATGTGCCAACTCGTAGTGAATTGATTTTAGTTGAATCGCGCTGAATACCGTTGAGTTGAGTTGATTGCAGTTAAGTTGAGTGGATTTTGATGTAGCTCAACGGAATAAAGCATATTACATATGCATATACATATACATATGTACTTGCGACACGCATATATTGTTGTAAATTGATAGATAGCGAATTTCCGTTGCGATAATATTGACATTTAAATGTGTTTTATCATCTGCTGCTTCCATGCGATTTTCATTTTATTTTATATATATATATATTTCTTCCTTTTTTTTGCATTAATATTACTGAATGTAATAAAGCGATTTATAGCCAACCAACTACTGTGCAGACACACATACACGCATGCCATATATTACATACATGCAACTAAATGGACATTGATAGATATAATAAATGCGTATTGGTGGTAGCCATTTTGTGTTCAATTGGCAATTTTTATTGACTTAATATATCTTCTTATACATACATACAAACATACACGCGTACACCCACACACGCTCAGCTTTCATCTGCCTGTCACTTCGATTCGATTACGTCCCGTCGCCATGCCATGTCAAGCCACTCCATTCACTTAATGTATTTTAATTTTATTCACGTGAAGTAGTCACCAATTTCAACAAATGCTTGTTTGTATGTATGTATGTAATCGTAAATTTATTCATTGTATACGAATTTGTCGCCATTTTGTCGCCCATAAATACGAAACGAATTAAACTATAATTGTGTTGAGCGAGCGAATGCATTAAAAGTGCTCCGAACGAACGAAAAAAAAATACGTGTAGGCGAGGGCAAATGAATGGCTAAATTTAGAAATGTCTGTTGGAAAAATGTGGATATTGAAAAAAAAAATATTTAAATAAAAAATAATGTTGATTAAAAATTTAACTAGATATGAAAATAAAGCAAATAAAGCATGTAAGATTATTGGTCATATTTAGAGCAGTTATGAACTAATTTCGAACTAGTTCCGAACTAATATTTAACAGTTATTTAATCGATTTTGCAATTTTCGGTAGGTAATCAAATTAAAATCCAAATTAAATCCAAATTAGCTTTAAACCAGCTTCAAACCAGCTCAAAACTAGTACCAACTTACACCCTAGCCTGTGTCAAACAATATTTACAAAGCTCCCATACACTCGTGATTGGCCTAAAAAAAAATTTTTTTACATTACAGCAACTGACGTAAGACCATATTAATTATTCGAAAAGGTCTAAACTTGTTCCAAACTAGTTCCAAACTACTCTCGAATCGTTATTGGACTGATTGGACAAGTTCCGAGCTGATTCCAATACACATAAGTCAAATAAATGCTCCACTGTGAGTGCGAAAACATCAGTGCATAGTAAGGAATTGAAACTGCCACCGAAAGAAAAAAAAAGTTACAAAATATTTTTCGCAGTGGGTTCAGATTACATACTTAAAATCCCAATAAACAATTCTTACATGAAACTATTTATTATTCGTAAAAACAAATATAATATCAGTACCGAATTATGCCGAGTTAGTACCAAGACAGTTCCAACATGGCTACTATTCGGTTTGAAATTTTTACCGAAATAATATTAACCGAACAGTAATCGCGAATATTTCAGATTGGAATCCTTAATTCTCTTCATTAGTATCGTACCAGTCCAAAAACTGTCCAGTTTTAAATTATACCAAACTAAATTCGATCTAACTGGCTTAAAATTGTGGTTCAATAAATTTAATTAATCTGTATTTTAATCTCTTTGATCTCATGTCAATCCCTTTCTGACCTTCAGTTCACCTCTACTTCGATGGTAATTTCAAATTCAAGCTCAAACTTTACCTCAACCACCAATCTTAACCTCAACTTCAACCGTAACCTCAATCTCAATCCTAATCTTAATCTCAATCTCAACACCGACCTGAGTCTCAATCTCAATATTAATCCTAACATCACCATCAACCTCAATCTCATCCTCAAACTCAACCTCAATCTCAACCTCAATCTCAATCTCAACCTCAAGGTCAATCTCAATCTCAACCTCAACGTCAACCTCGAATTCAGTCTCAATCTCAGTGTCTACCTCATCCTCAATCTTAAACTCAATCACAATATCAATTTCAAGCCCAATCTCAACTTCAATCTCAATCCCAGCCTCAATCTCATTCTCAACTTCAACTTCAATCTAAACCTCAACCACAACCTCAATCCCAACCACAATCTCAGACTCAACTATATCCTCAATATTAAACTCAACCTCAACCTCAATTTCAACCTTAAGCTCAAACTCAAACACAAACTCAAACTCAGCCTCAAATGAAACTCAAATTAAGGACCGAAGCTTGTCTGAGGACAACTGTGTAAGTCAATTTCTAGCTCTTCACTGGAGAATTGGATAGCTAGAATTCCAATTTTAAGCCTATGAAACTCAGTTCCAATCGCCAAGTCTTGATAATTTTGGACTTTGCTACATATATAGTTTTGACTTCCCAACGGGAGAATTTCCGAGCCCCAGTGATTTGATTACTTTCCCTAAATGAATGCAACGATATGGCACTCCGTTCCAACGAACATTTCCGCCAGATTGTGTGTGTTAAACTAAAAAGCGCAACTGAGTGCTGGGCAAATATCTTTTTGCGGGAACTACTACAAAGGAGATGCGCGCAGAATATCACTTTTCCTACTTGTTAGTCCAAAAGTGTGTTTGTGTGTGTATGTTGAAAAAAAGTTGTGACCGGATTTTATTTACAATAAATGCTGCAACATTGTTGCCGGCCCCTCAGATTGCAGACATAAACATTTTTCGCACCTAATTTTTTTTCCATACTATACATTTAACGGTATACGAGCAAACATTGTCGCATTGATGACATGAAAATCACATAAATCCACTCTTACCTGCCACGGGTACTGGGTGAAGGAAAGGAAGGACCGAGGATGAGCTGAGCAGGGACAACTGCGTATCTCACAAGCGGTCACACGGTAGCTTTGTCACCCTCTTTTATGTGCAGTGGCTGGGCGGCATCAATGTTGCATTGCGTATTCATATTTCAATACAAGCTAGTAGCGCTTTGTGGCATACAACCGCAAAATGCAGCGCCACCACAGCGCAGTCCACCACGGCAGCCAGCAGTCACCCATCACCCATCAGAGCTGCAGCCTGAGCGCTGATTGCTGTCTTTTCGACAAAACATTCGACACATTTTCGTTACGCTCGTTTATTTGATGAGCTGACTGTGCTTTGCTGACTATTGTGAATATGCAATTTTTTTCATATTTTTGTTGTTGTTATTTTTTCCCAACACATTCACTGTGTAGTTGCCACGTTTTTTAACTTTTGACTACATTTTTATAGCAGCAATTTGATTGACAGATTTTATTACGAATACGCGTTGCCACATATACAATATATCAGCACCAACACACACACACACACACACAGTAAGGGAGGGCGAGAAAAATATGCACAACAATGTGTGGTGAGGTGTTGAGAGGGAGAGAGAGGTGTTTCATTTCGCTTGTGAAACGAGGTGATAACATTTTTTCATATATTTTTTTTTTCAATTTTTTATTTTTATTATTTTTTCCAAATTTGGGGCGAGCTACAGCGCCACCCTCGCAACGAATTTGCAGCATGTCATTGCTCAAAGTGGAAATCACAGCAAAAATGATAGCATATCGCCAATATATTGTTGTTGTTGTTGCAATGTGTGTGTGTAAGCAACAGTTGAAGAAGCGGCAGCGGTGTCGAAAACCAACGCGTGCGTGTATGTTGTGTGTTGAAAGGCTGATGGTTGCGACAAGCGTTTCACCAAATAGGGGTTATATTTATGAGCTTATAGCAGAATAAATTCTCTGCAACTATAAATATTTGTGACACGCACACACCCACGTACAAACACACACACACACACACACACATGCTTCTCATACTTCGCACATATCAACGCGGTGAGAGAAAAATTGCATTGGTTATGGGCAAATAGCTATTTATAGGTTGGTTAGGGAGGAGGCGGAGGGGCGTGGGAAATAGCAATTTATCACATATACTATACTTACATACATATGTGTGTATGTGTTACGATCACACAACAATTTTCACACACTCAAAGCTTTATGCTTTTCGCTGTAAAATCTGTAATGTGAAACCTTTTCGGAAGTAAAGCGTTGGGATTGTTAAAAATTTAAAACCTTTCAAAATATTTGACTTTGGAAACTTTGTTTGCAATCACTTTATGACATTCACTTAATTGCGAGTTGCTATGGCGCAGGCAATTGTAGCAGAAGTGCGCTGAGTTTGGTACTCGCCACAGAGAAATCAGCTCCAAGGAAAATGAGGCAACAGCCTCGTATGAGAGAACCTATTAAGGACTACGATTTGGAGAGCAAGCACCTGAATTTTCCGACTCTATCGCCGCCCAATCCTGGCTTTCACCACGTTGTGAATGAACATCTCGCCACGATTCGCATCAAAGCGAAGTTAACCTCAAACTCAAACTCAACCCCAATCTCAATCTCAACCTCAACCTCAACCTCAACCTCAACCTCAACTTCATCCTCAATCTCAACTTCAACCTTAACCTCAGCCTCAACTCAATCTCAACCTCAACCTCAACCCTAACCTCAACTTCAACCTTAACCTCAAACTCAATCCCAAACTTCAACTCAAACCTAGACTGACAAAAAATGTTCCTTTTTACGACCCAAGTCCAGCCTGACTGCTGCTGAAAATTTTTGTAGCAGGGAATGTTTTTCACGGTCTTTGTAATTGTAGTTACTATCGACCTTACCATGCCAAGCCATCAAGTGCACGATAACTCTGCCAGGGACTTAATAAATTTCTTCGTATTAGTATCACCCATCACACCAGTGATCCACAGGTCATGTGATGATACTTTGGTAGTGGCCATGGCTTTTTAGCACCCCGACTGTGGTGTATATGAAGGTAGTAGCAATATAGTGCTTGACTGAATTGGAGGATTACTTCAGAAGAGAACTAAGTCTTCTGTTTTCAAACAAACTTGGTCAACTTGGTCGAATATCCAGTGAAGAGACTTTCAAAAATATCCTACACAATCAAAAAGACTCATAGATATGTACCTTTAATTATTTATTTAAAAACAAAAATAAAAAATAAGCAAGAAAACAGTTGCAGCGTCAGCAAGCGCATTCCAGTAGCTCTCAGTTAGTAGTGCACAAGTCACCGCACAAGCTTTAGTTTTAACTCACAGTTCATATGTGACGACATATATAAGTATTTTTTTTTTTTTTTGCTGCCACTAACCAGCTCATCCTCCTCCTACAGTCTTCTTCAACGCCAAATTTACCGACTACTCTACTGCCCCCCTACCACAGAGCTAACTAAAATACGACGATTGAGTGCACAAAAATAATATATGTAGAAGGCACTCAGTGCTGCATATTTCTACATATGAATATTTATGCGCTCCATATCTATATATATGGAAACTCACTTCCGTGCCGCGGCTACTCAAAGTGGCTGAGTTAAAAACCCAAAAAAAAAGAGCCCCAAATAATAGCGCCCTCTTATGAGCACCTTTTTTTTACGAACTGCCGGTAATATTCTCGCCTTTTTATATTTGTTATTATTTATTGTTCTGTTTATTGTCGCTTTGCTTCACATGCCTCATATATATTGTCGCTGGCATCTACTAGTGAATGCAGACAAACATAAAATCCATGGCCATACATACACCGATAATTTCACCAGCGAAAGCATCCGAAAAACAAAAGCCAATGAATTTTTTTTTTTTTTTTTTTTTTTTTTTATTATTGCAACAGCTAACAGCACCTTCCTGTTTACTACGCCCGCGCCCATCCGTTGCCTAAACTTGCGCGCACTCTTTCTCTCCCTCTCTCTTCCTTTGCCTCTTGCTCTCAAGCTTCCGTTCGCTGTTTGCTTTTTGCCTTTTGCTTTCGCTGCTGCTGCTGCTGCTGCTGCCTGTCGTAACTTAACTTCATACACAAGTGACTGGTAAATATTTTTTTGCAAATTACAGTTATAACTTGCTGACTAGTTGGTTTATTATGCTTTGCGGCATAAAGTTCGTAGAGAAGTTAAGAAGGGTGTATAGTGGTGTGAGGGCGTACAGTGTGTTGAGAGAGTATGTGGACTAAATGAGCGTAAATATAAGAGAAAGTAGTAGAGAGTTTGGATATTCAAACTCCAAACTACAAAAAAAAAATTTTTTTTTTAATACAAAATTGTGATCCAGGTAGAGGTACCTTTTTCAATAGCCTTATTTTCATAGGTCACGCCTGAGTCAAGCTGTCATGTTATTTTTGTTCAATATTTGGTTTGACATTCCCTCATGGAAAGACTTACGCCTGAACAACGTTTACAAATCATTTAACTTTATTACGAAAATTCACGTTCTGTAAAGAATGTGTTTCGCGCGCGCTTCGCTCAACTTATGATCAACATAAACGGACTACTGAGCGTACCATCCGCAACAACATCATCCATCTTGAGGCCCAGCATTCATTATTGGATAATATTCGATAAAATAGACCACATCCAGCACGCCGTGAATAAAATATAGCTGAGAGTGTACACGAAGACCTTGGAGAGTCGATTCGGCGCCGTTCGCAGCAACTCGGACTAACGTATGGAACGACTTGGCGCATTTTACGTCAAGATCTTAAATTGAAAGCATACAAAGTGCAGCTTGTGCAAGAACTGAAGCCGCTCGACCTTGCCAAACGACAGCGCTTCGCTCAATGGGCTGTTGAAAAATTCCAAGAAGATCCAACGTTTTCAAGCCAAATTTTTTCAGCGATGAGACACATTTCTGGCTCAATGGGAATGTAAACAAGCAAAATTGCCGAATTTGCGACCGAAGAGCAACCTGAATAGATTCAAGAACTGGCATTTCATCCAGAAAAAACAACGGTTTGGTGTGGTTTGTGGGCTGGTGGAGTTATCGGTTCATATCTCTTCAAAAATGATGCCGGTGAGAACGTAACCGGCAATGGCTCGCCATCATAACCGACTATTTGATGTTTGAAATTGGAGCTCGTGGTCTCCACGACAAGACAGCACCGCCACTTCCCACATATCGCATCAATCAATGGATTTGGTGAGAGAAAACTTCGGTGAGCAAATAATTTCACGTTTTGGTCCTATCGATTGGCCATCAAGATCGTGTGATATCACACTGTTCGAATGATTTCTGTGGGGATATGTAAAGTCTAAAGTCTGTGCGGACAATCCCGCTTCGATTCAGGCCTTGAAGCAAAACATCACCAATATTTTCTGACACACTGTAAAAATTGGATTGCGCTAAGCATGCACATACATAGTTGAATAAATGAACTCCCCAAGCGTTTCATACACCACCACTATACGGATGCACATGCATACCTACATTTCCTGCCAGGCGCAACATAACAACTACATAATTTATGATTATGTTTTTAATTTAATTTTATGCAAATTTATTGTTGCCATCTTGGTTGAGGCGTAGAAACATAAACTCGCCTACATATACAGCAAATGCAACACTGCCAGCACCTTGAAAGAGTATGCTGTATAGGTAGTGGCCAAGTGCAGCCCACCGAGGCGAGTGTACCAAGCGCTGTCATGCTGAAAGAGTTAGTGCGCTTATGCAGTTAGCAAGTTGGAGAAGCGTCAGCAGCATGCCCACCACCACCACCATTTCACGGAGCGGCTGCTCTTCTGCCTGCAATATTATTAGCGTAACGCTAAGTGAATTAGCTGTTCGCCGACGGTGCAGCTTTTAATTTTATTTGCCATTTAAATTATTTTTTATTTCTCATTTATTTATGTATTTTTTTTTTTTTTTTTATTCTGCTTCTTCAATCCAATGCGCTAACTGCATTAGTGTCGCACAGCTGGTGGGAAAGGCAGCAATAATAGCGAGTGAACACTGAGTGACGTCAATTAATTGAGTATGCAGCTGTGCAAATATGTGTGTGTGTGTGTCTTATTGTACATGTCAAAATGTAATTACGTAATGTAATACTCAACGTAGTGAAATGTCCTTGAGTTCAATTTAGATATTAACGAATTGTTTATCACTTTTATCTCAGAAAAAAAATTAAATAAAAAATAATAATATAATACATTAAACAAAATACAAAATAAATAGATAAATAAAATTAACTGAATGAAAACTTTATATAAAAAATATTAACAGAAATATATAAATAAGTGAAAAATGTAAATATAAAAAAACAAACAAAATCATTCTTTAAAAAAATATTTATGTTAAATTGCAGCAAGTAAATTAACAAAATAAAATTTTATTGCTAAGTAGCTTTATATATTAGGATCTGGGCGATTTAACAAAAATAGTTTTTTTATTATTAAAAAAAAATTTAGACTGTTGATAAGCCAAGTAAATAAAAAACAATTCGAAAAAATCCATAGAAGAATTTATTTTATTAATATTGAAATCCTATTAATTTTTCAAAAACTAACTATCTCAACATTATTATTGAGCGTAGAAACTAATTCGGTCCGCTTTTGTGTTAAAAAAATTGTTTTCTATTGAGAAAACTAAATAAAAAAATATCATTCGAAGTATTATCCGTCTAAACCGACTACCTTTTCCTATCCCTCTGCTAATTTTCGAATACCATCTCTATAAAATGCGTCCCCTCTGTCCTCGACCCAATCATTGACGCATTTTTCGATTTCTTCAGAAAATCCGCTTTAATTAACCGCAAAATCCTTTTGCATCCATCGAAAAAGCCAGTAATCAGAAGGAGAAGAAGACATTGTCATCCCTTTCGATCGTATCTGGACGTTTTATACGGCCGAACGCACATTATTTGTAGTTTTTTTCTTTAAAAAAGGAGGGAACCTCGAAATGAATTACTCGAAAAAAAAGCAGAAAATTTAAATTTAATGGCGAACGTTTATTATCATTCGAAGGAACGTTCTTTGGCATTTATTTTTTAAGATTATCTTTTTCAAACGGTGATCGCGGCTATGTTTCAGATGGTCCATCATCATCTGGCGAATTACACGCTTCAATACCTGAATCGAAGCGGGATTGTCCACATAGACTTTAGACTTTACATATCCCCACAGAAAGAAGTCTAACGGTGTGATATCACACGATCTTGCTAGCAAATCGACCGGCCCAAAACGTGAAATTATCAACTTACCGAAGTGTTCTCTCAACAAATCCATTGACTGATGCGTTGTATGGGAAGTGGTGCCGTCTTGTTGAAACCAAATGTCGCAGAGATCACGAACTTCAATTTCAGGCATCAAATAGTCGGTTATCATGGCGGTTACGTCCTCACCGTCATCATTTTCGAAGAAATATGGACCGATGATTCCACCGCCCAAAACCCACAGCACACCCATGTTTTTTTGCAAGAAATGACAGCTCTTGAATCACATCAGGTTGCTCTTCGTCCCAAATGTGGCAATTTTGCTTGTTACATGTCGATTGAGCCAGAAAAGGGCATCATCGCTGCACAAAATTTGGTTCGGCTTCAGTTCTTGCACAAACTGTATTTTTTATGCTTTCAATTTATCGACTCTCCACGATCTTCGTGTACACTCTCAGCTACGACCGCTATATTTTCTTCACTACGTGCTGGACATGGTCTATTCGGTCAAATATTATCCATGCTGGGTCTCAAGATGGGTGATAGTGTTGGGAATAGTAAGCTCAGTAGGCCGATTATGTTATGTTGTTACGGAACGTGAATTTTCGTAAAAAACTTGAATGATTTGTAAACGTTGCTCGGGCGTCTTTCCATGATAAAATGACAAACCATACTGAACAAAAATATCATGACAGCTTGACACGACTCACGTGTGATCTGTCAAAAAAGGCTATTGTAAAAAGTACCTGTACATGGATCACCCTTTAGTGCAGTTTGCATTTAGCGCAGACTTTAACCTAGTAAAAGTTTCTTATATTCAAATTTTTGGGTTTGGCCAGGACGCTGTATGTCTTCGATGCTAAAATCTCCACCAATACTTTATTGTATTTAGTTTAAATTTTTTATATATTACATTCTTTCCAATTTTATTTTATTTGAATTTTTCATTTAATAATTATTAATACTATTTCTTTTTTACTTTATTTTAATGAAATTATTTAATTTTATTTTATTTTCATTTTTTAAATTTTTTTTTTTTTTTTTTTTGAAATTTTTTTAATTTTTTTATTTTACGTAATTTTATTAAATTTTTTTTTCGCTTTATTTTATTTTATTTCGTTTTAGTTCATTTTATTCTATTTCACTTTATTTTATTATTTTATTATATTTTATTTATTTATTTTTTCATTTTATTTTTTATTTTTTTATTAATTTTATTTTATTTTATTTCTTTAATTTTTAATTTTTTTTTTTATTGTACAATTTTTTATGTATTTTACAATTTGATTTAATTTTATCTCATTTGGTTTTAATTTCATATATAATTCTTTTTTTTACATAATTTTTTTTATTATTTTATTTTGTATAGTATTTGGATTAGAATTAAGAAATTTCACAACTACACAGCTTAACAATATATTAATATCAATCAAAACTGATGCACAATACAATCATTTCAACAGTATTTCCAATCAAAACAATTTCTAACAAATACTTCTTGTTTTGAATACTTTGTGTATGCGCAAATGTATATCCAAACACTCAATAACTGATTACTACACTTCCGTATTCTAACACTCACACATCACTGCATCAGCTTCCGTTGAACACACACCTGAGTGAGCTCGATTTTTAAATTTTTTTTTTTTATTTTTTTTATTTTTATTTATTTTTTTTTTTTTTTTTTTGAGTTGCATTTATCTATTTGAATATTGAAATTGAAAAATTATTGCATTTTGCTGCTTCAAATCGCACATACATCGACATACATACAGTTATTTTAGTGTTTATTTTCCAAGAGTTTATGCCTTTGTTTGTATGCATGAAAGCAACAAGCGCAGCAAGCAGAGAAATGCTCTGCAATTTCATACGACTGTGTGTATATTAATGTATGTATGTACGAGTATGTATGTGTGTATGAAAGATGTTTGCACATATGTTGAGTTATTTCATTTCAATGTTCACATAAATTGCAGCAGTCTGCAGTCTACAAACAAACAACCATACATATACATACACTTCATTCCATTCAATTGCCGGCTTATTCAAGTAAAAGCGAAAAAAAAATACAACAAAATCTGCTTCCAATGGCAACTCGATTTGAATGCAGTAAAAGTGTATGTGAATGGAAATAGAAGTGTGCAGCTGATTGGGATGAGAGTGGCTTAGGGTGTGGGGGAAAATAAAACGGCAAGCAAGGAGAGAGAGAAAAAGTTAAGCTGAACGCCTTTAAGTAGGCAACAACCAGGGCAAGTGTATTTTCAAGTGGAAAAATTGAGAAATAAACAACTGAAATTTCGGTCCTAAATACTTGTGTGTTGTGTAGAAAAATAAATCCATTCTTAACAATTATATGCGCTTACATGTGTAAGTTGAAACGCTGCTGGTCATATGTTTTTGCTTCTGTTGATGTTGAGTGAGTTTTAAACCAGTGGGAAAATTTTAAAAGTTTTGTAACAAATTTAAATGGTTTTTAACAGCGATTTAAATTGTTCTTTAGTTTTTGCATTGCTATAATGCTATAGATTTATTTACGTGTGTGTATGTGTATTAGAAAATATTTATTTTATTTTTTTTAAAAGCTTCTAATTTAAATACACATACACAGGGTTAACCATTTTACGGTTTCCAAAATAAATGTAAATAAAATGCATTTAAAATATTTTTTTTTTCATGAAATTCCTTTAATAATTTAATAAAGTTATATTAATCTTAAACACTAAATCATTAAAATGTCCGCCTCGTGAATTTTCGCAAACCTCCATCCGTTTGCCGCAACTTTCGACCACTTCTTGGCACATATTGAGCGGCATCTCAGTCATAACTTGACGAAAGTTGTTTTTCAAGTGCTAAAGAGTTAAAGGTTTATCCGCATAAAAACGGTCTGTCACTTAGTCCCACAAAAAAAAAGTCCAACTGTGTCAAATTGCACGATCTCTGTGGTCAATTGACAACGCCAAGACGATAGATAACGAGATCGGAAAATTTCTCTCGCAATAAAGCCATATTCACTCGTGTTGTGTGGCATGTGGCACCATCTTTTTGGAATCACACAATTCTCAAGTCGGTTATCATGCGACCACAATGCTCCGAACTGACAATGACAGTCTTGCGCCTTCAGCGAAATAAGGTACAATCACACCTCCAGACCAAAAAGTGCACCAGACAGTAAGTTTTCTTGGGTGTAATGGCTTCCCTTCAATAATTTGAAGATTCTCGGATCTCCAAATATTAAAATTTTGCTAATCCACGGAGTATGAAATGTGCCTCGTCTCTGAAAAAAATAGTATTGGAAAAATCACGGTCCACTGCTTGCTGTTCAAGCACCCAATCGAGGTAGCAATGGCGTTTGAATGGATGTAGTTGTTAGTCCAAGTGCAAAATACGCCTTAATATGCCTTAAGAAAGTTCCAACTCTTCACTTACAGCAGCGATATTTGAGATGGAACGAGCAAAATGATGAAGCACAGGCCAAAAACGGTATTACGAAGATCAACAAAATTCAAGCTTTTTTGTCACAAATTTTCATTCTATGTGGTTTTAAGATCTATAAACATCAGTGTTTATTGGGAAAAAATTCAAAAATCCACACTTAGAAAATCATTATTGCTTAACTTGCAACAAATACTTAGCATTTTCGGCAATATTTGGGTTTTGGTAGGTTCCCTCCTAGTCGCCGGCAGTAATCTTCTAACATTCTTGGACACCATTTCTGAATGAGGATCAATGGGATGTACTGTTAACGATGTTTTACACCCCAAAGCCTTATATGACATAAGTTCTTTAATGCATTTTTCATAATTTTCTGATGATGATGGTTTCCAAGAAAGTTCTAGGCAAAATGCCCAAAACATTGTCAGGCAAGTTTTTGCCGATCATTCAGTTTTGCTTAAAAGTTCTGAATCTTTATTAGTTGCCATATATGTTGACTTACAAATATTCTCTTTTAAATTTAGCTTGAGACCCTAGCTTGAGATACTTTATAGAACAAATTCATCATTAGAAACCGGCCTTACTTGATCGATTTGGCGGTTTTGGCACAGGCAGATTGGCACTATGTAGGATGGGTCTTTTGACCGAAGACAAGTTTGGACAGCGGATGGTGTGTTTTTGTTGTAATATCTTTTGCTTGATGGAAAAAAATAAAAATAAAATAACAAACACTTACGTGATCCATTGATTCCGTTAAAATCATTGTTGTAAAAACAGCAATATTTTCGAAACTATTGCCCATGGCCAAAGGAGATACAGGAATAATTATTTCAAGAAATTTTGGTACCAATAAGTTATTTTGTTACTGTAAACTAAAGCTCTCTATATATTACCATTTTCGAAAATATCAAAGTTTTCTCTACAACAGGAAATAATTTTTTTGTCAGAGTCTTCTTAAGCGATTCATTACAATTTTTTATATTCTTTAGTTAATAGATAGAAGTAGCATGTAGGAGAAAAATTAAGAGCTATATCGGTTCAGAATATTCTTTGAAAAACTCAAGGATACATTCAAAAACTGTGTAATTTGAGTTTTTGAACATGTTACGATGCTGGCACAATTTTGAAACAATTTTTTTTGAATTTCCCATTCAATTTGCAATAGGCTACTGAGACTCGCAAATTTTTAAAAACAGCACGCCATAATGAAAAAAATTAAAAACCGATTTTTTTTTAGTTTTTTGGTTTCTTATTCTTACAGGAGTGTTTTTAATGCCTTTTTGTTGCTTTAAATAATACATTTCTGTTGTCAATTCACTATATTCATCTTCTTTTGGTGTTACTTTAAAAATATTTTCAATATCTTACAGCGAATTTTTACTAAGAATTCTTGTATACATAACCAAATGCATTGAATAGCCTTGCAAGCATTCAAAGCCACTGCAAATGTACAACAATAAGCAGCGATTTTCGTAGCAGCAAGAGCAAACATCAAATCGCCAATATTAGCTGTAATAACAATTTAAGAATACCAAAAGAAAGTACACGTTTCTGCTTGATAGCCGTTGAAATTGTACAACAGAGCGTATACGTGACGTGCAAAGGTAGTACGGATAGAACTAACTACATACTCGTATGTATTACATACAAGAAAGCAGCAAAAATGGGCAAACTGAAGTGAAGCGCAGGCGAAAATATGTAAATATTATGGAGAAAATCTCAATACTACGAAGGCAATTGAAAATACATATGCAGGGGGCGCATAGGTGAATTTTTCAATTCACATATATATGTATATATGTATGCATGCATGTGTATGTATATGTGTGTGTGTGTGTTTGCACCGCAAAACGAAATCCCTGTCTTGCAAATGTGGTTTTTGTGGATTTTCGTAGTTTCGTTGCTTTTCCTGTGGTCATGCGATGTAAGCGCGTTACACACAGGCTACATACACACAGCCAGACAAACAAGGGCGAGCAAATAAATGTGCGCACTTAAGTGAAATAGGTAAAACCTGCTTGCATGTATTATTACATGTATACATATATATATATATATATATATATATATTATATATATAAATATATATCATTTACAAAGCATACAAGTGCACATACATATTCAACTGAATATTTAAATATATTAGAAACTTGAAAAAAAAAATTTTTTTTCGTTTTACTAGTGATTTGAGCACAGTTCACTGCAGTCACTGCCCGATATTGGATTTTAAGGGCACATTTACTCGTTTAAGCACGTACGTTTGTTACACACAATACAACACATACATGCATTTGCATGTAAGGATATACGAAGAAATTCCAATATTTGCACAGAAACGATTATGATAAATACACATGTGCATAGTTGGGTATGTCAAATATATATACATACACATATATGTATATGAGACACAGCCAAGTGTTTGCAATTTCCTCATATTTATTTTATAAAATTGGCAAGGTAACCAAAATTACTGCTTACTTAGTTCTAAGGCTTATCAGAAAATTCACTCACTCACTCTCTTTCTTGTATACAAGTATATGTGTGTGCTTTGCATATATATAAATGCTCATATAACTCTTTGTATGCGCGTGCTCTTGTGCGCTTGTGTGGTTACAACTAAATTGGCATACAAAATTGTGTATGTAACATCAGGAAATTGGCTAATAAAAATGTATAGAAATATTTATTTATTTAATTTCTGGTTTGCAGTTATTTTGTGGCAAATTTATTTAATATTTTTGATTTTTTTAACTTTTTAAATTATTTAGAATTTATTTTTACCACAATTTTTAGTTAGGTGACGCATACGCAGTGGTGTACTAGTTGAGGTAATATTATAGAGAAAAAAAACTATAAAATCGGAAAATTTAATTTAAAAATATTAATTTAATTAACGTTAAACAAAAATTTTGCATAACAAAGCTAGTCTTATGATGCCCAAGAATTCTATTGACTAATTATTTACAAACATTTGTCAAAAATTCACCAATACTTCATACATATTTTCGCTTTTTGAATTAAAAATTTATAAAAATATTTATCAAAATGTAATCTTAAATTATTTTTATTACCCAAATTATATAATATTTGCTCACAATTACTTTTAACTATTTATTTCATTAGAATTAAATTAAATTTTTCTACAAATTCTGCTTTCATGTTCCACAAACCTCTCATATAGCATTCAACATATTTTTTTGAAAATAAAATCTCAAATCTTTGTATATTAGTTTATATATTTAACCACACATTTATCTAGGTTATGTACTGTGTTAAGCGGTTTGCGGTTTTATTCTTCTACAAATACATATGCTTTTGTATGCACCGGAAGTAGAACTCAAGTAGAGCTTGCCTGCGCTTTTGTTGCCTTCGCTTTTTACGTATATAATGTGAATGTGTGTAAATATTTTGCATTCGTGCAAATATTTTATTTAATTAGTAGCAAACAAGAATTTTTAATTCTTCAAAAAAATAGTGTTGTAAATTATTTACAAAGTTTCAGTGAAAATTTAAGCAATCTCAGGTAATGTCATTGTCAATTGGAAAGTCCCGTCATGACACGTAGATGGCGCTACAAAACTCCTTTTGATTTTTAATTAGCACTAACCTCCAAAAGGCGCGCGTATAAATTTGACAGCTGTCAGCTTATTAGTTTGGGAATTATCGCATTTTGAGCGTAGCAACTTTTGTTATTCTGAAAAATGCGATAAAAATGAATTTCGCGTGCCGATAAAATATTGCTTTTTGAAGGGGAAAAATACAGTTGAAGCAAAAATTCGACTTGATAATGAGTTTCAGCATACTGCCCCAGAAAAATCAACCATCAAGAATTGGCATGCTAAGTTTAGACATGGTGAAATGAGCTCCGAAGACAGTGCACGCGGCGTCCACTTCGAAAGAGGCTGTTACCGATGAAAACATCAAAAAAAATCCACAAAATGAATTTGAATGACCATAAATTGAAATTGAATGAAATAGCAGGCACTCCAAAGATATCAAAGATATACATCATATCTTTCACAAATATTTGAGTATGAGAAAGCTCTGTGCAAATTGGGTGCCCCGGCAGTTCACTTTTAACCAAAAACCAATGACGAGTTGATATCCGGAGCAGTGTTTGGAGATGTTCAGGCATAATAACGCCGAGTTTTTGCGTCAATATGTGACACTGGATGAAAAATGTATCCAACCGTTCACTCCAAAGTCCAATCGATAGTCAACCGAGTGGACTACATGCGATGAACCCGCTCCCAAGCATGGAAAATCGTAACAGTCGGCTGGCAAAGTTATGGCGTTTGTATTTTGGGATGCGCATGGAATAATTTTTATTGAATACCTTGAAAAAGGAAGGACTATCAAAAGCAACTATCACATAGCAGTAATGGACCGCTTGCAGGACGAAATCGAGGGAAAATGGCCGCATTTGAAGAAAAAGAAAATGCTATTTCACCAAAACAATACACCGTGATACACATGTCAGTGAAATTCATGGAAAAAATCCATGAAGTAAACTTCGAATTACTTCCGCATCTACCGTATTCTCCAGAACTGGCCACCAGCGAGTATTCCTCGTTCTCATATCTCAAAATAATACTCGCTGGGAAGAGTTTTTGGTCGAAAGAAGAGGTGATCGCTGAAACTGAGGCCTATTTTGAAGCAAAAGATTAATCGTACTGCAAAAATGGTATCGAGAAGGTGGAGGGTTGCTCTAATCAGTGTATCGCCCTTAAGGAGAACTATGTCGAATAAAAAAAAAATGAATTTTGCCTAAAAAACCTAAAAAAACATAAAATACTAAAAAAAAATCGAAAAAAATTAAAAAAATTAAATGATATGATGAATATATAAAAACAAATAATTAAAAATAAAATAAAAATTAAATATAATAAATAAAATGAAATAAAATAAATATAATAAAACAAAATTAAATTAAATTAAATTAAATTTTAAAATATAAAATAAAATTAATATAAAATAAAATAAAATACAATAAAACAAAATAAAATAAAATAAAATAAAACTAAATTAAATTAAGTTAAATTAAAATAAATTAAATTTAAAAAAAATCAAAATTTAACAAAATTAATTTAAAATAAATTAAATTAAATTAAATTAAATTAAATATAAAAACGATTTATTTCTTAAAACTCGCGATCACGTTTTTACTAAGCGCTGAAAGCAGTCACAAAAGCTTTTCATTTTGATTTCCCTTGGCGTGTCCTTGTGCCGCATTCACTTTGCGGTTACATGGATTTCTTGCTTTGACGAAATGAATGGGAACATAAAGAGGAAAGCAATCATAATGAGGTCATAATATCGCGATAGAGATTGGATAAACAAATTTGGGCACTAGTAAGCCTGCATATCATAAAAAAGTATGCTAATATGTACATAAAAGAGAAGTGTATGGCACAGAATAATTTTTGTATGCATTAAATAAACACTTACTCTATTGCGGCAGAACTTAGTGAAAAAAATTATATATTAAAAAAAGTTTTCTCATTTTTTTTTTAATTTTTATTAATTTTTTTAATAAGAAAGTTTCTTAAACAAAAACTTGGCATTTAAATGTATGTTTACTTGTGCTTTCAGCTACATAAGCACATGTCCTACATACCTGTATGACCCAGCTATATTCACCTTTTCCAAATTTCTGTTTAACATATCCGACAGCCAGCTCAACAAGTATACCTTAAGCTGTTGGAAAATCCTTTCTTGCCAGGTCAGTCGAAAGACAAACTTCACCAATAAAGCCAGCAAAGGTTACATGGCACAAATTTTCGGAACGAAAAAAACAAATGTAAGGCAGATAAACCCATATACGAACGATATATTTGTAACAAAACTCTCTCTTATGAGTGCAGTAGTGCTCACATGTATGTATTGAAATGCATATGTATGTGTTTTTTTTTCGCAAAATTCTCTTAAAACCTAAATATCAGTGTATATCTGGCACTCGTATATATGTAAATCTCTTTCGCTTTTTTCAACTAAAAATTTTTTGCTTACACAGCTACTTTCTTTCTCTGTACTTTCCTTTGCAACATTTGTTTCTATCACAAAAACTGAAATTCGTTTGGTCATTGACCATGGCAAACCAATACATATATATAGATAGAAAAAAACTATCAATTTCATATACTTGACCACATATGTTGCCTCTGCTATTGACCTGTCCACGCGCTGTCGTATCATTTCACCGAATCGGGTTATCTAAATTGCTTTGCTTTGCAACACGTTGTACCGTTACGCATACCACTACGTTCATTCGTTGGCATTTCTGCTTACTGAGTCACTTTCACCGTTACTTTTATGTGCTCAAATGAGCATAAATACAGTTTGTATATACATTTATACATATTTGCCGAACATATGTTGCCAACGTAACCTTTTTATACGTAAATAAGCGCACATATATGCCTACTAGTGTCAGCTTGCTTGTAGGTAAGTAAATGACAATGCCAAACTCTCTAAGCTACTCAACAAATTTGAGTTGATTGAGTTTCTTCACTTTCTTTTCGCCGCATTTACTTTACCGAATATTAAGAAAATTACTTTCCTAAGAACTGCTGAGTAATTTCGATTTCATTAATGCTTTTTGGGAATTTTTTTTTTTTTTTTTTTTTTTTTGCTTTCATAAATTTCGATTTTATCCTTTCACTTTCAGCAGGTGGGCAATTGGACTTCAGCTTAACCGAAAAACATAATTTTATGGAATTCAGAAAAAAAGAATTTGGAAAACAATGAAAACAAGAAATACCAAAAAAAAAATATTCCAAAAATATTACACTTTAATTTTGTTAATATGTTTCAGTATAATCCTTAAATAAAGGATGATCCAAGTAGAGGTACTTTCTTGAATAGGCTTTTTTGACAAATCACGCATGAGTCGTGTCAAGCTGTAATATTATTTTTGTTCAGTATTGTTTGGCATTTCATCATGGCAAGACCGACTTACGCCTCAACAACGTATACAAATCATTTAATTTTATTACGAAAATTCATGTTCTGAATTTGTTTCGCGCGCTTCACTCAACTTATGGTGAAGAAATTATAGCGGCCGTAGCTGAGAGTGTAAACAAAGATCGTGCGGAGTCGATTCGGCGACGCTCGCAGCAATCCAGACTGATGTATGGAACGACTTGGCGCATTTTAAAAGCGTACAAACTACAGCTTGCGCAAGAACTGAAACCGGTCGACCTTCCCAAGCGACATCGCTTTGCTCTATGGACTCTTGAAAAGTTCCAAGAAGATCCGACGTTTTCGAGCCAAATTTTGTGCCGCGATGAGCCCCATTTCTGGCTCAATGGGTATATAAACAGCAAAATTTCCGCATTTGGGACGAAGAGCAACGTGATGCCAGTGAGAACGTAACCGTCAATGGCGACCTTTATCGCACCATGATAACCGACTATTTGATGCCTGAAATTGAAGCTCGTGATCTCCACGACATTTGATTTCAACAAGATGGCGCCGCGCCGCTTCCCACACATCACATCAATCAAAGGATTTATTGAGAGAACAATTTGGTGATAATAAACCTTTCTGTGTGTTTTTTTTTTCTTTGAAAAAGTAGGGAACTGCGGAATGGATCACCCTTTATAAAATATAATCTCTCTTTCACTGTTTCTCTCTCCCTCTCCGCTGAACTATCTTTACTAGTGTAAAAGTAAGAAAGTCAATACTAGGAAAACTGCATCATTACTGCCAATTTTGGCTGGGATAGTGAACAGATCTCAGCATTTTTATATGATCTGGTCTGAGTAGACCTATGTAATCTAATTGAGAGTCTTATCTTGACCACCAAATTTTTTCTCATAGAATTTCTGTGGAAATCGCACTCCTCTTTCCTTCCCCTTTCAAGGTGATCAGTTAGAGTTCCAAGTATAAAGCGCAGAGCAGCTTGGAACAATAGCGACGTGGAGCTTTTGAGTTGTTGCTGCGACTTAGCGTTTTTTTTTTTATTTATTTTTTTTTTTTGCCTTTTGCTTTTGCCACTTTTCGGCGACCAGCAGTTGTAACAGCAACAAATCAAAACAAAAAAAATTTGGCGGTTTCTAACGAATTTCTATATATTTATTTAACTATAAATAGATATTTGTATGTATTTGTGCGCCTTAGTGTGTGTGTGCTTACATGTAAATGACTTTATTTTATAACCTTAAACAAGGAAGTATTACTCTGTGCGCATAAGTATATATGTACATACTCATATATGTCCGCCCCAACATTTTAGCGCTGTAAATGTAGTGGTGAACGTGTAAAAGTTGCGGTCGCCGCGGTTTCATAGCGAAAAGCTGTAGTAAAATAATGTTTTAAGCATAAAATCAACGAAACTGCGTGGGTGGGTGTGTTTGTATATATATATATATATGTGTGTGTGTGTGTTGGTATGCGAATTTTTGCCATATGCTTGGTCAGCGTCCGCAAAGTCCGCAAACCGCATACAACCACTCAACCGCACATATATGGCGTGGAACAAGCTACTGGAGCAGAGCTCGCCACAAGCTTGAGCCATGCGAGACGTAGTGTGTCAGCCATTTAGTGCGCGGGAGGAAATTTTATTATATATGTGCGGGCATAAATGTCGAGGAAGTGCAAACGTATAAAAGTGGCCGGAAAAAAGTGAAACATTAAGATAAGCAAAATTTTTATTTTTTGTTCTCCCTCCCCTTTTTGTGTCCTTCCCTTTGGCTCACACACTTATTGGTGAACGACTCGGCGAGTGTGCGACTCTTTGCTGCTTCATTTGGTTGAAAAATTTCTCTTGTTAAATATTTCTTAACGCTAACGGTCACAAATGGTTTTTGCTTTTATATTTATATATATATATATATTTTTTTTTCCTTTTACTACTTTTTACCGCATCTATCCTCCATTTGCTACTAAATGTCATCTACGCTGTGTGTGCTCTGTTTGCACTAAAATAACACATTTTACTTGCACATCGACACCTAATTCCATCATCCGACCGTGTGGTATGCAAAGCTATGTGGCATGATGGCATTAAATGGCGTCGAGTGGCACACTAAAGTGTAGCAGTGGCAGCAGCAGCTCAACTTCAAAAGCTCGTAAAATGCCTAAATACCTTAGGGATGCGAAACAGAAATGGGAAAAAATGATAATAATAGTGGTCAAGTGTGTTTGTTGTAGACAAATATGTAGCTGCATAGTAGTAAACTAACACCCGGTACAGTGGGTTAATTCTGGTAAAAAATACGTAAAATTTTGTAAGTAAAAAAAAAGATCAAATATTATTAATATATCCAATCATTACAGTGGGTTGACTTAAGCAAAAACTTTGGAATTTTTTACTCAGTACAGTGGGTTAAGTTTTGTAAAATACAAACAAAATTTTTTAAGTGAACCAAACTCTGCAAATTATTTAAAATTTTTCACTCAGTAGTGTGGATTTATTAAGCAGAGAAGGCAACAATTTTTATTCAGAACAGTGAGTTAATTTAGAATATATTTAACAAAGTTTTTCTAGTCAAAACAAACACAAATTTACTATTTTTTCACTTAGTAGAGTGAGTAATTTTTTTTTAATTTTTTCCTCTAGTACAATGGGTGAATTTAAGTAAAAAAATCCAAATTTTTTTACTCAGTACAGTGGGTTAATTTGAGCAAATTTTTTTGGTAAAAATAAATACAAAATTAATAACTTTTCGAATTTTTTCACTATGGGTTAATTTATGCAAAAAAAGATCACATTTTTTACTCAGTACAGAGGGAAAATTTAAGCAAATGTTTGTAGTAAAAATAATCAAAAAGTAATTCTTTAAATTTTTTATGTCAGTACAGTGGGTAAATTTAACTAAAAAAAAATTAAAAATTTATCACACAGTACAGTGATTTAATTTGAGCAAAGAAAGTAAAAGAAAAAAATGGAAATTGTTTTTCAAATGTTTACATTGAATACAGTGGGCTCGTTTAGGCAAAAAATATGCAAAATTTTTCTTTTCAAAATTTACAAAAAGTATAAACAATTTTTTCTCACTATGTGGCAGCACTTTCGAAGTATTTTTCAAATAAAAGTGTTACCATTCTTATTACATTTGAATTTTCCTTTGATTTAGGTGGCAGCTCAACCGCAAAATTTTGAACAAAAATAAGCAAACGGGAAACATATTTCACACTTCTTCACATCATTTACTTATTTAGCTGGCTTATGAAATTTAATTTATTTTATTTTATTTTTTATCTTCATTTTTTTGAATACGGCAACCCTGTGCCTAAAAATATTTCTTATAATTTCATTTTATTATATATATATATTGTATTTAACACTATTAAAATCTCAAGAAGAGGATAAATTTTATTGTATATTCATGCGCCATCTAGCGGTTTAGATATATAAAGTAAAAAAAAATAAACTATCGAAATTGGATCAAGTCAGCTCTTCAGATTTTTATTCAAAATTTTATATAATAATAAAATTCTTTTTAAATAATAAAAACTCATAATCTTATGGTCTAAAATTTCTTGTGCAGGATTTTGTTTAGAAATCTAAGAGATGATAAAGAAGTTTCCCATAAATAGCCTAATTGTAGGCAACGTTTTCTCCACTTTGTAGTACAAACTGGAAATCGAAGCCTACATTTAGGATGATATTGATTTTAAAAGTGTAATATTGACAGAAAAAGTTAAAAACATACAAATATATTTGAAATTTTTTTAAATTTGCTTATAATTCTTTCTTTATTATTATTATTCCATATTTTATTTATTTCATATTTTTGTACATGTTTTTTAAAGAACTCACTTACAGCAGCAACTTCGCCTACTGTACCCATTCAAGCACCGTCAAAAACAAAAATTAAAAAAATAAACACAACAACTGGAGAATAAGTTGTTGTGGCTAAGTCAAGAAGGAGAAGGGAGCAACAGCAAGCATAACACAACAATGCGTGGCACCGGACAATGCTGAAGCATATTTATTTTTCTAATTCCCTTCAAACTATCTCCGTTAACCTGCTACGAGCTGAATTTTCAATTTTTCCTTCACATTTTTATTACTGATTTTTTTTTTTTTTTTTTTTTTTTTTGGTGCATATACCATTTGTATTTGTTTGCATTTGGTTTTACATGATTCCCTTATTTTTTATCATTCTCTACTACATTTTGTTTTTCTTGTGCTGCCCGCCCTTTTTTGTTTGACTCTCACAATATTTTTGACTGCTTACGCTGAGTGCTTTCAACAAGCAACTGACCATTATATCCTGATACGGAGCATGTTGGTTGAGCCGTCGAGAGCGGTGGAAGTGGAAAGAGGAGTAAGGCAGTTGTTGACAAGCATACCATGCACATGTGTTGTTATCATTTTCATATGACAATGTTATTTTTGGCATTGGCGTTGGCGTCCAGCTTTTGTTGTGTTGTTTGTTTTGATGCAATTTTTTTGCGTTCGCCATTTTTGAGTGTTTTTGGACTATTTGGGAGGATAACACATGTGTGCTTTTTTTGCATGTGTTTGAGTTTGAAAAGAGATTGCTTGTTTACTGTTATGCACGATCATTTGTAAGATTATATTTTCGTTGAACATTTTTTTTTTTTTTCATTTTTTTACTTGCAAATCTATAAAATCTGTGAATCATGTATTCACAAAAATGGAAAACAATTTCCAAATATTGCTTAGGTACTAATGGTATAAAAGGGTTTTTGCTTTTTCGAGGTCCCAACTAAGATTTTATGGATCTAGTCCAACACACAAAGCGAAACAGCCAGATAAGTTCTGCAGCTCTTCTACTCACAAAATTACCAGTTACATGCCATTCCTAGGAAGGGTTATAAAAGGCGTAAAACACTAAAACAAATCCAAGTAGGAACTAAAATTAATATTTCCTACTAATGTTCTGAAAACGGCGTCAAATACAAGTATTTTACAAAACATAAACTCGTTAAAGGCTTTTTGTTTATTTATTTTATATTATTTCAATTAATTTTTTTAATTGTTTTTGGTTATAAGTAAATAAGTAAAAGGCCTATTTTTGTTAGAACATTATTTTTTCATTGAATATTTTGTTATAAAACAAAGAAAAAATTGTAGATGTGACAGCTGTTTCGGAGATCACCACATCTCCTCATCAGACTTCTTTTGCCAGGAATCGAACCGACGGATTCTGGCATCACAAGCGAGTGCTCTACCAACTGAGCCAACGCCTGCCATGTAATCTGTTGTTGTATTATTCAATTTTTTCTAACCAACAACTATTAAGTGCGCTAATATTTATTTTTTTATATTTTTTTTTTATTTTTTTATTTTTAGTTTATTTATTTTCGTTTTGTTTCATATATTTTTTTATATTTTTTTTTTAATTTTTTTATTTTAGTTTATTTTTTTTCGTTTTATTTCATTTATTTTTTTTTAATTTAATTTTTTTTTGTAATATTTTATTTTATTTTTTTTATATTATATTTTTTTTTAATTTATTTAATTTTTTTTAATTTTATTTCATTTTTTTTCGTTTTTTATTCCTTTATATTATATACATTTTTTTTTAAATTTAATTTAATTTTATTTTATTTTATTTTTTTTCTTAAATAATTAAATAAATTAATAATTAAAGTTTTGCCTTAAATAAATTCAAGGAAAAATCGTTTTCAACATTAATTTTTGATACTTTCTCTCTTCCCAATCTCCCGTACTCTCATACCAATTTGTGAGCAACAATTTCACACTCTTCTCTTAACCACTTATGCGCCCCGCTCTCGCCGCTTAGAGCCTGCACTCAGTAGAGTATTGTAGAAATCCTCTGTATATATGTGTATTTCTATGTCTCTACGACCTTTTGTATGGCATTGTTAAGCGCATAAGTGGTCACCAGGTGCAGATTAGTTATTACTAGCAGCAGCAACAACAACAACAACAAAAACAGCAGCAGAGCAACGGTAGCGCACAACCATTGTTGGTTAACAACCAATACTAATAACAACAATAACAAGGCCAACCACCTCGCAATTGTTTACCTTGGACATTGAAAGTTATGGACAAAGGTGTGTGTGGAAAGTGAATGCGTATGAAAGGCTCTATGAAGAAAGCATTGAAAATTTCTGATTGTCCTTATGTCCTTTGCTTTTTAACAATATGAGATTGTGTTAGTGCGGATGTGAATGTATGTGTGTGTTCGAAAAGATTTTCTCATGCAGTTGTAAGCATAATTGGCAATCAAATGGTTGAACTCATTCAATCCACGTTAGGTGTTTGAAGCGAAGTCGAGGTATACCAAGCCAGTCTTTAGTGTGAAAATCTGATGAGGGCAGAAAGTAATGCCATAAAAGGACAGAAAAGATATTTTGATTTTAATATCCTAAATTTAATTCCAGTTATCAAGGCTCCTCAAATTACCTCTGCCAACTAATGTCTTCAAGCTCAATATTTTATTTATTTATTTAAAGCTTTTTAGGGCAATTACATAGAATGAACTAAATTCAAACAAGATACCAGTGTTGAGTAGAAGAAAAATAGGCAAATATGTATCGAAATGTACATAAAAATGCATATGTATTAGCCTGTGTGTTTGTAAGAGGAAACCAAAATGATTTTTATGAGCACAGAGTAAGCCAGACTTGGAAAGTTTTCGTCAAAACGCATTTGTGAAGCTTTCAACGCAAGGATTTTGGCATTTACGAGTAAGAGCAGAAGTGATGAAAAGGAGATATATGTTACTTGTAAGAAAGATTGCTAGAGTAAAATATATTTAGCCACAGTTTCATATATATTCAGACCTGTTTGCCGGCACTCCTATGAGTTTTGAATGGCAAACTGAAAACACAGTTAGGTGACCACAAAAAGGGTTGAAGAAACAACCTCCAAAGGAAAGTTATTGACTCAATCGTGCTATGTAGAGCAAATTTTGGCAGTAAATACATGTGTAGCTGTGTAGCTGTGTAGCTATGTAGCAGAAAATTACTCGGCCAACAGCAAATGTGCTCATCTAACAACCAATACACGTACGTCCATGGACAGTTATCTAACTTTTGTTGTGTTTGAACTTTAAGTAGCGCAAATTTTTCGATTGTTCACCTGACAATTTTACCAAAAGAGAATGTTTGAAAGTGTTGTATATATATATATATGTATGCAGCATATACTATATTGAGGGTAAGCAAGGAAGTTTAAAGACAAACATAGACAAATGTGCAAGGAAAAGTGGTTAAGGAGAGCAAAAAAACACTGGCATATATAGATAAGTATAGATATGTATGTATTTATATGTGAGTGAATGCGTATTCGGCTCTTCAAACTCGTCTTGGCGATTTAATATCTGACTTGGCAAGACTTTTCCTTTAGGCATTTTCGGTCAGACAAACAAAGTGAGCACATCTATGCTTATATATGTACATGTAACTAGTTCTTCTCATGCTCTAATTAGGGTGATTTCTGTTTGAAAAATAAAATTATTAAAATTACCAAAAAAAAAAAAGATATAACAAAAATTAATAAATAAAACAAAATCATTAAAAATAAAAAATTAACGAAATGGATACAAAATAAAATATAATAAAATCAAATAATAGTATAAAATAATAAAATAAATTTAAAAAAAATGAAAATAAATAAAATTAAAATAAAAATTTAATTACAAAAAAATTAAGTAATATAAAAAAATTAAAAAAAAAATTAATTAATATTAAATTCAATAAAATGAAGGTAAATAAAATTAAATTTCACAAAAAAGTGAAATACCATGAAAATAGCAATTTATTAAAAAATATATATATTAAAAAATAAAATAAATTATATTTAAAGAAAATAATATAAAATAAAATATAATAAGACAAAATCAAATCAAATAAAATAAAATAAAATGGAATGAAGTGAAATGAAAATGAATAAAATAAAAAACATAAAAAATACAAAAAATAAATAAATAAAGTAAAATAAATAATTAATGAAAAAAATATATAACAAAATAAATAAAATTCAATTCAAATAAGATAAATTATATGAAAGAAATCAAATGAACTAAAATTAAATAATTGGAACTAAACTACGTTTAAAATTAATTTTAAATTGATTAAATTAAACAGAAAAATTAAATGAAAGTGTTGCAAATGAAAAGGAAAGGAAGCCGAAACATAAAAAAATCCACAATTAATTTGATAAAGATATGAACGTGTACATCATAACATACACGAATATTTAGGTATGAGAAGCTCTGTGCAAACTGAGTACCATGCAAGCTCGCTTTTGACCAAAAAAACAACGACGAGTTGATGATTCGGAGCAGTGTTTGGAGATGTTCAGGCATGATAAACCCGAGCTTTTGCGTCGATATGTGACAACGGATGAAATATGGTTCCATCATTTCATTCCAAAGTCCAATCGATAGTCAATCGAGTGAACTGTAAGCGATGAACGCGCACCAAATCATGGAATAACGCAGCAGCTGGCTGGCAAGGTGATGGCGTCTGTACTTTGGGAAGCGCATGGAGTAATTTTCATTGACTATTTCGAAAAAGGAAACACTCTCTACAGCGATTATTACATAGCGTTATTGGATCGTGTGAAGGACGAAATTGCCGAAAACCGGCCTCATCTGAAGAAAAAGAAAGCGTTGTTTCACCAAGACAATGCACCTATCACAAGTCAGTGAAATCGATGGCAAAAATCCATGAATTGGGTTTCGAATTGCTTCGGCATCCACCGTATTCCCCAGATCTTGCCCACACCGACTAGTTTCTGTTCCCAAATCTCAAAAGAATGGTGACTGGGAAGAAATTTTCGTCGAATAAGAGATGATGAGGAGATGATCGCCGAAATTGAGGCCTATTTTGATGGACAAAATGTACTCGAAAATGGTATCGAAAAGTTGGAGAGATGCTATATTCAGTGTATCACCCCTTAATGAGAACTTTGTTGATTAAAAAAACTGAATTTTGCCAAAAAGAAGTGTTTTACTATGGCAGGCCGGGAACTTTTCAATTAACCGTTATAATTCAGTGAAAAAAATTAAATATTTTAAAATAAAATAAAAATAAAATTTAAAAAAAAGTAAAATAAAAGAAATAAAAAAAATTAGTAAAATAAAATAAATAAAATAAGCTAAAAAAAATTATAAATCAAAATAAAATAGAACTAAAAAAATTGGAAAAAATTTAGAAAAAAATAATATAAATAAAAAAGGTTGAAATAAAATAATATAATAAAAAATTATTTGAAAAAAATTTATACTAAAGTAAACAAAATTTTATCAGATAAATATAAAAAAAATAAAAAAAATCAATTTAAATAAAATATAATGAAAGAAAATAAAATAATATGAATCAAATTATATTTATTCAAATAACATAACATGAAATAAAATAAAATATAATAAAATTAAAATTAATTAAATTAAATGTTACGTATACGCACCGGGTGTACCAACGCATCGTTTTATAAAATATGACACCCTACTGCATATAGGTATATATATTGTAAGTATTTTTTGGCAGCTAGCCCACAAATAAAGCCTTCACGTGCATGGTTTGGTCTGTTCGTCACATCCATTGTGTGAGATTGTATGTATGTAAGTAAGCAGATTACCAGTTTGTTAGGTAAATAAAAGTTAAAAGAGAAATTTGTGCCGCCAACTGCTAACTGTAGAAAACAACAAACGTTCGTACTTATATATACTAGTATTTGTTGTACTTTAAAACCATACGACGGTCGGCCTACTTGCTACTTACATACTTACTCTCTGTGTCTCCTGCTTAGCATAATGAAATTTCTTAGTTGGCCGTAAATTCGTTTTTGTTGTAAGTAAATTTTCGATTTTCCGTAAATAATTGGCTGTTAGCAGGAAATGAACGGTTTGTCGATAGACGGGAATTTAAGAAGATAAGACAAACTATAAATATAACTACGTTTGGGGAGGCATGCATTGTGTGGAGAATTTAAACTAAAAATGCTGTGAAGAGACTTAAAGGGAATTTATTTAAAATTCAGCAGATTCAAGCGCTAGAAAATCGCATTCAGAGAATGTTGTAACTGAAACGAAAAACTCAAGTACAGTCATGTTGTGAAATGTGAAGGGCATGTAGACTCGGAGCAGTTCCTTGTAGTAGTTAAATTACAGTGTATTTTCTACATTGCAAGGAAATCAATTACTAAGCGGCGCAAAGAGGTCAGTTGTGAGCACTGGTGTTGCCAACAACAACAGAATAATTGAAAACGCGTTTTGCAGTGGAGTTTTTTGTGTAGTTTTTAATTTAGTTAAATATTTCAAATATTTTTCTATAAAAAAAATTATTTTGTACTTTATTTGAACTTCAATTATTGAATATTTTGTTCTCTTTATATTTCTATGTTACCTCTCTCTCTTTCCCTTCTCTGTCATTTTCGCAAACATAATTGCTAACTTAGTTTGTTCATCAACACACAAATAGTTGAGAGTTTTCCCTCAACGTTTCAATTATTTTCAGTCTACAAAAAAAATTATATTTTTTCTACCTTTTCAAACAATATGACGTTTACTCTGTCTCATTTTGTCTCTCTTTTAACAACACAAATACAACACTGATATTTTCAAAAACAATGCATAAACAAATATGAAATTCACAAAACACGGCACATACATATTTACATCGCAGGGCAAAGCAAAAACAGACCAAGGAAAATAGCTGAGAACACATGGATAATATGCAAATTGGCAGACTGAAGATTGCAGTTTTACATATGGTTTTACAATTTGCCAATTAATTCACCCACCAGCGGCCTGAAGGGTTTATTGGAATTGAAAGATGGTGTTATGTTGGGCAAAGTCGGCAAGTAGAGTTGCCAGCTGCATTTTTGGCAGTTGGAGAAGGAGATTATCGATTATTAAGGTTTTTTTTTTGTACATTTCGACATAAAGTGTTATAAATGTAACTGTTATAAATGTAAATATATTTTAGTTGAGGCAACCGATAATACAGGGCTGCCATTTTTTTTTTATATTTTAGGTGGGCTGGTGTACATACTAAACAAAAATATTGATAATTTCAATTATCAAACAAATTACGGTTGATAAAACGTTAAATTTAACAAAATTTCAACAGGGTTGCCAAATTTGTCGAAATAAAATAAAATAAAAATTATTTAAAAAAAATTTAAATTAAAGTTTACTATACAAATACAAGCGATAAGCCTTTTAAATGTATTTTTTCTATATAATGTACTATTTTTTTTGTATAATGTAGTATAGATAGAGTTGCCACGTTTCCCAAATTTCTAATTTTATAGATCTGTTCTTATGCTAAATACATTTTATTTATATTCATCACAACTTATCATACCTATAAAGCTTGCAAACGCTTGAAATTTATCACTTTTGTTTACAGGCTTGCCAACTTTGCTAAAAAAAATAAAATATGTGAACTTAAAAATGATTAAAAATAAATTAGTTGAATGCTGCGTTATATGTTAGTATGGAAGTCAGTATGAAAGGAAAGAAATTTGTTTATTTAAATACTTTTTATGCAGAATTGCCACCTACAATAAAAAAGTTTAACCTTAGTAGAAGACCTGCTGCCACTCAAAATACAATAAACTAAAACAAATTTAATTTAACAAACATATGATGAGTGAAAAAATGTAATAATTTCTAAACAGGCTTGCCACCTACGCCGAAATAAAATTAGAAAAAAATTATATTAGAAATTATACAAAATAACTAACAATTTTCCCTTATCAATAAGTATGAAAGCAAAGCTTTTATTTAAAATGGGTTATGTAGGGTTGCCACCGTTTTCAAAACTATATTAGCAAAAATTGTAAAAAAAAAAATATTTAAATTGTTTAAAAATATGGAAATTAAATTCTTCAATATAAATATGAGAGCAGAACATTTTGCATAATTTTTTAATTTAAACACTTTATGTGTAGGGTTGCCAACTAACTTAAAGTTATACCGGTGAACCAAATAAGTCTACTTTGCATTCAAATAGCTGACTTGTAATATCAAATGCAAATGCTTTGCAAAAAATTTTACACAGATATACTTTTTTTTTAGGCTTGCCACAAATTAATTCCTTAAAAAAAAAGGTTAAAAATTAAAATTCACTCTGTTAAATATTGGAATGTACTTCATAAATTAAATGACTAAAAATGTGCTTAGTTGTTATTAGTTTTGCTTGAGAGAGTTTCCAACAATTGTGAAATATTAAAAATTTATTTATTTTGTGAAAACTTTACTTTTAGCATTTAGTAAAGGTTACTAGCACTTTTAAAACAAGTTAAATATAATAAATGTAAAAAAATGCAATGAAGATATGAATTTAAATACATTTTCTAGTAGGGTTGCCACTTATTCGAAAATTTAAGCTAATTAAAACAATTAAGTGTTAAAAAAAAGTAAAAAAATGGCATTTACAGTTTTATGACATTTTTAAAGCTTTTGGTTCATATCAGTTCAGTTTTTAAAAATGTTAAGCTTTTCTAAAGCAAAACAAAAAACAAAAAAAAGGATGCCACACAAATACCTGACCGGGTATAACAACATAAATCGCCTTCAAGGTTCAGTGAGCCATAATATGCCGAGAGTCACATTTGCAGCTAGCGGCATTTAAGTTGTTTATCAGCAAAATCGGTGCGATTAGCTGGCACCAGAGGCAACTTAGTCGTGCGGATTTTGCCGCTTCAATTGTCGCTACACAAATGCACAAGCATTCACAGACAGCTGTTGGCTTTTAGCTGACTGCAGTGCAAATTTGTCACATTTTGGCGTGGAGCAGCTTAAAAATTTTTAGATATTCAAATATTTGCTTTTATTTTTTGAGTCTATACTTTTTTTTGTAATTATACATTTTTTTAAGTCCATATTTATTAATTTAATTTTTATATTTTTTTGGTAAAATTCACAATTTCAAAATTGACTATGATTGTTCTCGTTGCTATGTACATATATTATATGTATTTGTACAAGATTATCATTTCAACTTTATTTTTTATACATTTACACTGCTTTTTCGTTCTTTTATAAATTTCGCAGCAATTTTCTGCTATTTGCATAAATATTTAGCGCCTGAAAAAATATTTGCTTACAATTACTTTTAATTTTTTTTTCTTAATTCTGCATTTTCCAAATTTTAATTTGCTAAACAATTTCGCGCTTTATTTGTTGCCGCTTGTACATATTTTTTGAAGTTTCACAATTTTTTTTCGCCATCGTTCCTTTTCCGGTAGTTATTTTCAATTTGCTTATTTTTTAGCCATTGGCTATTAAACTACATGTAAAAAAACCCTCTCTGCTGCTAAAAAATAGTTTGAATAAAAACATTTTTTAACAAAAAGAGAAATTTGTTTGCCATTTGTATGACAAGCGGCTTTACTCAACATAAATAAAAGTAATAAATTTAAAATTAATAAAACTAAATACTTTGTACAATTAAATGTATAAAAATTTACAAAATATGAAAAATGGCGTTTGAATATTTCTATGGGGGCTACAATGGCAAATAATAAAATGTATTTATGCGCATTTAGGAAAAAAAATTTGAATCAATTAAGCCTTCACAAACATTTTCAGCCAAAGAGATTATTTTGGATTTGATTTGCCATTTTTTCCCCCTTCTGTGCATATTTACTAACTTGCTGAATCGGCTTAAAAATTTAAAGCAACTTTTTTGAACGTATATTTGTAACCAAAATATTAAAAATAAAAAGATTTGTAGTAAAAAAATATATGGTAAGGTTAGTTTGATTATATAGGTATATAAAGAAAGCGGAATATGTATGAAAATTTAAGCGTATTAATTATATTTTTCATACATTTTATTTCGTCCGTTTTCATTTTACATTATCTAATTTAATTTTATTATATTTTATTTTACATTATTTAATTTAATTTCATTCTTTTCATTTTATTTTATTTTATTTTATTTTATATTATTTTATATTAAGTTATTTTATTTTATTTTATTTTCTTTTTTATTTTTATTTTTTTATTTTTTTATTATTTAATTAATTTTATTTATTTATTTTTTAATTTTCTATATTCTTTTTTATTTTTTTATTTTATTTTATTTTGTTTTAAATTGTTTTATTTTATTTCATCTTATTTTATTTTATTTTTTTTTTTTTTTAATTAATTATTATTTTTTATATTTATTTTTTTTGTTCATTTTATTTTTTTTTTAATTTTATTTTTTTTATTATATTTAATTTTTTTGTTGTATTTTATTTCATTTTTTATTTATTTATTATTTTTTATTATATTTTATTTTTTATATATTTTTTATTTTATTTTATTTTATTTATTTATTTTATTTTATTTTTTATTTTTTTTTTTTTCATTTTTTTTTTATTTTATTTATATTTTTTTTTTTTTTTTTTATTTTATCTTATATTGTTTTCTATTTTTTTAGTTTATTTAAATTTATTTTATTTTATATTATTTTAAATTCTTTTTTATTTTTTTATTTTATTTATTTATTTTTTTTTTTTTTTCTTTTTTTTCTATTTTTTATTTATTTATATTTTTACATTGTTTTATTTTTATTTTTATTATTTTCATTTTTTTTTACTTTATTTTTTTATTTTTTTTTATTTTTATTTTATTATATTCTATTTCAATTTAATTTATTTTTCTATTTCATTTCATTTTATTTTATTTGATTTTATTTTTATATATTTTATTTTATTTTATTTATTTATTTATTATTTATTATGATATGATTCATTTTTGCTTTATTTTTTTTAATTAAAAATTCTCTATGAGGCAAATAATATTCTCGCATTAAATACTTTTGCTGTCAAGTAGAATCTTATTTTCCTTCTGCAACACATGGCGTATACGTAACTTATGCGATGTATTTTTATTAAGACAATAAGCTCTTAAGCTTTAAGCATGGTATAAGTGACAATAAAATGAATTATTTGCTAAGGAATATAAGCAATTATCTGCCATATCACACACACACACACACCCATGCCCACACATACGCACATCAAACACACTTACAGGCATACGAGTATGAAGATATAAATAGAGATTAAAAGCTATAGCGTGGTAAATATGCTTTGGAAATTATTTCGGATGTGATATGGCGTATGCGCAATATTAAAGTCGTAAATTTCCTTAAGATATGAAACTAAAGTGTTTTGTCGCTGGAATAAAGTGGGCGAAATATATAAGAGCTTCCCAGCGTGTATATGTGCATATATGGTTAACCAGAAATGTTTGTATGTAAATACATAAGTAGTTATGCAATATGGCACATTTCGCCAAACAATTAAACACATAATTTGCATTGAAAATTTAACACTTAAGCGCACGTCGGTAATAAGCAGAATCCAGCAGATTTCACACTCCATCTCCCTCCATCTCCCTCGTACTACGTAGCTGTGGCTGAGGAATTTTAGCAAGGAAATGGCGAGGGTATATATAAGGAAAGTAAAGTTGCACATGAAAGTGAGTGTGAAAAAAATCTAGAAAGAAATGTAAAACGCAATTCGGCATTAAGCTGAGCCAACTACAAGCATCCCCCTCCCCACTCGTAAGAAACTCTATCAATGATTAATGTAATTTCATGCGCCAGTGGTTAATATCCTGCCAAGGACATATTACTTAATTGGTAGTTTTAAATATATGCTCCGCTCCTTCGACATTAAATTTGCGCATACAAACGCACATATCGCTGTAGTAATGGAGAAAATTGAGCAGCAGCCTTGAGGCGACTCACATTCTGTGAGTAACTCAACGAGAGTGAGTGAGCAATACTACACACACACAGTCACCCATATGGGAAATGATGAAATGAGCTTGTGTATACACTTATTACGCTTGTAAAATTGCTGAGTGTATTTAGTGGAAAGCTGTTTTATGAAGTTGTAGGTAGTGAAACTACTTAAGCCGGTGTACACACACACTTCTGCGCGATTTAAATAAGTGGTAAAGCTGGCAAAACGGATGATACTGGAGCATGCGAGCTGTAGTGATTAAATATGTACCGGCAAAAAAAATGCAAGAAAAAACTGATGAATCCGCATGGGGCCATTTAAAAAAATTAAAAGCAGACTTAAGCAGGAAAAAATTGAATGAGAGTAACTGCAATTGCTTACCAAAACCACCATGCAGTGTAAAAAATTCCAAATATATGCAAAATTTTGTTTATTTTATTTTTACTTTTCGCTTTTTATTACGTTAAATTTAATTTTATTCTTTTTTAATTTATTTTTATTTTATTTTATTTTATTTTGCTTTATTTTATTTTATTTTAGTTTACTTTATTTTATTTTATTTTACTTTATTTTATTTTGTTTTATTTTTTTAATAATTAATTTAATTTTTTTTTTTTAATTTTTTTTTTTTTTAATTTTACTTTTTTTTTTGAATGTATTATATTTTCATTTAAATTATTTTATTTTAATTTTTTTTTTTTGTCTTACCTACTGTGCACCGCCAACATTAGCGGTGTACTACCTTCAACACATAATTGGATTAATGCGATTATTCGCTTGAATGCAGATAAAGCGTGTGCCATTTGGTCAAAGGACATACAATCTCACATATAAGCATAAACACATACATGTTTATCTCAGCTATCAGCGGACTGAGTACGGCAAAAAAGATTTGTATGTCTGAAGGACTCAGTCGACGGGGTGTCGCGCTGAACGGCTTAATTTTAATTAAAAATATGCAAAATGATGGTATTTAAACGAAATGACTTCTTTACAGAAATAAAACGTATATAACGGAAAAGGAGACTATTAGATAAGCAAGGCAGATAATGTATGGTGTAGAGTGAACGTGGAAAAATTGTTAAACAAAATTTAGTTATTTTAATCGGGGAAAAATATAAATATGAATTTCTCTTAATGTTTTAGGCCTTGCTTTCAGAAAGTTATTAAACAATTTTTTTCATTTCTTTAATTACCTTTAATTTAGCTTAAATTTCATTTTTATGCTGTGAGTTCGCATGTGATTCAAAATAATAGATAAATAATCTAAGATGACTAGTGGCAGTGTGCAAGACTCAGAAAATTGTGTTGAAAGGCAAGAGCTAACTGCAACAAACAGAGGCAAATAACAAATTGCGCTTGGAAAATGGCATTTCAGGTTAATTAAGTAACTCGTGACAAATGACAGGTGACAAATAACTTTCGAGTATGTCTAAACATTAAATAGTTCATAACAACTGATATTGGTTTCTGCGCTCATACTAATTGGCTCATGACAAGTGACTAATAACAAATAACACCTGAACATTTTCTGTCGACATGGCTCTCGTGACAAATGACAAATGACAATTACGTCACAAAAATCAAAATGTCTAAACATATGACTCAAAAAAGTTAAAACTCAGCTCGAAAAAGATAAAGATACGTATAAAAAGTAGTCGTAATGAGCCGATAAAGTGACTGCTGTCAAGTGACAAATGACACGTGACAAGTACTAATTAAGAATTTATAGATTCAAAAATAACATGTAAGGCTAAATAAAGTAAAAATAGTATTGTAGAATCGGTACAACTGCCTCGTGACTAGTGATTTGTGACAAAGAACTCATAAAAATAGCTAACTATTAATATTTTATGAATAGGTTTAAAATGGTCTTGAAGAACATGAGAATTTTTCCCTGACAAGTGATTTCTGACAAATGACAGGTTGCAAGAATTCCATGAACTCCACAAATAGCTCAAAATAGATCAAAATAAGCCTAGTGATGCGTGACAAATGACGCACTAGCACGAAAAAATAGCGAAAGCTGATAAAAAAAAGGCCTGAAAACCTCTTGAGGAAGGACTGGCGAAAAGTAACTCGTTATAAATGACACATGACAAACATTCCATAAGGATTTATAGACTCCCAAGCCCAAAAACATAGCTCAAAACTGTTAAAATAGACCTTTTTACTCATCATAATTGAAACCTGACAGTGGACTACTGACAACTGACTCATGTAACACGTAACACCCATGACACAAACACTTCAATTATTTAAATAACTGTAATGAAATTCTTAATGAAATTATTTTTTGAGATATTCAACTTAATACGAAAGATTATCTCAGTACGCTATACGTGAGCTGAATGACAACTAAAAAAAAAGCACATAATTATAAGTGAAATAAAGCAAAAAATATATATAAAATACACCAACACACACTCACTATGGCAGCGACTTAAGCGACTGCGAGCAGCACCAGCACACAGAGGGTTCCCTCTAAATGCGCATTTGCCATGTTGTGTTGAACTGAATTTCATTGAGTCGACTTTAAATATGCAATTACAACTAGCTGAAATGTAAGCAAAGCTGACGAGCTGCGCCGTATCCTCACCGTTTTTTTTTTCAATTTTTTTTTTCATTTTTTTTCATCTTTGTGTGCCTGCACTGGTGCGCTAAATATTTTCTGTAGCCATCGCACATGGACGCCAACTAATTTTGCTTGCTCTGTTTTTTCTTTTTTTTCTTTTTATTTATTTTTATTTTTAGTTACTACGCTCTTCTCATTTCATTATTTTTTCCTTTATTTTCACTTTTATTTTCTCTACTATTTTTTTGCAAATTAAATATTAAGCAAATGGCCTCATTGTGCGCGCTTACACACACTCACACACATGCATACATAGCTTTGAGTATGTGCAAATATTTTTACAAAAATATAACAGTAGTTACGTAGTAGTTACAGTAAATATAAACACACACACACATATACACTCATACAAATGTACCATTTATATGCAGCATATTTGCCGGACAAACAGCACAAGTATTTATATACTTATATTTACGTTGTATGAGTAGGTAAACTCGCTGAAGTATATTTATATATATGCAAGTACATGTGCATGTGTGGTATATAGTGTATTTGTATATACAAATATTTTAACACAAAGTTGCCGGCAATGACAGCCGTTCAACGTTGGCAAAGTGCAAATTGAGTTTATGAGAGTCCGAGTCCGAGTTAGTGGTGCGAATTCGTACGACTGCTGGACTGCTAAGTTGGACTGGACAGGTCACACGGCGAGCAGCACACGTAATGGTGTGGCGTATGACTTTACGGCTATATAGGTATGTAGTTTTATGTATTATATGCTTGTTTGTGCAGTTGTGCTGTTACAACACTGTGTGGTACTGTAGTTTAATGTCGGGAGTAATTTAAATTATTTCACTTAAATTTAGATGAAACAAAAAATGCATACCTCATGAAATTACAATTTTTTTGGGTAAAATATTTAATTATTAAATAAGTATGTTACGAAAATTTCAGTAATTTAAAGTAATTTTGATAGTAGAATTTAGTTTTTATGGTAATTCTATGGGCAATAGTTAAACCCTAATGGTAGTGATAAGAGCAATTGGGAATTTTAATGGTAATGGTAAGGGTAATGTGTAATGTGTAATGGTAATGGTAATTAATAGTGGTAATTATAAGAATAATGGTAAATTTAATCGTAATTGTAATTGTAATTGTAATTGTAATTGTAATTGTAATTGTAATTGTAATTGTAATTGTATTTGTAATGGTACTGGTAATGGTACTGGTAATGGTAATTGTAATTACTTATGGCATCGTGGTTGGTAATTAAAATTTAAAAAAAATAATAATGGGAATTCCCATTGTAATGGGAATGGTAATGGAAGTTGTAATCGGTAGAGATAATGGTAAGGTCAATTGGTAATTATAATTGAAATGAAAATGGCAATTGTAACGGTAATCGTGAAGGTATTGGTAATGATAAAGGTTTTGGTAATAGTAAGCGTAATGATAATGGTTCTGGTAATGGTAATCTCAATTAGTAATGATAAGGACAATCGTAATGCCAATGATAATAGTAATTGCTAATAACAACTGATAATGGTTATGGCATTTGATGGCGATAGTAATTATGGGGATAATGAAGATTATAATAATGGTTTAAGTAGATAATAATTACGATGGCATATTGATGAAAATGGTATTGGTATTCAAAATAATATTCGAAATGGTACTGATATTGGTAATCATAATGGTAATTCTACTTAGATATTCCTAACGATAACGGTAATGGTGCTAATATTAAATATAGCAGCGGTAATGGTAATCCTAACATTATTGGTAAAGGTAATGATAATGGTATTTATCATTTGATTGATACTCGTTTTGGTATTGGTAAAAGTAATGGTAATGGTAATGATAATTGTAATGAAAATGGCTATGTGATTGTTAATTTTAATGGTATTCGCAATGGTAATGGTAAGAGTAATGGTAATGGTGATGGTATTGGTAATGGTATTGGTAATGGTAATGGTGATGGTATTTATAATGGTATTGGTAATGGTATTGGTAATGGTATTGGTAATGGTATTGGTAATGGTATTGGTAATTGTAATTAGTAAAGGTGTTGCTAATGGTAATGATAATGTTAATGACATTGGTAATTTTAATGGCGCTCATATTTTTATTGATATTGGTAATGGTAGTAGTAATGGTAATGGTATTGGTAATGGTGTTGAGACTGGTAATGTTAATTATGTCTTTCAATAAGATAGAAGTTGCCGTGCATACGCCAATAATTTATTATTCCTAATATTTATATTTTCCTTAAACAACAACAACAAGGAGGCACTGTCACAACTTTGCCATCCAATAATCGATGCGACAGCACTTTAAATTATGCTCAGTAGAAGAGTCGAGCCGCCATATTTCCTCTTCCCCTCCCAAAAAATCTATTCTGAGTCCCTACGCTGACCGTTATATTTTTTCTTTTGCCTGCCAGTATGCTGTAACCAAATTTTTTATGAACTCAAAGTAACGGTAACCTTTGGAAAAAGCATTTTTTTCTGAATTTCTCGTTTGCTAATTATTTATTTCCTTTGTAGGTCGTGTTGGCAAAATAAACTTGTTTGTATATTTACATACATATATGTATGTAACGGTTTTTATTTAGTAAATACAAACTCTACGCTCGGCAAGTGTTGTTGTTTTGTTGTGGCACATGCAACTTGTTTGCGGATAATCACATTTGCACCCAAAAAAGGAAAAAAAAAATCAGTTCGAATGAGCATATGCATGTGCCACTTTGCCGACTGTGGTAGGCTTTGGCATGGTGCAAATAACAAACAACAACAAAACAACAAGCAATAAAACCCAGAGCAGTTGTTGTATTTGATTTGATTTTTTTTTTTTAATTTTTTTTTTGTTGCCTGCTACAAGTCCTTGCGAAAATTAAGTTAATGTTTGCTTATGAATAAACAAATAACTGCCTTCAGCTGCCAGCTGCCAACTGCCAACCGCCAGTTAACTGTGTTATAAGCCAAAGTGAGCTGATGCATAGGCAGCCCAGCCCGTTGACCCTACAGCGAATTTGTATATTCGTATATATACATAACATATGTTTGTTTGCATGCATACAAGCAATCATCTCTCTATATTTTTTTTTATTCGATAACAGCAATTTTACTCTCGCCATATATGTGTCGGTATGTATATATCCGCACACTTGCATAGATATGTATTTACGTGAACCTCATATCCTGCTAAATAAATATGCACAGCCATTCGGTCGGTTATATGAACTACAGTGCCGCACTCTATATACTCACACAAATATGTGCTTTTGTATACATGTACATATATCCACACATACATATTCGCGTCAATGTAATGTCGGTTGGTTGGCACATTTGTGCCTGTAATTAGTTGCGGTTGGCATTAATATTAATTAGATGCTTGATGGAATTACTACACCGGCTACTCAGTAACAGTAAATATTTTTAACGCAACACACACACATACACATATACATATATGCAAAGTTCAAATAAACTGTTTGCAAATATATACAATATGTGTGGATGTGTATGCTTTCGTGCGTATGCCAGCACCGTTTCATGATTTATTAGCTAAGTTCAGCACCTCACACACACACACACATCCATTAGGGATGTTTTTATTTGTTTAGCAGTCGCGCTTAGTGCATAGCTTACACTGGCTACACCGCAAATATTTGGTTTTCACTACTTTTCTGCATTTGCAGAATAGTGAAAGAGTGAAAGTGAAAGTGCCACAGGGTCACTTGAACGCCATGAGTGTGTAAGTCTAAAAATGAGTGTCCACGAGTAATGGAGAGAGTGAAGAGAGCGGCCATGAAACGCTTTTAGCGTGATTAAAATATTTCAGCGACAAAGTGGCAAGCACTAATAAGGATAAGGAATTAGCGTTTTGTGCATATAAAATAGACAATAAAGATGAATTTATTTGTAATTATACAACGGTTTAACTGATGAGAATCAAGGCAGTAATGAAGTAATCAAGTTCAAAAAATTGAAATTACGAATTTGGCATAAAACGGTTACTGGGAATGGTAATGGTAACCGGTATGATAACAGGAATGGTATTATTAATCGTTGTTGGAATGGTAATGGTAATCATAATTGTAATGGTAATCAGAAAAGTAATGGTAATCGTAATTGTAATTTTAAATTGTAATTGTAATCGTAGTCGTCATAATTGAATTTATGCTTGTTTGAATCCCCTTTGTTTCGGGTCCAACACATATAAAAGCTCGACAAACGTAAAAATATTTTGTGCGCGCCACAAGAAATGTATGCAAAAGCTTAGAAAAGCTGGGGAAAATAAACTAAAAAATTGGTTGGCTGGCAGTCAAAAGTAAGTTTTTGTGCAGGAACATACAAAGAACATGCCACAGAGGGCTGTTGCAGAGAAAGGTAGCAAAAAAAAAAAATTATTAAGAATAAAGTTTAAATTAAAAATGTAATTTGTATTCATTTAAAAAAGTGCCTGTTGAACAGTTTTGTACAGCGAGAATGTCACTTATACTGGGAACAGTTTTTTCACTGAGGAGAGTTTATTAAAAATAGTTTCACAACATAATTTCCTACTGTTTTTTAACCTACAAACCTTACTGCTGAGTATTTTTGAATGGGAACAGTTTTTGTGGGAACAGTTTTAGTGAGAACAGTTTTTTTTAACTGATGATAGCTTATTACAAATAGTTGTAACACTTATTACCATTCCTTAATTTACAAACCTTATTGGGTATGGGTATTGTTGAGTGCAGTTTTTGTTTTAATATTTTTATAAATAATGAAAAATATTTCAACTAGGAATATTATTTGGATTCTCAGACGAAATGAGCTATTGAACAGTTTCATACAGTGGAAATGTTACATATATTAAAAACAGTATTGTGCTTTCACTGCGTTCATTTTTTATTATAAATAGCCGCAAAATTTGCTACCGTTATGTTAACTTACAAACCTTATCGCAGAGTTTTTGGAATGGGAACAGTTTTTGTGAGAATAGTAGCAGTGTGAACGGAGACTGAGACGGGATTATTAAAAATAGTTCCAAAGTTTTTTACTATTTTTTAACTTACAAACCTTTTTATAAATGGGAACAGTTTTAGTGGGAACAGTTTTTTTACTAAGATCGTTTTTTTATAATAAAAAACTGCGAACAGAATAGCGCAATGGCTTTTTTTTGGCAGAGGATTGTGCTCGATGACCAGTTTCGTACAGAGAGAATGTCATTTATACCGGGAACAGTTTATTAAACCTACTATTTACAAAATTTGCTATTAATTTTTTAAACAAAAAATATTACGCTGTTAATAATTTCAGTGTATTCAAATTTGTAGAGAGCAGTTTCGGTGAGAACAGTTTCAGTGGGAACAGTTTTAGTGGGAACAGTTTCTTTAATTTTTCAATAACAGTCATTTAAACTACGAAAAAATTACGTTTTATTCAATTTGAATGAAACATAAAAAATCCTAAATTTAGCGCACTTGATTTAGGCTTTTTCAAAGGTTTCCTCGATGGAGCTAGTGCTCCATCGCCTTCCAAGCGATTCGATGTGCCAGATAAGAACGTAAACGAGTAGGCCTTGTGGCATTTATTTATGGTAGCATAAAAACTCCGTCGAAGAGCACTATCGAGTCATTCACGTCCCGACTGAAGAGAAGAATGATCTGAGCAAAAATGTCTTCAATGAATGACGTGGCGACATTTCCTCAAACGAGTATGGAGGCAGACCGACTTCACAGAGGCCCCAAATATGTTTGGAGGTTGTTTTAGATTCTTGCAGAATCCATCAAGCTACTTTGTTATCTGCCAATATTGAATAATTTCTGAGCAGCTCAACCATGTTGTGGTAGACGAACGTCAAGTCTTCTGTGTTTTAGACGTACGCACGATCCGTGGACACATCCTAACATCAACTTGGAACCGTATCTTGTAATAGTAAAGGTGTGCACCTGACTTTGTGTAGCAAACAACGTGCTTTAAAAGTATAAGGAGGATTCGATTCGGTTGCAATCACAACAGACAGTTGAGCATTCTCTAATTCAACTTGCACTCCTACTCTGAGAGCACTCATCAAGAGCTCGATATAGGAGAGTTGTGTGATGACATTTCAAGCTCCCAGCAGCCAAAAAGAAATTATTGCCAGACGCATTTTTTGTCAAAAAAAAAAGCGATATTCAGAAAAACGCCAAAGGAAGGGCTTGAGAACATTGTCGAGAGGGGCTCGAAATGCACGAAATGTTCATCAACAAACTAGTTGACTTACAGATGGTTCCAAGATCTCAGCATACTCATGCAGGAAACCCAAAGGGTAGCAACGTTGCCTACTGTATACTGAGTTTATGGAAGGAACACTTCTCCAGCCTAATAAAATGCAATGAAAGTGAAACACTAAGGGGTGGTGAACCCGATTCCTCAATCGATTGCCGGGCGGACGCCGTTTTGTGTGAAAGACTTAAACCCTCTGTCAACGAACCCATCAGTATGGATTAAAACCTGGTTGATTCAGTACAGACCAGATATTCACCAGGCGCTAAAGTTCCATGAAAATAGGCTCAACACACACCAACTCTTCGTCGATTGCAAAGATAAATTTTGTATATCAGGGGTGAGCAAACTGAATGATTAATCTTTTATAAGATCTTCACGCCGTTAGTTATACTTTCACCAGAGGGAGGGAAGGAAGCGAGGAGAATACGTCTATCACAGTCCCTGACATTAAAAGATCTCAACTATAATTTCCTTCAGCAATTATTTATATTCCCAAAAAAATATTTTCATCAAAATAAAATTTATTTCAAAAATGAAAAATGCCAAGTAAACAAAGCAATGGAATATATTTCACAAAAATCTCTCATGCAACTAAATTACAAAACTCATATAGCAAAAACAAAAACAAGAAAAACAAAAACAAAAGCATTTTGCGTCAACCAACAAATTTATGACAATGTTTTTCGCTCGTAATTCTCTGCCAGCTAGATATATGTATGTACATATGTATGTATTTTACACAAAAGATTTATGAAAATGCAATTTCCTAACCACAAAAGAAGAAAAATGGCAGATTTGAAATATTTTTAGTTTTTTCTTATTTTTTTTTTTTTTTTTTTTTTTTTTGTAAGTAAAATTCGAGCATCATTGCGGTGCTTTCCAATTACGAAGAAGCCTACTTTTAGGCAAAGCACACAAGCACACGTATAAATTCTCTTTGTTAATGCTACGTTGAGTGGCGAGCTAAATGTAGAGAATTTATTTTTGTACATACATATGTGTGCATGTATGCGTGTTGTGTGTGCATGTGTGTGTGTGTAGATTTGTAAATCTCACTGCAATAGCTAATCAGCTTTTGCATGCAATCCATTGTTGAAATGGCATGTGGCATGGCGTTAGTATGTGTGTGTGCGAGTGTGTGTGCATTTCGTACAACTGCAACAACAACAACAACAACAACAACAACAACACAACACGCATGAGTAGACATAATCCATATTGGCCAATAAATTTGCAACACTGTCGCATGGAGATTCACAACAATTTTACACCTTTCCATGCAACATACGGTCGCATGCTGAGAGAAATTTTGAAGGAAAATAACAACAACAACAATAAGGATATATACATATATATATTTTTTTTTTTTCCTTTCAAAATTACCAAGTAAAATCATGGCAAAACAGAAATTGCATGCCATTACGGGCTAAAGTGGGGCAAGAAGAGAGGCGTTGGTATGCAAAAAAAGCAAGAGCGAGAGTGCGAGGTAGAGGGAGAGGGAGAGAGCAGCAAGCAGCGAGTAGCGATATGTTTGAAAAGATTTCTGTGCGTATATTTGTACTGCCTGCCTGCCGGCTTAAGTGAATTGCCATGTAGAGTCGGTCGTATTTTAGCAATTCCGTTGCATGTTGCATGTTGCATTGAGCACGTAGCAGCGTGTGTGTGGCAAGTGGCGTATGCAATCACAGCAAATTTGTAGCTTAGGCGCATTGGCGTACAGAACTTGGAAGCAAGGAAGTTGCGAAACAACAACAACAGCATTGAGTTACAACAACAACAACAACAATAATAATAATAATAATAATAATAATAATAATAATAATAATAACAACAACAACAACAACAACAACAACAGCAACAACAACAATAGCAACAACAAATCTCAGGTAAAAACCAACAGTAACAAACATTAAAACTACATAGCTGTGGGCAGCACTAGTACAGATTACAACAAAATTACAACAAAAATGCAACAAAATTACAACAAAATCCAACACAATTACAACAAAACAGCAAAAATAACAAAAATTACAACAATAATAGCCACAACAAATATATAAGCAAAAATAACAACAAAAAATTACAAAAAATAATTGCAACAACAATGAAAATTAAAGCAAAAATAACAAAAATTTACAACTATAATAGCAACAACAACAAAAAAAGTTAAAGCAGAAAAATAACAAAAATTACAACAAAAGCAGCAAAAACTATAAGAAAAACTGCATAAAATCAGCAGCGAAGGCTCCTTCGAAGATAGAACACTTGTAACGGTACCATATAAAAATTGGTGTATTTCTGCAGTTGTAGTTGTTGTTGCCATTGCCACTGGCGTATTCCCAGCACGTTTTTGTGTATAAAATCGCAATAAATCCTTTTATTTTTCACACTTAAAACCGAGATTTCTCAAACAGCTTACCAAACCAAGCACGGACAGTGGCACATACACACACACACGCAAACGCATATGCAATAGTTTTGAAAATTTATACTCATACACATACTTTCAGAAATTTTCACAGTCACACAGAGACATACACGTATATATGTATATAAAAATATTTCACAGTAGTTTTATATGCACACCAGTACCAGTGCCATACAAAGTGTTGCAAACATTTGGCCATAAAACGCCTTCCTAACTGCGATGGAGTTGCTTGATGCAAGAACAAGACAAACACTTGCACTTGCCTACAGTGGTGAGCATAATTGAGAATATGGTGATTTTTCAAAGTCTTTTCAATGGATTCTGGAGGTCCCGACCCCGTTTCCAGCTGAAAAAAATAGTCAAACCAAAAAGAACAGATATGGGGGATGAACCCTGGTGAAAAAACTGATGAATGCTTCGGAGACCAGCGAAGCTAACCCCAAAACGGACTTAAAGCCCACACACCTGAGGCTGCTAAATCGGCTAAATCGAGAAAAAGCAGAAGAACCACTCCTACTTCAAGAGAACAATCGTCAAGGCTATTAATGGACCAACAGTCTCATGAAGCAGTGGGGCTGTATGGCTTCCAGCAGTAGCACAAGGGATAGCAATTCGTACGTCGAAGCGACCCGTCCCTTTAGCTATGCAATAATCGACGCTGGGAGACCCGCATGTCTGCTGCAAAGCAAACTTTGCTGGAAGTGGATTTAGTGACGGTCTTATGAATATCATCTTGAGATCCTTAGCAGACAGGTCTGTCTTTCATATAAACGCTGCTCACTTCGAACGAGATATTTTTATACTGACCATCAACTTCGTCGAGAACGTCTGAGCCATCCGTTTCATAATAGAGAATCTTATGAAGCTGTGGCAAAATTCCAAACCATGACTTGTTTAAGATGAAGATTTCCCGATACTCCTCAAGGCACATATCTTAGTTAGGGCGAGGCTGCCTGCCTTCTCGACGGAGTCCATCCTAGTCGAACGGTATAAAGAAGTAAGGACGACTCTTCGGGAGATATTCAAACGCGGCGGCACTTCAAAAGAAGATGTCTTTGTGATGTGTATAGTCCAGAACTCGTACACATTTCTGGAATCGGTGGGGAACAGGACTCACCTCCTCCTCCTCTCCACTGTTCAATTCAGAACTGTACACTCTTTGGTGGTGACAAAAACCCCACAGCAGGGAGGGTCCTGCTGCCGGTGTACCCACTCTGAGGGGAGCAGTGTGGGAGAAAAGCTGACACTGCAACCGGCTGGCCTGGCTAGTACAGTACACCTGGCCACACCGTTGATTTTAGCAAGGGAGAGACTTTGAGATGTTCCATCCACGTCCAGATTGTTGGAATATCTAGCGAAGTGGTGAGTGATGCCGAGCCAAATAAAAAATAATAATAAATTTAAAAAAATCTAAAATTAAAAAAAATCACACGTAACTTTTTTTTGTTCGCCAGTGTACTTACAAAAATGCTTATGGACAGTTCAAAAACACATATATCGGTTAGTGCAAATGCATTGTGACTGCGTGCATTTGAAAGTATGTATGTATGTGTGTGCCTGTATGTGTATGTTGTTAAAATATGCTAAATATATCAACGAAAAATTCCACTCAAATCCCAAATGGTCATAAATTCCGAAAATAGTTAAGTCGCGAGCGAGCGCACACGCTGCTTGTTGACTGACTATTATGCTTACATACATAAGTACAGACATAATGTAAGTACATATTTACATGAACATATGGAAGCTGTGCACACGTATGTGTGGCTGTTTATGAGCTCTGCTGTTTGTACATTTATGTTTGGGCTCCTTCGCGTGCAAACAATCCTTTGAATCTCACACACACAAAAAAGAGCCACAAAAAATTTTAAACAAACAAAAAGTTGTATTTTGTATAAACAAATGTGGCTGCGGCCAAAGCATAATAATAGCAGAGAGAACAAACACAAATCGTAATGCATATGCTTACTTATACCCCTGTATATGAGCATATATATGTATGTATGTATGTCTGTTATGTAAACAATGAGCTTTTAGTCAGTAAATACAAAATATTTTGTGTGCGCTCCACAAGAAATGTATGCAAAGCTTAGAAAAGCTAGGAAAAATAAACTTAAAAAAATGGTCGGCTGGCAGTCAAAAGTAAGTTTTTGTGCAGGAAAATACAAGGAAGAACATGTCACAGTGGTATGTTGCAAAGGAAAGTAGCAAAAAAATATTAAGAATAAAAATTAAATTTAAAAAATTATTTGGATTTATTGAAAAAAGTGGCTGTTGAACAGCTGTGTACAGCGAGAATGTCACGTATACTGGGAACAGTTCTTTTTTCACTGAGAATAGTTTTTTTCACTGAGAAGAGTTTATTAAAAATAGTTTCACAACACAATTTCCTACTGTATTTTAACCTACAACCCTTACTGCAGAGTATTTTTTGAATGGGAACAGTTTTTTGTGAGAATAGTTTTAGTGAGAACAGTTTTTTTTTCACTGATAATAGTTTATTAAAAATTGTTTCCATCATTTCTTAATTTACAAGTCATATTGGTCATGAGTACAGTTATGTTGAGAACAGTGTTTTTAGTGAGAAAGTTTTAATTTTGTGAAAACAGTTTTATCTGGAAGTTTTTTTAGTAAGAAAGTTTCTACGTAGTAAAAATACAAAGAGAATACCACAGTGGACTGTGGCAGAGAAAATTTTGCAAAGAAATTATTATGAAAAATATTTAAATTAGGAATTTTTTTTTTTTTTGGATTCGCAAACAAAATGAGGCTGTTGAAAAGTTTTATGCAGTGGAAATGTTACATATACTACGAACACTTTTTATAGTTTTCACTGCGTTCATTGTTTATTAAATAAAGCTTCCAAATTCACTTCCAATTTCTTTATCTTACAAATCTTATAGCAAAATTTTTTTTGATTGGGAACAGTTTTTGTGAGAATAGTTTCAGTCGGAACGGTCTTTCTCGCTGAGATCGGATTATTGAAAATAGTTTCAAAGTTTGCTACCATTTTTTTATCTTACGAACCTTATTAGGTATGGAAACAGTTTTGGTGGGAACAGTTTTCTTAGTAAACGTTTAATATTTTAAAAGTAAGAAGATCATATAACAGTGAGCAAATGCAGAGGATTGTATTTGATGAAGAGTTGTGTACAGAGGGAATATCATTTATGCCGGGAACAGTTTATTAAACGTACTTACAAAATTTGCAATTAATTTTTTAAACAAAAAATATGTTGCTGTTAATAATTTCAGTGGGTACAGCTTTGTAGAGAGCAGTTTCGGTGAGAACAGTTCCAGTGAGAAGAGTTTTAGTGGGAACAGTTTTAGTGGGAACAGTTTTAGTGGGAACAGTTTTTTTAATTGTTCAATAAAAATAACTTAAACTACGAAAAAATTATCTTTTTATTAATTTTGAAGGAAGCATATAAAATCCAAAAAATTGCCCACTATTTAGACATTTCCAAAGTTTACCCCGCACAACCCACCGTATCCGCCTGTTATGCATTAGAACAATAAACTGCAACAAGCATGCATGCATATGAGAACATAAAATGGACTCTTTTCGAGCATATTTAAGTACACTCACATATGGACCGCCAACAGCATTAAAACTATACTGAAGTTGAAATATATGCATAAAAAAGGCAAAAAAAAAGAGAAGAGAAGAAGAAAAAGAAAACCAAAACGCAACTACAATAATAGGAGCTCAAACAAAAGTATATGAGTTGCAAACAAAATGTTAAAGTAGTAAAATAAAAAAGGGCATTAAATGTATGCTCATAAAATGTTGTTGAAACTAAAGACGAGTAGAAAAGTCAGTGGCAGCAATGATGGACCTAAGAAAGTGCACTTTACGAGGTGAGCGTATCAAATGGATAGAGTGGTGTGGCGGCAGTGAGGGAGTGTATGTATGTTAGAGCAGCAGAAAAGCATAGGAAACATTTAAATTTAAGTGCGCTTAAAGAGTAGTTTTTGTTGAAAATTCCTGGAAAATAATTCTTAAAGAGCGACTTTGATTGCAAGTAAAACTTTTGGAAATAAAAATATTGAAAATTCGCTTTGAGCATTTTTTTTTTCTTTCTAACCTTTTTAATAATTTTTTAAAATACTTCTTTCATATTTGAAATGATTAAAACTACCTTTTTATAAAATTTTTAATTTTCTAAGCATTACATTCCTCTTCGCTTCACTTTATTCGAACGGTATGGGTATCACATGAGTGTCTTTGGCATACAAACATCACTCTTGTAAGTAAATAACAATTTTTTGCGCATTTTTATCAGCTAAAAAGTGTCTGGAAAGCAGCAGGAAGGAAATGTAATAGAAACTGCATAAAAAATATACTAAAAAAACACCGCAGTTTTTTTTTATAATGGAGTTCCGCTCGAGTGTTTGTGTCATATTTTTTCAAGTATCATCCGTATACAAAGAAAATAAATACTTCAAAGCGTACAGGCCACAATATATACACAATCTAAGTGGAGACAGAAAATACCCTGTGGAGAGAAGAGTCTCAGAAAAAAAACACAATTGAAGGGATTTTTTATAATTTCCAAAAACAAAAAAAAAACATATAAACTAGTACTAAAATTATTTTTTTTGCAGTAGTCATTAACTAGTTCTACACTAAGTACTACTAAAATAGGCGGAAATCAACTAGTTGACAACTGCTTTTAAGCAGTTTTTATCTAATAATCCCACAAAAGCAATTTCCTCTCAGTTGCTCTGAGAGTAGTTACGAAACCACATTTGCTACAATTTCAACTAGTTTATTGACTGCTTACCAACTAGTCCCGTTTCTTAAAAAAGTTTTTTTTATCATTTTTATTTATTTTATGAACCAGCGTTCTAAACAGTAATAAAAAGCATATTTTGCTTAACTAGTAACCAACTAGTCATCTTTGAACTAGAGCGTTACTAGCTTAATTTTTTTTTTTATTCCCAATTTGTCTAAAAAAACACAATTTTTGATTTATTTGTTAATATTTATATTTATTTATTATTATGAAGCGAATTACTAGTTTAATCACAACTAGTTACCAACTAGTTGCTTTCCTTAAACAATTTTTTTTTTAGTTATTTTCGTCAATTTTATGAACCAGCATTCCAAATAGTAAGAAAAAATATATTTTGATTAACTAGTTATCAACTAGTCACTTAACAACTAGAGCGTAACGAGTTTAACTTTTTAATTTTTAACGCTCAAACCGCCTAAGAAAAGATTATTTAGGTTATTGGTTACATACCATTGTCTTCTGAACAGACAACTAGTTGCCAACTAGTTGCCATCCGTAAATATTTTTTTTAGTTATTTTTGTCGATTTTACGAACCAAAGTTCCAAATGATAATAAAAAAAATTTCACTGAACTAGCTACCAACTAGTCCGCTCTGCACTCGTCGTTTGCTAGCTTTAAAACTTTGCAATCTTTTTTTTTTTTTCTACATGAAAAAGTCGTTTCCTGCTGGCAATTTTTACATCAGCTGCAGTGCACAATTCTTCTACCAACTCACAACAAACGCTCAACTGACAGCCTTCTATCCTTCCACTGCTTTTTTTCTGCTTCCCGCTGGCGCATCCTCAACGACTGATGCCTTTTTAAGAGACTCCTTACTTTAGCGAAATAGCTTGCGCTGGCAAAGCAATGAAGTTGAAATGAAGTTTCCAAACACCAAACACAAGCACACACACACACGCGTGAGAGCGTGCGGGAAAAAAATGACAAATACAAATATCAGCTAAACAAAATGTGTGCACACATAATAAAGAGAAACGAAAAAAAAGTAATCGAGTATCACTCACGAATCCCCTGGTGTGCCGTATAGCACTGTCAACATGCCACCTACGCGGTATTACCACCACCACTACCACTGCTACTACCACTACTCGTGGTAGTAGTAGTATATTGGTAGAGTGGCACAACAGTTGGTAGTGTGTGTGTGGGGAGGTGGCTGAAATATTATTGGACTTCCCACTTTGTCACGCGAAAATGTCTATGCAGTTCAGCATCATATTATCGTCACAAAGAGCGCGCGCGCGTGTTGGCAGCGGCGAGCATCTTAAATAAATGAGTTTGTCGACAGACAAGTTAAGTAGTTGCAATGCAAACAGGAGTCTTTTTTTTTGTTGTTGGTGGTGTTGCTTACTCTTTCGATTTTGTGTTTAGCCAGTGTGGGGAAAGGATTTGATATTTTATTTTATTTCGCTTTTTGCTTGAAGAAAGGATTTGTGTAGTGAAAAAGTACGAAATGATTACAAAATAATATTACAAGAAATTTATTTAAATAACCATGAGAGTTGGAATTTACAATTTAATATTTTAATTTATTTTTTTAATTATAATTTTAATTTTTTTACTACTCCTCACAGTGAGCGAGACAATGGCAGAAGCTGTCAAACTAAAAGTAGTAGAACTATCACTTTCTATATGAATTTAATTAATTTTTTAAATTGCTAAAAAAAAACACAGAGTATGTATTTGTGAAGTTGCCACCTGTTTAGAATATAAAATTTATTAAAATATATTTAAATTTACATGTAGAATAATACGCTATAGCTATGAAATGTAAATTGTGCAAGTCAAAATGATTTTTAAAAATAAAAAAATTCCAAAAGAGTTGCCACCTTTTAAAAGTTATAAGTTAACCAATGTTCCCTAATTTAACTCACATAAAATTTTAAAATTTATATATTAAAGCAAACTCTTCTCATAAAATTTTTGCAGCAGGTGTATGTATAGAGTTGCCACTTATTTAGAATGATTAAAATTAAGAAATCGTGTGCATTTAAAAGTTCATTGTACAGTTTTTGCAGTTTATTTATCATATGAAAGCACCTAATAAACACATTTGGGAACATTTTCATATATATATTATATATAATATAGCATAATTCCAACAGAGTTGCCACCTTCATCAGAATATAAAAGTATCTACCAACTAAAATTCCTATTTATTTCGAATCTTATATTTTCCATTGTACAGGAAAAGCCTTTGAAAAAATTTTGGACAAAAAATGGTTTTAAACAGAGTTGCCAACATTTTAAAAATTAAATTAAATTAAATTAAGTAAATGTTTGCATTAAAAGGCTTATATTTGGCTGTATACATATCAAACCGTATGCACTTGAGTAAGCTATTTCAACAGCATCATTAATTTATTAGAGCTGCCACCTGTTTAGAGTTAAATAACCAACCAACAATATAATTCAAAAAAATTATTGCAATAATATATGTACCAAAAAGAAGATGGAAGGCAGGAAAAGCGTAATATAATAAGTCAGTGGTGGTGCCACATCTTCATTAAAACTCAAATAAAATCGTTAAATTTTAAAAATAAATTTACAATTTACATAGAGCTGCCATATGTATAACTTAGAATATTTAAATTAATAATATTTTCAGTAAATACACTAGCTTCAAAGCTTAAATTTAAGAAAAATATGCTGAAATTAATTTTTAAAATTATATAAAATCCATTAAAACAACACTTTGAAGAAATTTTAGCGATGAATACAGAAAATTTCCTCAGAAAATATGTATACATACGATATTGAGTACTGGTAATTCCATTATGTATACTTCTTACTCTAATTTATTGTTTTAATTATTGTTTTAATAACCACAATTAGCTGTTAATTACCTGAAATGAGAAGAAATAAGAAATTAAATAATATTAGTTATGCACTAATATGTAATATTAGCAATACAGACTTAATTACTTAATTTATTTTATATGAAAAGCAATTTATTGATTAAAATCACTTAATAGTAATAGAAATTAAGTGAAGGCACTGAACGATGGGACTTTAATTATTTTTAATACTTTTTTTTATAATTTATTTTTGTGAGAGACAGAGTTTTTTGTTGTTTACTTTTTTTATTTCCTATTTGCTTTTTATTTTTTATTTTTTATTTTTTTCTTATTTGTGTTTATGGATTATTTTCTAATTTTTTTTTAGTCATTTTAAATTTTTTTTAGCAAAAATTAATAACACTTGATGTTTAGTTTTATAATATTATTTAATTTTCTTTCTTTTAATTATTTTTACTTCATTTCTTATTTGGAATGTCATTATTTCTCCAATTTCTTCAGCTCATTATTTTTTCCCTGTCATTTTTAATCACGTTCGCGCTTAATTCGGCTTCTATTACTATTTACTCCCTCTCTCTCTCTGTGGAACCTTTTACTCTTCCTAAATGTCGCACCGTTATTTAATCGCCTTAAATAATGTCATTTAATTTAATTTAATATTTTCGTCAAGGCTATTAACAGCCAGCAAGCATTACCGTAAAATATTTCACTTTAAGATTATGCAATGTAAGCAATTTAAGCAAGCATACATACATGCATACATACAAAATTTCTCACTTTCTTGAACTTTTACGTAGTCACAAGCACCCACATACCCACATACAACAACAACTAAGCTAAGTTGCTATAAAATTCACACTCACTTTATAAAATTTCGTTGCATATGCCTAGGCGAGGTCAGCTGGGGTTTTAAAACAGCCTGGGTGTATAGCTGTGTATATGTGTGTGAGTCTACCGAAGCAATTACATACATACAGACTTTTCTAATTTAAATTTTAATACACTATTAACGGTAAAGCATCACCATATTTTCATGTTGGAGGTAACTGAGTTCGCTGTCAGGGACATTAGACGCCAAATGCATGAGCTAGTCGTGGCGCTAAGATCCCCTAGACGGTATTTTTGCCTCATATACGCGCCACTCAACCGCAAACACAGTGGTGCTTCTATACATTCCTCTCGACCTCCGGGTGTATGCATGTGTAGAGAGAAGAATTTTATTTTCAGCGCAGTCAGCGTAGGAAGTGAGTTGAGTAAAGATTTAATGGTAAATAATATTAGGCTCTTTTACTACTACATTAGTAGTTTTTCTTTCGACACTATTATGTCATTTAGTGAGCTGAGGTAGCGTTAAGAAGGAATGAGCAAAAAACGTTAAGGTCAGGCTTTTTGAGTATTTGTTTTTTAATTAAATTTAATCCTTTATTTTTATTTTTATAATTTATTAATTTATTTTTCATATTTTTTTAAATTTTATTATATTTTTATTTATATTTATTTTATTTTTCAACATAATTTTTTCATTTTTTTTTTATTTTAATTTTTTTTTTTTTCTTTTAATTTTTTAATTTTTTTAATTAATTTTTTTTTTTTTTATTTAAAAAAAAATTTTTTTTTTTTTTGTAATTTTTTTATTTATTTTTTTTATTTTTTTTTTAATTTTTTTTTTAAATTTTTTTTAATTTTTTTTTTTATTTTACTTTGTACTATATTATTTTATTACTTTTTAATTTTTTTCTCTATTTTTTTATTTTTATTTATTTAGTTTTGTTTTCATTTATTTAATTTTTTATTTATTTAATTTTTGTTTCTTATTATTTTGTAATTTTTTTATTTTTTATTTTATTTTTTTTTTCTTTTTTTTTTTTATATTCTCATTTTATTGTATTTTTTTTTAATTTTTTTTTTAATTTTATATTTATATATATATATATATATATATATTTTTTTTTTGCTTTATTTTATATCATTTTTAATTATTTTTATTTAATTTTTTATTATTCTTTTCATCTCTTCTTCTTAAAACAGTATTCTTGCATGTTTTTGATTTTTTTTAGCGACAATATGCTCAAACAGACATTTCGCCCTCCTTAGGAGCTCTCTCATACTCGCAACCGTGCGCATACACTGTAGTTCATCTCAAATATGTACATATGGAAGTATAACTTGTTCCTTCAGCACATCTCTTCTGTCTATGTGTTAATGTCAAAGCTGGTTGTTTTTTGCCTGTCTGCCAGCCCGCCTGCCTGCTTGGCTGTCGTCGTCTGCATCTGTTGTGTAGTTTTGCATTTCGCTTGAAATGTAAATGAGATTTTTATCATTCACATGACAAACTCAGAGATAATTTTTTATAGCCATCGGTGTTGGAGGTCGATGTTAAGGTGGTACGGAGAGAGTCCTTGCAGTGGCTGGTAGTGGAAAGAAGAAAAAAACTCGCTTGTTGACAATTATTATGCTTTTTTTGTTGTTTTAAATTATTTTTTTTTACATTTTTTTTTTTCATTAGTGACGTTGGCATTGAAAAAGCAGCGCATATTGCCGTAAGATTTTTAGCAAAGAAAAACATGTAAACATACTGAGCTCATATAGTATATGAATTTACGTGTTTTTCCCGTCTTTTTTATTTGTTCCATGCATAATTTGGTGAAAATAAGTGAAAACAAAACTTTTTTCCGATCTTAAGCTAACGGAGAGTTCATGGAAATCAAATTTACGAAGCTAAAATGAAATTGGCAACAGTAAGGGATATAAGTTTTAATAAGAAAGACATCATTAAAAGAAGAAAAATATGGGAACAGTTGCAAAGTGAGAACAGTTTCAGATTGAGTACAGTCGTATTGCTAGTGAAAGCCTCTTAAAATTTCACAAATTAAATAAGTTTGAAATAAAAATTCACTGCCACACATAAAATAATAAAGTGGGAACAGTTTTTAACTCTTATGAGCGGTTAAAATTTCGAGTTGAAACTGTTTAAATAATGTTGCCAAAATTGATTGCGGTAATTTAGAGAATTTCATACTGAAAAATTTCAATGAGAACAGTTTTAGCTAATAGTAGTTAAGTGAGAACAGTTTAAATTACAAAACAAATAATCACTATGCAATTATCCAAGCATTCACAAAGCTAAATAGCAACGATTGTTAACATTTAAAAATTTTCTATGGCTGGGAATAGTCTATAAACTTTAGCTATTAACCAGAAAAAGCTTTTATTTTTCAAAATCTTATATTTTATTTTCTAGAACTTTCTTTTTAGATGATCTGTAGAAAAGTCGAAGAAATATTGTAAAGTTCTACTCAAAGTGGGAACAGTTTATTCTGTAGTGTAAGCCTTATTTAAATTTCTAGTAAGGCTTAGCGAGAATACTGGATAAAACATCAAAGTAGGGCTTTAACTAAATATAGTTGGTTTTTAACTGAGAACAGTTTCAAATACGAGCTTAAAAGAGTCGTATTCATTATAAATTTACAAAAACCCGTTAAAAAAACTTAATGGAGATCAAGAGTGGTCAAAAATATTTATAACAAAATTTTATTCTTTCCATATTCAAATCATTTTATAACAGGTCAAGTTTTTAATTTACAAACCTAAAATGACTGGAGATAGTTCGAAACTGTGTCAATTTATTCGTGAAAGTGCATAAAATTGAGAATTTAAATAAGCTGAGTTGTGTTGCTAATATATGCATATTATAAATAATTTGAAAAAGCAAAAAAGGTGGGAACAGTAAACTAAGTGGGAACAGTTCACAAATTGGGAACAACTAACAAATTGAGGAAAGAGAATAAATTGGAAAGAGTAAGCATATTTGGGACATTTGACAAAGTCAGAACAATTAACGAAAAAATGGGATCAGTTTACAAAAATGGGAACAGTTGAAAAATGGGAATACTTGATTTTTTTTCAAGTAAATTGTTTTTAAAATTCACGGATAAATAATTAGTAACCGAATAAAGCTTAGGTTAAATATTTTCTTGCTGAGAACAGATAAAAATAAAAAAATTAAAATAAATGTATTCTTTAAATGCAGTGTGTATGCTTATTGAGTTTAAATTTTATTTTTTATTGATTTCCATATAATTTTTTTAAATAACACACCACTTTACTCAGCTTTAAAGAACATTTTCATTAATATTTATATTAAAAAAATACCAAAGAAACACCGTGTATACAAGTGAAAGGAGCAACAACGACAAATTACGGGTGATGACTGTTAAAATATGCATATTACAATGGGCACATGTGTATGTAACATACTCGTACGTATGAAGTCATTGCGAAGACAACACAACAGAATATAATTTTTTTCCTCCCGTTTTCCTCCACACTCTCCGCCCAACGCTACTGGCGTAATACAATTTTTATGCGGCAATTTGCGCTTTAATTAAATTTTGAATTGTATGAAATCAAATTGCGTATTTAAAATTTTTGCGCACCCCACGCTTGTATTGCACGCGTGCTGTGTATGCGAGTGCGTGAGGGCGATGCGTGCAAATTTTTTATTTTTATTTAAATTTTTTTTTTCAATTTTACCTATTTTCCGCTCTTCACCCTCACTTCATTCTGCTCGTATCGTGTTGTTTTTCATTTACTTTATTTGCACTCATTTTGCGCAATTGTGCGATAATGAAATTTTCTTCGCCACGCAACGTCGAAATAAAGGCACCGAAGTGAAGAAGCCGCCAACGGAAGCAAGCAATTGTTGCAGCACGAATTTTCTGTATTGTTGATTGCTAACCACATTATCATTGCTTTGCATTGCGTTTCGTGTGCGACACTTTTTTTTTGACGTTCACGTTCGTTCACTTTCTATTATCTTTGATTTTTATTATCTTAAATGAGACTTTTGGATTTCCCTTGATTTTTCGGATGGCTGAATTTAAATGTAATTCATTTAGCTAATTTTTAAGGAGTTCGCGAAGTCAGATGTGAAACTGACAAGGAGAATTTTGCAGAAATTTGATATGATAAGTAAAAAATTTGGGACATTCCATTATATAACTTAACTGTCTGAGCTTTGTAAAGCGATTTTATGGTTGAAACATATTTTGGATAAAAAAATATAATAAAAAGGCATTTTATAAATAATATAATCAGTATTGAATCAAAAACAGTGTAACTCGGCACTAGTGCCACCAAGAAACAGCACATAATAGGTGTTTTCTTTGCACGCAAACTCCAAAAGAACGTCTAACTGGCTTACGGTTTACTTTACATTTACTTTACAACACTGTTGTTAGCTGTCAAACAATAAAGTTTTTTTTCGTGAAATATTTAAGCGAAAACCAAAACAATATGAGCTTTTTCGAAGCATCTTCGATAAGAAAATAAATATATTTGGTGAAAAAATCTTTGTATTTTCTCTTATTTTCTATGGGAAGACTTTACTTAGTGTGCCATTTGGAAGTTTCACTAAATTTTTTAATGTGATTGAAATTTCCCAATAGTTTGACGTCAAATGAGAGTTTCCCATAGGCTTTTTCAGCAGCCCATTCACAATAGTTTCACTTTTTATGATACTTTGCAATATTGTTAGTCAAGTCGCTTATTTTTAAGCGATTTTGCAACTCAAACTGGTTAAATTAATTCAAGTTGCTTAGTTTTTGTTGTTGTTTTTTCATGTTATTCGATAACCTACCTAATGTTCTTTTGTAGGTCGTGTACAAAAGTAAACACCTTATGTAAGATTACTAACCGTAAAGGGCTTCTGATTATTAGCAGCATGTGCCAGTACCAGGAAAAAAATAATCATGAGTCCATACACAGGGCGAAAAGACGTCTAAGAAGAGCACGTCCTACTTTGCGGGGGGTAATGGGTTCGAATCCTTGCTTAAGTAGCAACCAAAAAGTACAGAAAAGTTGATGTTTCAACTGCTATGAATGTTTTTCTGGAAATTCAGTAGCAGTTCGAAGAAGGCTTAGCACAGACTATAGATCAATATATTGGTTGGAAAAAATATCAAGATACACATCACAAATTGAATAGGCAGCTGGGCCGAAAATCGCTTCGATTGCCGAGTTGTGTGTTTTCACTGACCCAAGGCTCCACACAGACTGGTCATACCATTTTGCGCAAGTGTTGCTCACAAGGGCGATGTGACCAAATATGCCTCTTTTGAGCGCCAGTCGAAGGTACGACTGTACGAAGAATAATATAAAAAAAAAAAAATAAATAAATAAATTTAAGAATAAAAAAAGTTCCAGGAGCCATTGGCATGGCTGCTGAGCAGAATGTGGTCAGACGAAATGCTACTAGAAGCTGAAGACTGAGCTTGGGAAGGACCTAGCCGAGCGAATCGGTAGCAAACGAGATTTCAGACCAGGTGGTGCTCTAACCCAATACTGGATATAGTTCTTTAGTCTAATGCTGGCGAAAGATAAATTAAAGCGCCAGGTAGGCAAGGAAGTGACATACTCCAGTGAATAAAGAGACAGCATTCGAAGCAGTAGACGTTGAAGGTATCAGGTATGGCGCACGCTAGCCTTCGTAATTCCAAACAGCCAAAGTGGCAATAAGAAGAAGAAGAAGTTCATCTGCAGCTTAATTTAGTAAAGTGAGCTTAAAATGGTTACTTCTGTAGTAGTTATCAACTGATTACACTCAAACTATTTAACAACTAGTTCACTTTGAACCACTTTTTGTTGCGTTTAAAACAAATTTTAGATTTTTTTTTTAAATAATTGCAAATATATTTGGTTTTACAACAACTTCATTATACTTATGTATGTAAGTGCTCTGTGCACTCGTTTAATAGACTCCAACTAATTACAATAAATTTCCACTTGCTCACATGCAACACTGATAAGCGACTTTATGCATGAAGCCATGCACTTACTAACTACATATACATGCGCATATATACACATGTATAAAGGTGTGCAAAAGTAGTTTCACACGCTTAATTAACTAGGTTAGCGCATAATGCGCGACAAAGCAGAGGATGAGAGAGAGAGAGAGAGAGAACAAGAGATGGATGGATGAAGAGAGGGGAAAGTGTTAAAAATCACTAAAGCTGCCAAATGTTGAATCGTTAAAGTGACTAAATTGGCAACAAATATCATAAATACATACATATGCATATATAAACTGTATATATATGCGTTATTTGTGTACACTGTAACTGCTTGTTTGCAATCAGCATAATCCGTTATAAAAAATGCTGCTGACAGCTTACCAAATAACGCGCGCGAAGCTCATTTGGCTCGACTCTGTCGCACTTAAGGGCTCACTTGACATCGTTTCACGCATATACGCATACATTGACACCACGAAAAAATGTTCACACACACACACACACACAGTGAATTTGAAGATTTTAATATATGACAATATTTTATTTTGCTTGAGAGGGCAAAAATAAGCAAAAATAAAAATAAAATAAAAATAAAAAATTGAAAATAAAAATAAAAATAAATTTAAAAATCCCAGAAAAGTGCAAGAAGTGTTAAGCGTTGAAGCGTCTACAATAAAGCTTAGCAGTAAGATTTCGCGTGAATACTTTTCCTTTTTCCTTTTTTGGTTTTTTTTTTAAATTTTTTTTTTTTTATGATTAGCCAGTCAACGCCGGCAAGCGGGCCAATTTATTCAATGCGTACGAGTATTTATTTCCTTGCTCACTCTTGTGTACACACGCACATAACTAGTAAGTATGTGCAAATGTAAAAGTACGCAAAAATTTCCATACTCTATGCGTGTGTGTGTATGTGTGTATGCATTTGAAATTTAATCCATATAAAGTAGCTGCAAAACACGAGCGCTGCAAAAAAAACACAGCTTCAATTGCGACTTCACCAAAAGATTTATTTCAGTATTAAGCGCTGGCAAATACAAATACGCATACGCATGCACACAAACACATATAAATCAACGAAAATATATGTACATGCGTAGCAACTTTGTGTGGGGGGTAATACGACGATTGCAGATAATAAGTAAATATACATACATACGAGTATGTGTAGATGCAAAAATATGTGTGTATGCGTACATCTGTGTGTGTGTGTGTGTGATGTACTAGAGTTCAAGCTGATCTTCTCTGCTCTAGCTTTTAAGTCTCACAAAAGTTTAAAGTGTCTGAAAAAGTGGATTTAGCTTGGTTGGTTGGCATGGTAGTTTGAACGTCTGCAGAGGAAGAGGAAAGCGAAAGATTTATGCATATGTATACATATATATATGTGTATATATACACATTTTCGTTGGGTTCAACTATACTTTATTCTTAAATCGTATCTCTGTGTGTAGTTTAAAGTTTCCACTTTGCCTATTTTTGCTTAGATTTCACTTCACTCCCGCGTAGAGCTGCTACTTTCGGCTGAGTATGCAATTGAAAAGCAATATCCGTTCTCGACGCATCAAAACTAAACCCTACAAATCGCTCATGCTTCTCATCTTACTTCTCCAGTGCGAATTTGATGAGTCGAATAATACAGGCGTGTGCCGATGCTACAGACGATGGAAAGATGAGCTATGCTACGGCGAATCAAGAAGCTACAGCTATGCTAGCTTGCTCATGTAGCTTTGAAAGTTTTTCGTGTAGTACTCGCCGGTTAAAGCAAAGAAAGAGTAAGACCTCTACTCCGTTGGAAAAATCAGATGTTGTTATGCCGCCACATAGCGAAGAAGGTATGGCACGCTATTTTTAACTCAGCTATAAGCGCATTAACGGTGCCTACACCAATAAAGAAAATAATAATTAATTAAACGAGTTCGGATTATGATATATAAAGCGATTTAGAATTCGAAAATAATTTTTATTTGGAAAAAAATGTCACCAAACTGAAAAAATACTCCTTTTTGGAGTATAATTTTAAATATTAGAAAACCTTGCATGCGAGATCAAAGAAAAAAACTCTAATAATATCGAAAAAAACAACACAAAATAAGCAACTTGAGTTAATTTAACCAGTTTGGGTTGAAATCGCTTAAAAATAAACGACTTGACTAATAGTGTTGAAAAGTACAAAAAGAAAGTGATACTATTGTGAATGGGCTGCTGAAAAAAATCCAAGGGAAACTCTCAGTCAACGTCAAGCTGTTGGGAAATTTCAATTATAAGCAAAAGAAAATATTTTGTGTAGAAAATTTCGGGCAAATCTGACAATAAATAGGCATTTTTCGTTAGATTAATTCCAGGTTCACTGCCCAGAAAAATAGTATTTTCTTCTTTTTTCTATTCTCTAGAAAACAAATCCAAAACAACAACAAAAAAATCATGAAAATCGGATAAGACATTCTCGTGTGATTCAACTAACTTTATATATTCATTCGAAGAAAATTTCTTTCCAGCGAGCATTTTTTTGAGATCTGAGAACAGGAAATAGTCGTTATGGGAAGGATCTGGAGAACACGGTGCATGCGGAAGCACTTCGGATCACAATTTATGGATTTTTACCTTCAATTTCACTGACTTGTGGCACGGTGCATTGTTTTGGTGAATCTGGACTTTCTCTTTCTACAAATGCGGCTGTTTTTCGGCGATTTCGTCCCTCAAACGGTGCCATAACGCTATGTCATAGTCACTGATGGTGCTTCCTTTTTCAAATTTTCATGGTAGTCAATGTCAAGTATTCTATGCGCATCCAAAAACACAGAGCCGTAACCTTGTCAGCCAACTGTTGCGTTTTCCCACGCCTTGGAGCGGGTTCATCGTGTGCAGTCCACTCGAGTGACTGTCGATAGCACTTCGGAGTGAAATTATGGAACCATGTTTTATTTATTATAACATATCGACGCAAAATAGTGTTGCAGTGGGTTAATTATGCTTGAACATCTCCAAACACTGTTCCGAATCATCAATTCGTCATGGTTTTTGGTCAAAAGTGAGCTCGCGCGGCACCCACTTTTCACGGAGCTTTCTCATACCCAAATATTCGTTAATTAAATGATTTACATGTTCAGTTGATATCTTTAGAGTTGTCTGCTATTTCATTCAATTTCAATTTAAAGTCATTCAAAATCATTTTGTGGATGTTTTCTATGGCAATAACCTCTTTTGGGTGTCCACTGCGTTCACCGTCTTCGGTGCTCATTTCACCACGCATAAACTTAGCATACCAATCCTTTATGGTTGATTTTCCTGTGGAAGTGTCCGGAAACTCGTCATCAAACCAAGTTTTTGTTTCAACTCTATTTTTCCCCTTCAAAAAGCAATATTTTATCAACACGCGAAATTAATTGTTATTCAATTTTTCAGAATAAAAAAAGTTGCTTCGCTCAAGATGTTATAATTCACTAACTAATGATTCGACATATGTCAAATTGATGCACGCGTCTTTCGAAGGTTAAGGCTAAATAAAAATAATTAAATAATTAACTCTAGTAGCGCCATCTATGTGTCACGCCGGTGATGATTTTTCAATTGGCTAAAGAGACTAATTTTTTTTTGTTCCCTTTATTTAATGCTTTTTAAAATGTAAAAGGAACTTTGGCAAGAGATTTTTTAGCAATAGTTTAAGAATTTATTTCGAAAATTTTTATTTTTATTTAATTTAATGTTTTTACAAAAATCTCTTGCTTAAAAATATAAAAAAATTTAATTAACCACAAATGCAAATCAGGAGAAATTGTCTTCGAACTTACTTCAAATGGTTAAAATTATTTTTTATATACATTTATTAATATTAAAAAAAAACTTTTCAAAACTTAAAATTTCTATTTTTATAAATTTTACAAAATTACATTGATCATTGCCACCACTCTGCCATAGCAGCCTCACTTACACTACTTTGCGAAAGATTCAAATTTTCGACGTTTTAAATACTTTTATTATAAGTTTGCTTGCAAAGATCATAAAAAAATGTATTTAAAAATTTTATTTTACTTTTTTTATATCTTGGTTAACTAAATTAAACAGCAAAATAAATCTGAGCTTTAATATTTTAAATTCTGTTTTCCTTTTAATCACTCATTAGTCTGAAAAAAAAAGAATATGCCACAAAAGTAGAGGTCTTGATTACGAAATAAATGCATAACTTTGTATTTTTAAACAAATTTTTATCTCGGCACACCTCTACCTCGTACACAAAAAAAAAACACTTCCTCACCAACAAAATTCATTCTGTTTGGCTTTTAAATACTTTCGAAACCGAAAACTTTTCTACCAGATACCAAACTGCCAATTGTTTGTGCATATAACACATTACCGTATGGGTACAACTTTTTAAGCACAACAACAACAACAATAACAACAACCACAATTACAATAAGCACCCATCCGTTTATGGCAAACTTATTTTTGTATGTATGAGTGTGAGTGAGTGTCGCCTCTCTTCCGCCTCTACCGCCTCTTGCGCCACTTCTGCTGTGTTTTTATCAACAAAAGTGTGTAAAGCAACTCTTAAGCTCAATGCTTTTGTGATTTTCATAAATGATAAAATTATTTATGTAGTCAATTTAAGTTTAAGAGGAAAAACGCCTGTATATATGCAAAGGCAAAATGGGTAAACAAAGTTGGGTGGGAGAGTGTGCGTGTGTGTGTGTATGTGTTTGTTTACCGGCAGCGCCCACACAATTTGCCAATGATAACTGTTTGTGGTAGTTATTATACACAAATACTTACATAATTATGTATACATACACACATACACACATGCATACATACATGCATACAGAGGTGGGCTGCCATAAACATTTGGTTGTGAATTCTCTTCAACTGCAATAAATCCTTATTGTAAACAATATTTGTTTGTCTGTCACATAACTACATATGTGTATGTGTGTGCTCATATGTATATGTGTTTTGCTTGTTCCAACCTTTCAAATCTGCTTTTCTCTGTGCTACCAGCAGCGCTACCAAAAAAAACTTTGTTCAGCGGATTAATGTGTTCACCGGCAGCTTAATGGCATTTAAATACGTTGCAACATGATTGTGGCACGCGCAACACATCTACGTCTACATACATATGCGCAGAAATGTATTTCAACGCCTTGCTCTTGCGTACATTTGTTTAATGAGCACTCGCAGGCATATTCGGGGGCTTTGTGTTTATATGTTAGGTGTTGTGGTGGTGTTCACCCATGTGCTTGTGCACATACTCGTATATAAACAGAAATAAATCTGTGTGGGTTCATAGGCTGCCTACAAGTGCTTACAGGCATATAAATATGCGGATTCTTGTACATGAAGGTTTCCAAAGTACTAATCTGCGAATATGCACTCATACAGGTATATTAAGGTGGTTCTAAATTGCTAGACATTTAAAATCTTTAAACAATTTTTTTTAACTTCAATTAAAATTTAACTGAAAATTTGAAATTTGAAAATTTATTTCTCCCTCTGGTACGACCACCCTAATGTATGAATGTAAAGGGTGATCCAAGTAAAGGTACTTTCTGCAATAGCCTTTTTTTGGCAAATCGCGCGTGAGCCATGTCAAGTTGTCCTGTTATTTTCTTTCAGTTTTGTTTGGCATTTCATCATGGAAAGACTTACGCCTGAACAACGTTTACGAAACTTCTTTATAACGAAAAACAACTTTTTAACGAAAATTCACGTTCTGTAAAGAATGAGCTTCACTCGCTTCGCTCAACTTATGGTCAACATAATCGGCCTACTGAGGATACTATTCGCAATACCACCACCCATCTTGAGATCCAGCATACATTATTTGTAAATATTCGACCATCGAGACCACGTCCAGCACGTAGTGAAGAAGAGAGTGTACACGAAGACCGTGAAGAGTCGATTCGGAGCCGTTCGCAGCAACTCGAACTGACGTATGGAACGACTTGGCGCATTTTACGTTGAGATCTTAAATGGACAGCTTGTACAAGAACTGAAGCCGCTCGACTTTCCCAAGCGATATCGTTTAGCTCTTGAAAACTCCCAAGAAGATGCGACGTTTTCGAGCTAAATTTTGTTCGGCGATGAGGCCCATTTCTGGCTCAATGGATATGTAGCCAAGCAAAATTGCCACCTTTGGGACGAAGAGCAACCTGCAGAGATTAAAGAGCTACCATTTCATCCAGAAGAAACAAAGGTTTGGTGTGGTTTGTGAGGCGGTGCAATCATCGGTCCATATTTCATCAAAAATGATGCCGGTGAAAACGTAGCTGTCAATGGGGACCATTAACGCGCCATGATAACCGACAATGTGATGCCTGAAATTGAAGCCCGTAATCTCCGCGACATTTGGTTTCAACAAGACGGTGCCACTTCCCACACATCGCATCAGTCAATGGATTTATTGAGAGAACACTTCGGTGAGCAGATAATTTCACGTTTTTGGTCAGTCGATGGTCCACCAAGATCGTGTGATATCACACCGTTAGACTTTTTCCTGTGGGGATAAAGCCTATGTGTACAATCCCGCTTCGATTCAAGCGTTGGAGCAAAACATCATGCCTGTCATTCGCCAGTTACCAGTCGAAATGCTCGAACGGGTCATTGAAAATTGGATTTAATGGATGGGCGGATCATCCGAGCATTTGAAAGAGATAATCTTCAAAAAATATATGCTGAAATATGTTCTTTCGAATGATAATGAATATTCCCCATTCTCATTAAATTTGAATTTTCTGTATTTTTTTTTTTTTCTTTAAAAAGGTAGGGAACCTCAAAATGAACCATACGTTACATACATATATACCTCTACAAGTACTTTAATTTACGCTTAAGGGCATGTGTAGTTTATTTGGATTATTGAAATATTTATAGCACCTACTAACTGTGTGAGTGTGAGTGTGACTCCCAACACCTGTAAAGCATTATGTAATATGTACTTTCGCAGCAGCAGCAGCTTTAGAGCGCGACAACTTTAAGCTCTCGTGCACTGCAAGTGCTGATACACTCAAAAGCAGATTTTTGTAAATACATAACAGTATATCCTTCCCTGGATATCCCCATTAGTTTAGGCAAGTCAAAATATCCTCAATATGTATACATAGACTATTCACTTTCTACATACGTTTGCACTGCCTCAATTACATATTTTTTTGGCACTGTAAAACTTTAATACATTCCTCACTCTGACACTCAGCCATTCCCCTCCCTCTCTTTGCGTTTATATATACAAAATAATTGAATTGCAAAGTTAACAAAAGTTTAACAGGTTTTTGAATAGGCTTTAAATGGATTTGAATGTCATGGTGAAGAGTTTTTTTTTCACTCTTCTGCTTATGTTGGGGTGAGACTTGGAAAAGTTTGGCAAGCCAAAGAGGAGCAAAAGTGTAGAGATGCAGCACATAAATCTGCACATATGGTTGTACATTTATCATGTGAATGTACCCTCAATACCACTTACACACTCTGAAATGCAATATTTCATTGCATACTCTTGGGTTTGTAATAAAATTAGATGGAAATGTGTAAAGTTGAAAAGGCTCGTGTGTACACAAGCTTTGACGCCAGAAAGGCATGCCTACTAAAATTCGTATTTGTAAATCTCGGATTTTAAATTATCAGAAAACTGCTTAGATATAAGGCATTGTACGAAAAGCGCCTAAAAGTATGCAGAATACTAACTAAAAAATCAAAGGATGCTTGTACATATAATGCTGCCTACATTTAGGATGAAAACTAATACTTTATATAATACGTGGCACATTTTTATGACAATCAATTTTATTTTATTTTTTTATTTTTTTAATTTATTTCAATTTATTTTCTTTAATTTAATTTAATTTTTTTTTTATTTTTTTTTAAATTTTTTTTTATATTTTTTTTTTACTTTATTTTATTTTATTTTATTTTATTTTATTTTTTTATTTTTTTTTTTTTTTTTTTTTTTTTTTGTTAGCTTAAAGCATGATTTCGCAATATCCACCATTATGCTGATGCCCTACTAAGATCAAAATGTTTCTTCAAAACTCAGATTCCTTTGAAAACAAACCATTTAGTCAAATTAATAGTCATTTCCATGGAAAAGTGAAATGCATGTCAATCTTCCTGTCATTCAAATCCAAAATAAATATCAGTAAAAATAAAAATAAATCGCAAATTAAGGCATAAAATACGAAAAGGACAGTAAAAAGGTCAACAATTTTATTTGCTGATAAGCAATAAAAAAGTCAGTAGTCACCATGGAGCTGAAAACACTTACTTTATTGCGCTTTTCACTACCACAACGATGTCGATGCCTCCAACAAACTACCTTTCAAATACCATCAAATAGCGTGGGTGGTGTACAAAAAAGAACCAAAAAAATGCAACAAAAAATAAATTTGTAACCTCAGCACATTTGCTTACCTCCATAGGTGCCAAACATTTCACTTGAATGAAAGCTTAGCAAACTTTTTATTTTATTGCTACCCCCTTCCCACCCACACCGACGTGCCGTGCCTAATGTAATATGAAAGGAAATTAAGGAAATTAAATGCGAAAAAATATAGAAAGCATAAAATAGGTTGAGTAGAGGCAAAAAAAAAACGGCAAATGCAGAGAAAATCGAGGGAAATCAAAAAAATGTAAAAAGACTACAAAGCAAAAGCAAATAAAATCAAATTAAAGTCAAATTAAAAGTGAGCTGGGCTTTTTGCTGTGAACTTGAACTAATCACATTAAAAAGTGCGTAGAATGGAATAGTTGGCATGATGAATGAAAGAGACAGACAGCAAGAAGAAAAGCAAAGAGGGAAGATGGAATGCAGGTTGGCAACTGTGTAAGCCTACACAAGGATCCCAGCACAGCATAGTTGTTAAATAACAAATTCATGCGTAGAAAAAGGGACGAACTTACAAAAAAAGGTGAAAACGAAAATCACTTACGCTTTGTCGAAGTTAAATTAAAATGAAATGGCCGACATAGTTGAGAACATAACAACAAGTAGTAAAAAAGTAGCATTGGGTGTGAGCGAGAGCGCAAAGTAGGAAAAGAAAAAAGTCAAATATCGCCAACGAAATATGTAAAATTATATAAATAAATCTTAGATGAGTAGGAAATGTTAGTATATATACAAAAAAAAAAGGAATAAAAAAATAAAAAAATAGGAACAAATTCAGAAAAAGATGTGTGTACACTGGCGCAAATTAATGTCATTTTTCATTTTAATTTTACTTTTTAATTTGATTTTTTTTTGACTAATTTTTATTTTATATCATTTTGTTTTATTTTATTTTATTTTATTTTATTTACTTTTTTTTGTTTTATTTTATTATATTCATATTTTTTTTAATTTTTTTTTATTATATATTATTTTTTGTATTTTATTTTAATTTATTTTATTTTATTTTATTGTAATTTATTTTATTTCATTTTATGTTATTTTATGTTATTTTATTTTTTTTTAGTTTATTTTATTTTATTTTATTTTATTTTATTTTATTTTATTTTATTTTATTTTATTTTAATTTTTTTCATTTTTCTTTTCTTTAATTTTTTTTTATTTATATTTTTTTTTTAATTTTTTTTTTTTTACTTTACTTTATTGCATTTTATTTTATTTTATTTTTATTTTTTTTTCTCTATTTTTTTTTACTTAATTTTTTTCTATTTCAATTTCTTTTTTGCTTTATTTATTTTATTTTATTTTATTATTTTTTTCTTTTTTTTCTCTTTTTATTTATTTATTTTTTTTTCTATTTTACTTTATTTTATTTTATTTTTCTTTTTTATGTTTTTTCTATTTTTCTTTTTTTTTTTTTATTTAAGTTATTTTATTTTTTAAAAATTAATTTATTTTAGTTTATTTTATTTTATTTTATTTTACTTTATTTTATTTTATTTTATTTTATTTTATTTTTATATTTTTTTTCATATACTATGTTATATATGCAAATCTTTGTAAAATCGTAATCACAGTTAAAGAAAATGAACCTAACGAGAATATAACTTACATATAAAAACAAAAGAGCCCTTAAGGCAACTTAAATGAAATACGCATAACCTAAAAAGGGACCAACTAACAATAGCAATAACAGGAAGCAAAAAATATATGTATTCAACTACTTGCTCCAAACAGCAAACCTCTGTATGTATGTTATATATATTTTTATACTGATAACAGTTAACTTTGCCGTGCAGGTGGCGAACCACCAATTTCGTAGTTGGTTAGAAAAGGTAGCATACATTTAGGCTATTTACAACTGCTCTACGCCACACACCCCTAACACATCTACTTTGCCCGGCAATAATTGACAATGACAAGAGGAAAAACATGCAAAAATACATTAGGATAACGAACAAAAGACAGCCAAGCAGCCAGGCAGGCAGGTAGACAGGCAGGCAGGAAAAAGAAAATAATCATTCAAAAAACGATATTCTGTAAATGAAAGCAGAAAAGCTGTAAAAACCACACAAAAAAAATCATTTCAAATTCTATGTGCAGATGATTTGAATGGGAGAAAAATTCAAATGAGTACCATTGAACTTGTGTGTGGTGAAATATATTTTTTCTATACAAATTTAGTCGGGTAAAATAATGAGCCAGAGGAAGTAACACGCAACCCCAGTTGATTTGATAAGAAAATTACCAAACAACAGTTGCTTTTGTGGTTTTAGCAGACATTCTTTTCGGTAGATGACATGTAAGTACTAATGGAAATTACAAAAATGAATTACGAGGAATGCAAATGAGAGGTAAGTAATGTTGGTAGGCCGAGAAATTTGGCGAGCTGGATTGAATTCATACTTTTTTTACAAAACGGTCATCCCATATATAAAAAGAATGTTTTGTGTTCAATAAAAGCCAGTGTTCGAACTAAAGTAGGGTTACGTATTTAAACTCACATTCTGTGATTACAGCCCCAACTGTAGTGCAAAGCTTCTCATAATACTCAAAATTAGACTTGCATAATTTCAGGCGCGAGTTTATTATTATATATTCTGTGTGCAATTCTCAACCAATTTATAGAATGTTTGTTTAATATATTTTTACCGTTTCTATTATAACATTGTATTTTTTTCAATTTTTTTTTTTAATTTTTTTTAACAGAGTTTATGTCTCCAAGCTTGGATTTAATTGGACGAATTTGTCTGGAATGAAGTCTGGTTAGGAAACATGTTAGGTGCGTAATAGCAATAACTGATCTAACTTGGAGGACCGCTAGCAGCATAGTCTCATATAGACACCTTTTGGAGCGAATAAAGCGGATCGAGAGAGGTTAGAATCACTACAACGGCTACACTCGCGAGGTTGCTGAAGTTGGAAGCATTGCAGCAACGTGAAGTGAGTTCTCTGCTAAAGCTTTGGGACATAGTTCCAAAAAGGAAGAGAATGCGGGACAAAATGGACCACAAAATAAAGTTTCAAGGCCTTGTCCAGCCAGCGGAACTCGCACAGAATGGATTAGAATTGAGCAATGAAGTGAGCGCCCGAATATATTGCGTTGAACCAAATCTCAGGCAACTCTTGAAGCTTTCGGACCAATGCAGTATACTCCAGGTGGCGGTTTACGCAATAAGAAGGGCCACAGAGCTAACAAGCAATGTATGAAACTACATGAATAACATAAAAAAATACGTTTATGGCCATGGAGGCAATAATCGCACATCTTAGTAGGTCAGGGAGTGTCCTTAGAGGCAGGAAGACAGCAGATAAGACGTTTGCAGGAAAACAACCGCTTGCTCCTTGAGCTCCAAGCCTCAAACGCATTTTGGGGGAACGAAATAGTTGATGAGAGTTCTAAAACGTCATCCCACTGGCGACCGAACTAGCATAGTACATGAAATACAGAAGTGGCTAAAGACTCAGTACAACTCACTGGAAGACGGGTGAAGGTGTTCACGAGAGCAGAATCGGTATTAAAGGAAGCCACACAAAAGTAGAAAGCAGGCTTGAGTGATACATTGGACCCCCGAGCTTCTGTAGTACGCGTCTTAGGCATTTCGAAGCTTCGCTGATCAGAGGACTCAGATTGTTTAAACAAAATTTTATCAAGTGTCCTTGCAAAAAGTCAAAGTTTTGGACTCAATAAAATGAGTGTGGGAAAATGGGAGACCGTTTTCGAAAACCTCTTTCAATAAGAAAGAAACCTGCAACCCACAATATCCACTTATCAGTGCCAACACAAAATCACCATCATTTCAAAATTTCAATTCCAAAAAAAAAATTCACTTTTAAACTACTATAAAACTGAAATTTCGTTAACAACATCCTTTCCAACATGAAAAAACTGAGTGCTTCAAGCGAAGTTTTAAAATTGAAGAAAAACAACAACAACAACAAGTACCTCAAACTGCAGCCAAGTGCTTACCATCCACTGTCTGACATAACGAGCACACCGAAAAATTGTTCTTAAGAGTACTTACTTTTTATTTAGAAGAGATATACATAAGGCTAAGAAGAAGAAGAAAAAGAAGACGCAGAACGCCAAGCCTGACTACGATGAGCTTGTAAACGCTTTAAGCGTTGGCAACCAAAACTATCGCAGAACTAGTTACTGCAAGTATAGTAAGTAGACAAAGTAGTTAAGGAAGAACTCGCAGTAAACTAGTAGAGCACACAACAACAACAACAACAATAGCAATGACAACAACAACAGCAAGAAATAATTTCAACAACTCCAAAGTGGTAGAGGAGTTAAATGTGATTGAGAAAATTACACTGTGCATACTCCTATATGTATGTATGTACTCGTTTATGTGCACGCAGTACGCTTCCGAAGGCAGTACACACTCAAGTATGAGTCGAGACGCACATGGCGGATAGCTTCTCAGTCTGCGCCATGTTGAGCGTGGCAAAATTGACAGCAGACAAGTAGTAGAAAATGAAACGTTGAGCAAGCAAAAAAAAAAAGGAGGAAGTAAAAACAACAACAACAAAAACATCACTAGCAAGCATTGCACACATTTGAGCGACCGAAACAGCAGGCGTGCCCTTGAGCACGAACATTAACACAAGTGCAGAAGAAGAGTAGGAAGAGGAAGCATAACAACAACAAGTACAAGAAGATGATGCCAAAGCGGTTTTCTTTAATGGAGGCAAAGTGCAAACGAGTACTTGAGTATGTAAGCGAGAAGGTTGGGTGTGACAGTGAATGCTAAGAGTGGTGAAGGATTAGGGAAGAGGGAGAGATGGAGAGATGGAGGACGATGGATAGCACACATGCAACCCTGCGAGGTATAAAAGTAGATCAGACTGGATATATGCCAACCCGCGAGGTGAAATGAAACTTGTGGAACAAAATCTTCGCAGTAAAGCGAAATGAAAGAGTTTGAATGGAACCGGATAGGAAACATAAAACAAGGTGAGATCAAGGAAACATGTTCTTAAAAGCAAAAAGAAATGGGAGTCTAAAATAGAATGAGCCATCCCAGTGAGGTCTTTTTCCCCATCCTCAATAAAAGGTTGAAATTAGGGGTAACGGATTCAGGTAAACCGTCAACCCCAACTTCAAAGAGCATGTATACAAGTATAGGTAGTCCCTGGCACTGCCGAACCATTTTCTAGATTCCAACGCCGAAATTAAGTCTCTGCAATATGCTTCTTATATAATACATTTTAGATTAGTAGAGAAAAGTCATATCCCCATGCAACCCTGGCCGAAAAAAGCTCAAGTTGTGCAAAACTTTGCGAGCTTTTAGCTAGAAATCGCTATCTCAATTCTCAATGCGTCAGTAGCAAATTATATACACTGCATTCTTCTCCCTCTGAGTCAAGGTTTTGAGTTCTGAATTAAGATTGGAAGAAAAGTTTTAGGCAAATCCCAAATGTAAATACTTTTGAGCACAAAACATTGAGAGATTGAGGCGAGTTCCCTCTGACATCCAAGCTAGTTGTTACAGTTAGACCCAGGTATAGCTAAAACCTTTCTCGCAGTCCACCACCTAAAGTAAGTCTCTCTTTCCCCACTCCGCTCCAATCTCATGCTGTAAGCGTTCAGATGGAAAAACATTAATTACTCTCCCGGAAAACGAGGACGATGAATGCCATAAACTCAGAACTAAATGAGAACCCATATTAAGAGCATCTCCATTAACGCTATTTGCCTAACCATCGGAAATCTCAACGTTTTACAGACCGAACTTGGAGGCTAAAAGCATAAAGCCCTGCAGTTTTCTTCGGACACACCAAACAGTATTGAAGAAAGTAAAAACTCTCGATAAATGATGTCATATTTCTGCAAAAGATGGGGCATACTCCCTTAGGGGCTCCGGTTTTGAGTCTTTCAAGATCTTCATTGAGAGATATTAGCCTGTTTTTCGAATTTACGAGGCTTGCATAGTCTTTCTTTACGAACCTGGAAGTCCAAAGCTTATAGCCTAGGTAATTCCTACGCAATGATACGGAAGAGAAAGTAAGTTCTCGATGAACAATAGTGCACAGGAGCATACCCTAAGTCCATTTCTGTCAAAGATGGGTCATACTTTATTGCGGCGTATTACTCTATCTCTTCAAACCCAGCTTTCTGTTGATAAGTTAATGCTGTTGGGTGGGATTTTGTTATTGGAAAATACATACGTTCCTTATCCTATCCAACAGATCGTGCTCTGGGTTCATGAAAGCAGTAAACTTGGGTTAACACCCTAATGTAAGACCTAGAGACTTCGTTTTTGGAGGTAAAGCATTTCTATGCTGCACCTTACCGGGAGTTTACTACCTGACTGTCCATTCTTCATACTTCTTATTTAACATTGAGCTCCAAGCGCTTTTCCTTACATCCGCCGATCATCCGCGTTTCAGGCATTTTCCTTACTGGGCACTTCGAACTATTTTGGGGCCCTCATGTAGAGCTGCACATGTGTACTCTGCCGTAGTAAGTAACGCGAGCTAAGAACTAAAAGTTGGCAAAAAACTTAGGCGGATCAATTCGGGTTCGAGTACTGCCGTTTGTCAAATCCATATTGAAAGTGACATGAAGTGAAGTAGTAAAGTTAAGTGGTGTACAGCGTCTACTTAAACGCTTAAAGAATTTAAATTTCAGATTAAGGCAAAACACATTCGCCCAACGCAAGCTAGGCGCAGAGCGCATAAAAAATGCACAAAAATAACCAAATATTGAAGGCGAAAAAAAGAGAAAATGTAGAGGGAAGAGTAGCTACTGAGTGCCTATCTGAAAAAGAAACGCTCTGAAGTGCCCAAAAAAATCAAAATAAAATAAAAGAATTTCGGCTGTTACAAGAGCAAGCGCCTCAACTCAAAAACAACTGCAAATCAGACAAGCAGTGGGGGTTAAAAGTGGAAAGTGGAAAAAACGAAACCAATTTCTTCGACTAATATTATTCGCAGCGCAAAAGAGGCTGTCTATCGCAGTGCGCTGTGATTGAATGAAATTTGAGTATGTCAAAGCAAGTAAATAATGTGCGTAGTAGACACGAAAGAGACGGAGAGGGGGAGAGAGATATCGTGGATGTGTTGTCAAGTGTGTGCACACAAGGTTAAAAGCAATCTGTGTCGAACAGCCGAGTGATTGTGTAAAATAGATGGCAATGAATTTATTTTAACTTCTCCTGCTCCGTACGGCTCGCGCCATGCCCAGCTGCTGGCGATGTCAGCCATGTAAGTTATACTAATTTTTTCCGTTTTTCCTTGAAGTGTAAAGCGTCTGTGAATTCTAACATCCGCTGGCTCCTTACCTATTTAACTAATTTTACACCCAGTACATCAGGGTGCAGTGAATTTTTAACATAACGGTAAAATTGCTTCAAAATACTTCAAGGAACTACATGGGCTTCTCCTCTCCGCCAGGTGTATTTTTTTAGAAACGAAGCAAAGAGGTAATAGGGCGTTTAAGAAAGAGTATAGCAAAAGAGTGAACCCCTGAGTTCAATTTTTCATGTTTCACGTTTCGTATTTCATGTTTCGTGTTTCATGTTTCATGTTTCGTGTTTCGTGTTTTATGTTTCATGTTTTATGGTTCATGTTTCTGTTTTTTTGTTTCGTGTTTCATGTTTCCTATATCCTGTTTCATGTTTCAGTTTTTTCTTGTTTTCTGTTTCATATTCTATTTTCATGTTTCATGTTTAATGTTTCTTGTTTCATATTTCCTGTTTCATGTTTCATGTTTCATGTTTCATGTTTCATTTTTCACGTTTCATGTATCACGTTTCATGTTTCATGTTTCACGTTTCATGTATCATGTTTCATCTTTGGTATTTCATTTTTCATGTTTCATATTTCACGTTACATATATCATGTTTCATGTTTCATGTTTCACGTTTCATGTATCATGCTTCATCTTTGGTGTTTTATGTTTCATGTTTCATGTTCTATGTTTCATGTTTCATTTTTCATGTTTCATGTTTCATGTTTCATTGTTCACGTTTCATGTTCCATGTTTCATCTTTGGTGTTTCATGCTTCGTGTTTCATGTTCCATGTTTCATCTTTGGTGTTTCATGTTTCGTGTTTCATGTTTCATGTTTCATCTTTGGTGTTTCATGTTTAATTTTTCATATTTCATGTTTCATGTTTCATTTTTCACGTTTCACGTTCCATGTTTCATGTTTCATGTTTCATGTTTCATTGCTCACGTTTCATGTTCCATGTTTCATATTTGGTGTTTCATGTTTCGTGTTTCATGTTTCATGTTTCATCTTTGGTGTTTCATGTTTCATGTTTCATGTTTTATGTTTCATGTTTCATTTTTCATGTTTCATGTTTCGTGTTTCATTTTTCACGTTTGATGTTCCATGTTTCATTTTTGATGTTTCATGTTTCGTGTTTTCGTATTTGATGTTCGTAAATTTCCAGGGCAAATTTGATAGTAAATTGTAGGAATGCAAGAAATTTTTATCTAATAAATTTTTTTGTATCCCGAACTTGACTTTCCCCTACATGATATTTTCCACGCTCTCCAAAACACACCCAGCCACACACACATACACACACAGACACTTGTCAAGCAAGTCAAACAAGTGTAAAGCGATAAAAATATTTTTTTCCAGCCTTCAAGCACTCATTTGAAGCAGTGTTAAGCAGCAAATAAGCAGCGCTAAACACACACACTTGCGCACACATACGCACACAAAAATTACAAATTTACGCTCCAATCGTTTAAAGGCGCAGTTGCGTTGTGAATTAAAGCACGTTTTAGGATCTCCCCCGCCCGCTCTTTGGCCTCCTTCGCACTACACGCAAGTGAGCTATGATGCTTTTGCGTTTAATTCATGCGTTTATGTGTGCGTGTGTGTGTGTGTGTGTGTATGCAGCACATTAAAGTTCATGTTCAACAAGCTTGTCAACACAGGCGTAACAGCTGCAGCGACAACAACAACAACAACAACAACAACAACCACCAAAGCAATAACAAAATTATTTTGAAATTGTCACTAAAGCAGTTCTTTTTTGAAGACACACACACACACAAACACACATAATTATATATATATATAAAATGTATTTCTTTGGCTTGAGTTGAGTGAAAATGCATTTGTTGTCTGCATTCAGCTGCAGTTAGCATAATGTGTGTGTGTGTAGTGGTGCGTGTATTTGTGTGTTCACTTGGTTGCTCACACGACACGGTGACATTGATAGACATACTTACACTGTTGCAGTCAGCACTGCTGCTACCAAAACAACAACAACCACTACTACTACTACTACTATGTACTACTACTACTACTGCCACTACTACTACTACTACTACTACTACTACTACTGCTTCTTCTACTTCTACTACTACTATGTACTACTTTGATCTACTTAACAACTATGCGCTTATTGACATATCACTCAATGGTGAAGGACACTCGATTTGGGTGAATGTCAGCTGCATTAATGCCAAAGTGTGTCATTAGCTGTCGAATGAGTTGTGAGTGGAGATGGGAAGAATGAGAGAGAGAGAGAAAATATTAATAATGAATTCCAGTGTGATAGTTTTCTATGAGGATTTAGGAAAGATAAATGAAGTGGCTCAGTCTGCATACACATACTTAGATTACTAAGCATCTCAGCCTCCGACCGTATGCTGAGTTAAGCCCGTGTCCTACAAAGTAGATTCCAGGGTTATCGAGACCCTTAAGACGTACTATACCCTGCGAAGGCTCACAACTCCATTTGATTCTGAAGCAACTGTCAAAACTACATGCGATTTTTAGAAACCGAAGCCTACTCAGACCCGCGGAGCTTCCAAAATTTGTCAGTTAGTGAAATTTTATCTCCCTACGGCTTGCACATAGCCAACTATGGGATTTGTCGCAAGACGTGCCCACAAGAAAGACACTGTGGGAATGAAAAACTTAGCTTCGATCTATACCACAGAGTTCCAAATGAGAAAACGACCTATAGAACACTAGTTCTCTATTACGAACGAATAGAGATACCAACCATACGCTCAGACAGTCAAAGAAATTCCCACCGTCGTCGTCAAGAGAATACTGGAAGTGCAAAGATTACTTTAAATTCTCAATATGGACAACCGGGATTTCATTATCCAGACTCTCGGCTACAGGTTTCCAGGATTATATTCTAATGACCTAATAGATTACGCAATGTCTCCCGGAGACATACAAGAGAGATCTCACCACAAGTAATCTAAACAATTCTACCGAACAATCATTTTTTTTGACTGCTTTCATCACATCAAGCGATCTCTAAGAAATGTGTGGAAGAACTGCTGTGAGGGTCTTTCCCTTCCTATAAATATTTAGTTAGATTTGGACCATGCGGTGTCTTTGGAGCTGGAAAATGAATCTAGTGAGCCTTTTCAGTATTGCGTTAGACCGTGGAGGAAATATGCATAAGGGGAATCGATGTCTCACTTGATCTCTATAGCAGGCCCAAGAAAAAGGCTGACTAGAGATAGGAAAACGGCAGTTAAATTAGAATCATTTGTGGTCGTGTAAAGAGGGGGTTAGTGTCGTGCGGGCACTCACAGCACAAACAGGACTATGTTGCGGTCGAGTTTGGTTAATTAGAAGTTAAGTCTGCTACAATATTCAGCCCTCAAATGTGCCAGTCCTTACAAGGAGTTCCGCGGGAGAGCTTGAGCTCTTCGTTGTTATTGTTGTAGCGGCTATGGTTGGTCATTAGGCTCTGGGCACGGAAAGATAGTTAATAAAGATATCAATAGAGACTCTCTGAATGTCATATAGGATGAGTCGGTAGCTCGTGTTGTTCAGCGGTTCTTTGGCATGGTGGCCGTTATGTAGAATACTCCCTTCCTGATGTGTCTGGCAGTTAGTTTAGTCTTAAAAAGGTACCGGCAAGAATAATTATCGGTAGCACACACAGCAAAGCATAATTATCCTTAACAGGGAGCTTGGTTATTACTCTGTGAAAATTGTACAAAGAAGACACCAGAAGGTTTCTTTTTATGGCTCTATAGGCGCTGTTCTGACAGATTTGTAGCTCCTTCATCGGCGTCTTGCTAGTCGCTGGTGTCCTAATCTGCACAAAGTATTTTATAACCGAATGTGGCTCCCACTATGTGAAGCTATTTTTCTCCTTTCTGGATCCGTGATAAGAAATTAGATCCAAGAGTACTGAAAATAAAAGAAGACGAGAGATTTTGAACTACATCCTTCGGAAAAAAGGCAGATTTGTTCCAAAGTCATCTTCTGCCTAAATACAGTGCTCTGGTGGAAGAAGAGTAAACCTTTCTCAATAAATATTGCAAAAGGGAAGGAAAATAATTCAGGTATCACTCTTCTTCTTCTTAACCTCTGCAGAGAAGCTAGGCTCTCGGTGGTAGCTATACTTGTTATACACTCAAGCCGCCTTCCCAGTTTAACGAGACCTTTAGCTAAGGCGGCCGCAATAGCCGAGTGGTTAGCACCAGGTACTACCAGTCGTGAGGCGAGAGTTCGACCCTAGGTTCGAGCAACATCCAAAATTAGAGAAAATTAATTTTTCTGATTGCTCTCGCCTCTCAGCTGGGCACTTCAAGCCCTTCGTGTGTATTTCTGAAATGAAAATCAAGCTCTTCCTAAAAATTCATTGACCTTTCGGAGGCAACTTGGAATAAACTGTAGGTCCCTTCATTTGTTGGTACAAATATCAAGACGCAAAAACAGAGATTGACGGATTTCGGCCGAAAATCGCTTCAGCAGTTAAAGCGGTTATTATACCAGAAAAGCCCCCCCCCCCCTATGCTAAGATCGTCGTAAGTTGCTGCTCCCTACCTATAGTAGTTGCGAGAACCTACTTCGTAACCTTCGCAGATGTATGCGACGACGAACTTCAGATTTTTTTCTGTTTTTTTTTTTTTTTTTTTTTTGTGCGGACCCCAGCATCGAGCGAGCGAACCTCCGCTACAACTCGGAGCTCGCCAAAATGACAGTCGTACTTTCTGTTTGCTAATTGGCGAAAAAAATACAATAACCTTCTCAACGTAGTGGAGGCTCTCACCATCTTCTACTGGAACCACTGTGTTAATGTGTAGATGGTTGACTTGGTACCAAATCAGCAGGGTCGCTATCTTACAAAACTTGAGTCTTCGCCTTCTCCCATAAGCTCAAGGAAATGAAAAAGTCGAGTTTGAGTTTTGGTTGAATGAAACTTATATAGCTCCTCCGCACAACTTGAAATAAATTACAAATTCGATTTATCAATTAAAAACACTCCAAGCGAATGCAACCCTGAAATTAAAGACTAAAATGTGTGAGAACAAAGCAAAATCTTAACTAGAAGATTGTCATGTCAAAGACATGTGAGAGACAAGACTGCATATTGAACAGATTAGACTCAATAACGAAGCACTAAAACAGTTGAAAGGAAAATCAAAGCCACACACACCCACACATATATACACCAGCAAAGAGCTCTTCAAGTACAAAGCGCATAAAACACATTTTATTATTCAAAATTGACTCACGCCACATGCGAACGAACAGCCACTTTCGCTCAATACACAGCCAAGCAGTTACAAGTACAATATATGCACTGTATATAGGTATGTATGCGTGTGTTCAGCTTACTTCAGCTCTGCTTCTCATTTGTGGTGAAATAGCATTTGCGCGCTTGTCAGTCTCTATATGTGCGAGTGAATCTAATGGAAATTATCAACCTTCAACTGTGAATCTATACACACACACGCTCTGCATAAAAGCTGAGTACGTGTGTGTGTATATGTGTGTTTGTATGTGTATTCCTTGAAGGGGCATATATAGATTGAAATGGGTTGGGCTAAGGTAAAATAGCAACAAAGTTGAAATATCAATGGAGTAGCAGTGCAGGCAGCAGCAGCAGAAAGTGACAGCCTTGACATGTGACTCCCCAAAGAAATCAACCAAGAATGTGTAATAATAAATAAAGGAGGGCATTCGAAAGCAAAAACAAAAACAAAAACAAAAACACTTGCATGGAAGCATTGGAGCATTGTGGTGTATGGAGTATGAAATGAATTGAAATGAGATATGCCTTTTAATATGTATGTATGTATGTATGTATGATGAAGATGAACAGCAGAATGAGGTTTCTTGTGTTGAAGTTGAAGCGTGTTAAAGTATGAAATATGAAAAGGATTTAATTGCAGAAAAAGTGTAAGAAAAACAAGAAAGTAGTGCTGTACTCGGCCATGCCGGTGGCTTTCGACCCTTCATGAAGATACGAAAGTTGCTAAGAAAAAAGACAAAATTCAATTTTAACGATTTTCAGTGACACTTTCATACTAAGCTTCGTTGAACTATATCAAAACCTGGAACACGGAAGCCCTTTTCGGACACTATTGTTAGGACTTTCCCAGCATAGTCCATCCATTTTAACTCCGTTAGGGAAGAACTTAGCAATTGTGAATGTCTAATATCCGACTCAAGAGCTTATTGGGCTCAGAGCCAACGAGACGTAGGGTTGCCACATTTTCTGATGTTTAATTTTGTCGCTTACAAAGAAAGTTCAAGCAAACTTCTTCAAAGTAGTCAGGCTTTCTGGATATTCTTCAGTTAGCATTCGACGTTGATGGGCCACGGCTGGTTTTTATGCGCTATCTTAGGTAGTGGTGGTCCAACATCGCGGCCAAACTCTTGTACTTATGACATACCTCGACAAATGATGGTGGACTTGTTCTTCTCTTTCTCTCAAGCATGTTAGGCAAAGGATCTCAACTAAGTAGGTGGCCGAAAAGCAGCACTTCAACAACACAGGATCCCTCACGATCTTGGTATGGAGATAATAATGCATAGTCTGCTTAATAAACCTATCTGAGATCTGTGATGAAGTCACAAAAGACAAAACTACCTCTCGTTCCTACCACTGAACGTTACGTGAAGCTTGAACTCATCTGAGATAATTCGTGTTAACCACACAGTTACCAAATGAACGATAGCGTAAATTCATTTGATTCAAATCTAGTTCATAAAATGTAGCCGAGATATACGAAAGCCCAAGTCTCCAATAACAGAATCAACGCAGACAAACACCTGCACTCCAGGTCATATCTGTTTAAGGGAGAGAGAAACCTCTAATTCGTTGAAGAGATCATGCCGTGGGACGAACACAATTAACCAAGCCTCGAACCCATGTGAGAATATACTGCCACTCACCATTCGATTTATAGAGCTTTCAAAAGACTGCCTGATAAGCCTCATAATCCAACCAATACATCAAGCCTTCACTCATCCAAGACACTCCTTATCTTCGCCGATCACATCTGAAATCAAAATTAGCAGTTAGTTTCGAATATAGTCAGTAAACATGAAGAAAAATGAAGACACCCGAGAATGCAGAAGTATCCGAGCCTCACTTTCGACCAAGACCGTAAATACTTTAACTTAGACGACGACGAAGAACATCTCCCCTCTGAAGAGAATTATTTTAGTGAAGGACAGAGCGCCACGCCTTTGAAGGAGTTAAGTGGAGATGGATTTGGCTTCACTTCACAAGAGGATCAGTTTCGCCAGACACGGACAAATAGTTACAGAAGAGCTGAAACAACCGAATGGCGGAAATGAGCCTAGACCTGGGGGTGGAAACTAGCTGCATAGCTGCTATCTGGAGTACATTCTACTAGCCCAAGCTATGGAGATCAGTAACTTGTGGTCACACAAATGCTGTGCTGAGCATCTTGTGGTGCTCAATCTCACAAAAAAGTTCTGTAGGGTGAACCCAACCTCGTCAGCGACTTTCGGTTGGGGTCCTCATCTGATTTGTGGCTTGGCTCTTATATTGGTCTTTAAAAAATAGCGACTTCGAAGGAGTAATGAATTTTTATGAGGATCGTATAAGTTTTATGTGGAGGCTCTCCTAGGAATCTGCTCTTCCAAGATGCTATAGAGCTACTCAGACAACTGGCATTTAAGCTCCGTATGTACGTAAGGTAAGCGAATCCCACGAAGATGACGTCACAATTTCGTAAGAGCTACTGGTTAGGCGTAACCAATATTCGCTATCGAAGAGGGCCCAAAATGAAGTCCTAAGGCCTACAAAAGCGTCGCTGTGTTGAATTTCTGAAATCCTCTCCAATCAGTATTCTCCGACAGCTTTGAAAAAGCTGAATTGGAAAGTTGTTGCTCGATTAATGGGGCCAAAAAGTCAGTTATGAGGTTTCTCTTCAACTCATATCGACATATAAACTCTCAAGACCCAGAGAACATTTGATCAGATGAGCTCCAGTTGCGTAAAAATGTATAAAATTAAAATTTTTTGGTATACTATCTGGAGCAGGAGAGTTAGAGTTAAGAGCTCCAGATTTCAAATCACATAACCACACAATCACAGTTTTTGGACCTAAACCAAATCAAGTCTCTCGCAGAGTACAAGAAATTAGCTTTTAAATTTCTGTAATACTAAAAAACGCTTAAAATTAGCTAAAAACTCTCAGCAAACAAAGCACTTTTCACTAAATTTTCATAATACGCTTAGCTCTCTTTGTCTTCCTTCTCACTTCTCGCTCTCTTACCACACTTACTTATGTACTTAAGTTGCAACCATTATTTTCTTTGGTCTCTATGCTTATACTTATGTCAATAAATTATGCATATCTCTTGTCAATTTTCATTTATTTATTCGTTAATTTTAAAAAGCCAAAAAGCTAATAAGCAAACTGAGGCAGGCGCGCGCACATCAAAAAGGTCCTGTGCGGTAGGAGGCGAAGAGAAATTGTCATGCGGCGCGGCAAACACAAACCCAGCCAAATTCGTTCGTTAAAAATTAGCACCAAAGTGGCCAAATGAATAATTTATAAGACACAAAAGTGCCGGAGACGAGTGCCGGAGACGAGTGCCGGAGACGAATGACGAGTGACGAGTGACGAGAGACGAGATACGTCAAAGGCAGGCGACGACGCGACGCGACAAGGCAACTAATGTTGGAACAGCTCGTTAAGACCAGCTGTGGCGAGCTCATCAGCTCTTCGCGTACGAAACATGTGTTTGTGGTTGATTAAAAGTGTAAAGTCGGCATGCTGGTGAAATATTGCAGCTGAGATGTGAGTCCAATGTTGAAAGTATTGAGCGCGCTGTGTGCCGCGTTGAGTGTTTATCTAAAGTGTGGGGGAATGAGGCATGTCTGAAAATAATTTGATTACTCCCAGCTTGACTTATAGGCAAAGTATTTAGTCTTCAACGCAAAGTACCCACTCACTCACATACTCGCAAGGTGCGGTGTAGAATGAAAAAAATGAATTGCGAAATTTAAATTTTGCTCTGAGATGAATGAGATGAGCTCACTAGATCAAAGGTATAATTGCAGGGCAATTACTTTTAAATAAGTTTAAGTAATTAATTAAGGTTAAAATACCAAAAAGGAACAGTGAGTTTTCTGGCTAAAAAGTATTTCCTCGGCGAGAGAAAATGCTCAAACTCGGGTTGAGGGAGTTTAGATTTTCATTTTTAACACCTTTCAGTTCTGTTTTTGCTGAAGTTGTAGTGATAGACTAACCCTGTGTAGAGGCAGGCAAACTAAGCGTTCTCCCTGAGGTTACCTAACGAAAAGCTCAGAAAACGAACTATTTTTAATGGGTTCAGCATGAGAAAAAAAGTAATAAGAGAATACGAGGAGATGCTTAAGGCAGTTGATTGCACTTTGTGTATGTGGGCATGAGTCTGACAATGCCTCTGTGGCTTAGATTAGTTTTGGTTGGGGAGAAGTGGCTGTTCCCAAGGGGATCCCACATAGACACAAAGCACATGTCCATTCTGGGACCACAAAGGGTTAAAAATTCCTAAACTCTAGACTACTTTTCTTTTATTGAATCGATTAGCGCATGCTACAAGTCTTCAATACGACAGAGTGCGGATCCAGATAAAACCCAAGCTTTACCGCATGAGCTCTCATCGCACAATACCCGATCAGAACTCTAACTTTGTGCGATAGGTTAGATTTTGGCATGGAAAGGAGCTTCTCTAACCTTTCAGGGTCCACATTATACCAAAAAGATCTCTCAACCGCGGATGTTGAGGCGCTGGCTCAAAATCCATCTGTTCAGAAGCAGGTCACATGTTATCAGAGGAGCACCAATATGTGCTGTATCTGGCTTTATCGAAGCGGTGGTATCCATTCAGGTAAGCTCTTTAGCATTGCAGCTCCTAGTATTTACGAGATGAGCTGGTACCCATATGTTTTTAATTCTGAAATAGGCCACAGTGAGTACCACAACAAGCATTTCTTCGTAATTTTGGTGCTCAACTTGAGTGAATCCGAGGTCGTAATAGACGATTGACTGTTTCAGTAAAAGTTGGTCTGTCCCACAGAAACCGCCCTAGGAAGCAGTGTGCCCAACGCTCCATCTATATAAGCAACCACCGCCTAAAAACCAGCAGTGGTCTCGAAGCCTGAACTCCCAGCCGATGGATTATTCTATCTAGAAGACATACGCGCCGAGTATTCCGTCCAGCTTCGACTCATCCGTGAAGAAGTAAAATTCTGGCTTTTTATTCTGCAATCCTGCCGTGAAGGGATCGTGATGGTAAAGAAACATATCGGAGATATATATAATCTATGCTGTGCCTTAAGAGACTTAATTCTACTGAGATATGGCAAGCGCCAGGGGTGCTGTTAAAAAATCCTAAGGTGAGACCTAGAACAACCACATGGGCGATAACGACATATTCACTACGGAGGTAGTTTTTTGTATTAAAATCCCAAGAAATGTTCCTTAGTAGATAGGTTCTAATAAAACTTATTAAACTCGCTCACTTGTCTTGTATCAGCGCTGCTGATTGCTGCTCTGCTGGTAACCCCAGGGTAAAATCATTTACAGAGCTCGAATGAAAACGGATAACAACTTACGAAGGGATTTGGAAAAGATCTTACTCTCACTCTCGGTTTAAAAGAGCCGAAAATCTGCCGAACTCTAGAGAAGTGGGGAATTCGTTTACATGAGCACTGTTAGAAGATGGCTGAGGATAATAAATTCAGACATAACGGCTGCTTTTCGTTATATCGAAGGCTAATTTAAGATTGACGAAGGATATGATGAATATCAATGCTTTTCACACAAGTATTTTCCAAGAGTTGGCGCAACAATTATAAACTTGCCGGTCCTGAGGCCAAACTGATAAGGTCCAATTATGTCGTAATGGTGAGTTTTGATTGGAGGAGTCTGTGGCGTCCCCCTTCTTTTGAATCAGATTCCAATCGTCGGGCATACTTTCTTCCGACCATATGCTGCAAAGAAGTTGGCGTGCTTCGTCGCCTTATTTGAATAGCACAACCGATAAACCAGCGGCTCCCGGCACTTTACTGTTCTTCAAGCGGATAATCGCTTTTGGAACTTCATCGTAGTCGGGTCTAAATACCTTGTCAGAGATTGATATTTCGAGGCCAGCAACTCCGAGTGTTTCCTTTCCACTACAATTAAGAAACCTGAAGAAGTGTTCTTTCCAGAAAGTCAGTCACCAGAGGATTTCGTTCATACAGGAAACGAAACTTGAAAACGTCTGTGAGTCTCCATATTTTTTCATAGAATTTTCGAGCATTTTCTCTGTTGTCTATCTCCATGAGCTTTTCATACTCCCTTATTTCAGCCTCTCTCTTCTTCTGTCTACTTCGTCTTGCTTTCTTCTTCAACTCAGTACTAACTCTTCAAACCCCTGACTTAAGAGCTTCAGAATGTAATTGCTTTCCCATTCAGATTTCCTCGTTGCAATTATTTGACATAATCACACTTTTAACTCGCACACACCGACCGGAGCCACACTCTTATACCAAACACTCGAGTTTTACTTTCAAATACTCGTCAGTAATCTCATTCAGATTTATTGCTCTGGAAATTTTTGGAAAATTTCATTCATACCAGAATTATTTACTCTTCTTCTAATGCTGCGAAAATCTTATTATTTTTCATATTTCATACAAAAGAATTTCGAAGCAAAAAAGTATGCGCAACTACAAATGACAGTGAATTAAGTAGTAGTAAGAAAAACTTTTCACCATAACTCAAGTATGCATTTGAGTGTAGTACGAGATATATATTCTGTGGCATACTTTTGGGCTGACAGTTTTTTATTATATTTTATTATATTTCTTTTCTCAACTAAATATATATTTAAATGTATATATTTCAGCTCAAAACTAATGCAATGCGCAGAGAGCAAAGCTAAAGAGAATAATGTGAGTGGCGTAACACACAAAAAATTCAGAATTTTCATAACGAAATTTATTTACTCAATATTCTTGGAATGAATGTACTCGTATGTAATGGTGGAGTGTGTGCTTACCGTCGAGCAATATGCTAAGCCAGTGAGCTGTTGTGACGGTGAGTTAGTAGGAGGAATAAAGGGAGGTATAAATAGAAGATTATATAGAAAAAAAAAAAAAAAAACTTTTTATATTGAATATTCCCATACATGTGATGTGCTATTTCAAAACACCTACACACGAGTATATTTCGAGTATAACTTTTCATCAGGCATATTTATGTTGCGCCTCAAAATTGTGTCCCAGTTAACTAAATCAAAGTTCGCTGCCTCAATTTATACTAACTTTTACCATCGCTTCGTCTTCTTCTTACCACCACAACAAATACTCGCATACATATTGTACTACATACTAGTACTAGAAGTTTATTATTGAAGTCAACGCACATAAGTATGCAACAAATTTTCAAAGGGACTATATGTCAGTGCAAATTTTCTTAGAAAAACGTGAAGTTCTTGACTTGCAAAACTACTTGATGGCGGTATGAGAGATGAACAAAGTGTGCAGGTGAGAGAAAGAGAAAAAAGTGCTTCATACCATTCATGAACTTGATATGGCGCAGAGTTTCTTAAGTTTCAAAAAGTTTTAAAGCTATGTTGGAATTATAAAAAAAAAAATTGGAAAAAAAATTGAAAAATAAATTCAGCTCAAATTTTCCGAAAAAGCTCGAAATGTGTAATTTTGTATTTCAAAAATATATTTTCTTATTATAACTCCATAAATTAAACAGCTAGAAATATAAAATTTGGTGCACAGTTTAATTTTCATAAGTAGATAGTTGACAGTGAGTTACAAGAAGATCGCACAATTTTTTGATATAGCGTCCATACAAATAAACGTTCAAAAACGCAATTTTCATTCGCAATATCTTCAAATATGTAAGTAGAAAGCTGAATTTCGGTATACTGATCTTACAACAGTAATAACGTGGGTACAGTGAATTTGGTCAAAATTGGTTTACTATAGCATATAGCAGTCATACAAAAACTCTTTCAAAAATCACATTTTTAATATTTACACCTTTATTGTAAGCCACAAATAACATGAAATTTAGTATTTAGATTACTTTAACCAAGTAAATTATCAACAGCGAAAATCATTCAAATCAGCTTACTATTTCACATAGCTGCCATACAGCTAAACGTTCAAAAAAAAATTTCTCATAACAGCGCCTACATTTATATAGAAAGGAAGCTGAAATTGTGTATTCTGCTTATTAGTAACAGTATTAAAGTGTGTGGACAGTTAAATTGTTCGAAATTAGTTTACTATAACATAGAGCTATCATACAAAAACAGTTCAGAAACGTGATTTTTACTTATTTCCACTTTATTTTAGCAGCTACAAGCTAAAAATTCAGCAAATAGTTTGTTTTTTCACTGGTTGATTAGTTACAGTGAAATTGCTTAAGTTCAGTTTACTCTTTGATGTAGCAGCCATACAACTGAGCGTTCAAAAATGTGAAATTTTACAAAATTGGTTTACTTTAGCGCATAGCTGTCATACAAAAATTGTTTCAAAAATCACATTTTTAGTATTTACTTCTTTAATTAAGCTACTATAAACATAAAATTCGGCGTATGGATTACTATTTATATATAGTTCATTACCTGAGAATATCACTAAAATCGCAACACTTTTTCACACAGGTGCCATACACAGGTGCGTTCGAAAACACAATTTTGGTTTATTTTGCAATTATACAAGTGGGAAGTTGGAAATTTCTATTTAGAATTTTGAATTCTACCAGCTCTCCAAAATCAACTATTTGATCAAATAGAACCAGAAAACACTCTAATAATTGGTTTTGTAACCCAAAATTAAAAAAAAACCCACAATAACCCACCGTTTATGAAGGGTATACAGCCTGCGAAGTCAGACTACCCCTCTCCGCCGCCTCTCTCCACTCATTTTTCCCACTCGCCTTCCCTCCACAAATACTTTTCATGCCACTTTTATGTATAGAACTTGAATAAGTAGTGCCACAACGTTGTTTTCATTGTATACGTAATATTTTCTACTAGTTGGTTACATACGATTCCCCTAAAAGTATACCTCGTTGACGTGTCGGAATGTAACGAGGAATTCCGTTTTTATTTACGACAATCAAAAGTTGTACGTTCAACAACGAACGACAAACAAGCATGGAGCATAGAAATGAAACTTAACAAGAAGATATAAGCAAACTAGAAGTCAGCCAGCAGGCGGAAGTGTAGACCGCCAACAAGCAGCAGAAGAGTGCGGTGCGGGATGGCATTGCGAGTGTAATTTCTTAGAGAATGCAATGCTCTTTCTTCAACTATTCCCGCGCGCATGTGTGTGTGTGTGTGATTGTGTGAAATGAAAGCAAAAGTTACGAGCTACGTGATGAGCACGGAGTGCGGTAGAAGGAGGAGGTGAAGAAGGAGAAAAAGAAATACAAGGAAATGTGGAAGTTTCGCGCCGCAAAAAGGGCCCTAAGATGGCGCTGTGAGTGTAGCTGCAGCAGCATCAAGACGTATCACTTCAAGTAGCAATGTTTTTGTTGTTTTGCCATACTTTGTTTGTATGTATGTATAAGCTATCATACATACATAGTATGTTTAGAATAGTTAGCCACGAAGTGTGGGCAGCACGAAGCACACACTCGACGCCGCGGGATAGACGTGACTTCACCGCCAAAAGTAAAAATAAAAAATAAAAGAACACAAAAATACAACAACTTATGTTTTAGAAAGTTGCTTTTATTGCTTGCCATTCGAAATCTTTTATTTTGCATTTTTTTATTTTTTATTTTTATTTTATTTTTTTTTCAACACAGCTTTATTGTTCGCCATTTTATTTTCACTATTTGCACATACTTCTCCCCCTATTTCTTGCAACCAACAATAAAGTGCAATAGATTTACATTATTATTCTTGCTTTCCAGCGCTGGTTGGTTGTTGTTTGAAATTCCTTGTATATCCTTGCAATTTCTACCTCAACTTCTGCTGTCAGACTAGTTTTTGGCTGAAAAACGCCTTCAAGCATTTATTCACTGCCACTCACCGGCATAGTTGAGTCGAAAAATTGCTTTTCGCGCTATGCGTAAACTTTTGTTGTGCGCTGAATATGCGCTGAATGTACGCTGAATTAGCTGAATATGCGCTGAATTCAGGTAGATGAACTCTGTGCACTTAGCGGCATAATAAACTGTTGGTATTTAAAGCGTTAAGTAGTTGAATGAAAGATTTTGAAACTTAAAACAAATATTTTAAGGTAAATGAGAGGATTTTCTGGATATTGTATAAGCAACAAAAAGGAAATTAGAAGTTTCGGACTAAATTTGTATTATGCTTAGGTACGGCGGTTATATCAAAACGGTTCTTGGCAATTTTCTACGCCAGCGGGGCCAGTAAACGGGATAGATTGACAGAGGTACCGGTCAACGAGCTGTAGAGAGTAAGGACCTGATGCAAGTACGTAAACCTAACTTAACTTTTTTTTACACTAAAAATATATCATATGAAGATTTTTTCGAGGAAAAAAAATTTTAATTATCCAAAGCTAAAATTCTGATTAAAAGCTGTCATAAACTAAAAAAAATCTCGTAATCATCTGTAGCATTGAAAGTGATACTCATAGCAACAAAATCTAGTAATATTGAATTATGTCCTTTTTTTAATAAATCTTTGAATTGTATATTCCCTTTTTTATTATTTATTTTATTTTCATATTTTTTTATTTTTTTTTTTTTCATTATTAATATTTGTCTTTGTGAAATATGTTTTTCAAACTGCTGCTGACTGTCTAAATTTTAATACAAAATTTTTTGCTAATTGCTTTTCCGCATTAATCACATATCAATTTTATGGTTTTTATATGGAAAAAATCTAATAAATTTTAATTACTCAAACAAAGTTTTTAATTAGAACTGATTAATATTTATATAAAATGTAATTTTCAGCATATTTCCTATGAAATGCAAACTTTTTCATGTCAAAAAATACTAAAAATTAAAATGGTTAGGCAAATTAATGTGGTGTGTTTGTGTGTGTGTGTGTGTGTGCATCTAACTGTATTCATTACCGTATATGCGCATAATTTGTTTGCTTTTAATCTATGATATATCCAAAAATTATTCGCTTTCTTTATTTATTTAATGAGATTGCCATGATTTTTAGTTATTTTCTGCACACACAAAAATTCTAAAAAGTCGAAAAAAAATTATATTAATTTCATATTTGACATTAAAAGTATTAAAAGTCAAATAATATGCACAACTACATACATATATGCTTCTCTAAACGCATATTAAATATAGCAAAGGGCAAAGAGCACCTCCGTATTCGTATTTAACGGTTTTGCTGCTCATTAAATTTACGCAAAAAAAAATTTTTTTTAAATTTTTTTTTTATTATTTTTTTATTTATTTATTTTATTTTTTTTTTTTTTTTTTTTTTTTTGTTTAAGTAATGTTAACCTTTATGCTTTTGTTTTTGTAGTTAAGCAAATGAAAATATGTCTGCATCAAAAAAATACACGCCTACATATGTAAATAAATAAATAAAATTAAATAAATTGCAATTTATTTCAAATAAATAATTGCAATTGGCAAATAATGTCGTGTCCCATGTGTGTGTGTGTACGCATGTGTATGTGTGTGCGTGTATGCGTGTACAAATATTTTACGAAAATTAGTTAGTTATTCATAGTTTGATGCCAATCAGCGTCAACATTGTTTAAATAATTAATATAAAATGTAAAAGGCGGCAACAACAACAACAACAAATAGTACAAGCAAACCACAAATATCAGCACCATAATGCCAATTATATAAATTATTGTCATTTTATTCATTGTTAATTTTACATTTACTTTAATTACATTAAAAACGCACAGCACACAGGCAGACCGACACAGGCAAAGCATAGATAGACGCACAGACAGACAGAGAGTTGCGTGCGTTTTATTTCACTCCTTTTTTTTCAAACATTTATATTGCGTATTTGTTGCGGGAATTTTTAAATTTAATTGGTTTCAAGTTTTGTCCTTGCAGTTGCGCATATATATATATATATATATATATATAGTTAAAGGGTGGCTCAAAACAGGTGAAAATAAATAATTAATGAAAAATTAATATGGAAAATATTTCTTCTCGGTTTCATGCTTCATTTTAATATAATATTATTGAAAAAAGGATAGAATAATACTTTCCAAAAAATTATGTAAATAAAACGGAAGTTTAATTTTTAGTTAAGATTTTTTTTCTTCTTTTCTTTTTTTATTCAAAAAAATTTATTATAAATTAATTTCTTTCTTTCTTTATTCAAAAAAATGTAGTAGTTTATTTAGGAAAAAAATACTACAATTTATAGAAAAAATTCTCAAAAAAAATTAATAATAATATATAAAAAAAGAGATTTAAAACAATAAATAATTTATATTTTCAATACAATTTCTAAAAATAAAAAATTGAGCAACATTTTTTCTTAAAACAAAAATGGAATTTTAAATCTTTTAAATAAGTTAAACTTAGAAAAACAACAAAATTCTTAAATAAAAATTATATAAAATATCTGGTTCT